>CM031242.1:950684314-951284314 GCA_018340775.1 Taxus wallichiana var. yunnanensis
GCATTTTTCAAAGTGCTAAGGACACCGTGCGTTTTCAACATGGCGGAATACACAACCTATTTTTCATCGCTTTGGAAAAATTAAACCCATCTCCACATGAAAATTAGTTTATGTGGAGTTAATGTTTACAACAATAAGGAAAAGCACCGTGGGTTGTGCCTTTTAGAGAATGGGATCACATTTTTGAAGTCCTAAAAACACCGTGCATTTTTAACATGGCGAAATACACCATGCATTTTTCAACATGGCGGAAAACACACCCTCTTTTAGTTACTTAATTTTCTTTACGTTGTTACATAAAGGTGGAATAGAATCACGGTTTGTACCTTGTGGAAAATAATGGTTAATTTTTTATAGTGTTGAAAAAGGTTTATTTTTCAGCACTTTGATAGTAGCAATAAAAATCTGACATGATAATTTGTTACTGTTGATTACATCATTTCATCATAATTACATCAATTTTTGTTTGTTAAAATATTTTATATTATCCATATATTACATGAGTGGTTCTACATTGGCTAACACCACTGAGCACTTTTTTAAATACTCTAAAAATAGTCAAAGACTAGGTCAGTTGTACACGTTCCATATTTATGTATTTTAAATATACGCAATGTACAATCTCATATACATGAATTTTAAATGTTTACAATTATAATATAGGCCCACTCAACATGCCATACATTTACTTTCCAAAGCTCAACCTGCTCATTCCGTAAGATACATCTCTCTGCATATCCATTGCATCTGCAACACAATGCATTAAATATTAGACAAGGTATCAAAGGATTTTTACCTTACATACAGTAAATAAATGTTATGAAATTAAGGAAATTCAATACACACCTTGCACAGACACTAAATTTTTGAAAGATAAGTGACGATGGGGGATGTTTCAGTTGCATTTGAAACACATGCAAAATAAATGATGAATATGTTAGTCTTCGCCTCCATAATAAAAATTTCTTATGAATTCATAATTACACTAATAGTAGTTCATTGTGTTAACTTTGTATGTTCCATTTATGTGGTTTGTCTCTGCTTTGGACAATCTTCGTCGGGAAATAAGAAGCATTCGTAGTGTTTAGCGCGATTGTTTAAATCTTCTACAATGATCGGCCTCTTAGTCACACTCTGATGGAATTTTTACCCGCACTAAATAATGGACACATGCGAATGGTGGCTATCTCATTGACATATCCTTTAAAAGCAACATCAACATATTTTATGTTCCTAGGTCTCTCTTAAACCTTTAAACACATTCAAATAATGTTTTTTTCTATTCATTTGAACTCAGCCATGTTTCATGGACTGACTTCAAGAATTCTTTGGATGTGTGTTCCATAAAATCTGAATCGCTTTCTATCGTCAAAATACCAGCCCCAATTTTTGTAGGAGTTCTTGTGACATGTAAGACATTATAGAAAGTTATTTATTTATACACTAGGTTTTTCAATATCATTGTACACATGAATACATAATGCCACCTAATCATAAATATGCTTGGAAAACATTATCATTGGCATCTATTAATTGATTGAAGGCATTAACAACTAACCATTAACTATCAATGACTATTGAGGTGGTGAGGAGGCGCCATCCCATAGCATGCCATCATTTACAGTGTTTGTCTCTACATAGGTATTGGCTGCTACATGAGAAATGAAAACAATTCAAACACGATGCTTTTTCATTACAACTTATGCTTAGCAATCTATATCACTAATTTCCATATACGATGACATTGAATTACCTTCAACTTCTTCTATTGGATACGAAAAATAGGGCCATCTCAAAATGTGTCTTCATTTACCCTTCTTGTCACCCCACAAGTATTGTCTCATGCACATGAAATGAAAGTAATTTCAATGCGAAGCTTATTTCATTACAACGTATGTTTAGCAATATATATCACAACTTGCCATATATGATGACATTAAATTACCTTCCACTTCTGATGCTAGATATGGCGATGAGGGGCCATCATGGAATGTGTCTTCATTTACCCTTCTTGTCTCCCCATAACTATTGTCCTCTTACACATGAAATGAAAATAATTTCAACACAATGCTTATTTCGTTATGAATTATGCGTATCAATCTACATCGGTAACATATGATGGCATTGAAAACATGTCACTTCTGGTGCTTGATATGATGACATTGACACATATTGCTTGCAAAAATATAATGCCTTTAACACGTACATGCACACATTTTCTCGGATAGCCCAAGCGCATTCACATATGTCAAGGCTCCACATTGTCTTACCAAATACCATGTGCTTCAAGTTGTTTGGCTCCTCACCCATAATTGATTGCAATCAGGCATAATTGCAAGGCAATCTGTATCTGGAATACTCTTTGCTCTCTTAACCACTTTCAATAGTTTTCTTTCTTTCTTGAAATTGGTCAAGAATCCATTTTTTTGCAACTTCCTCATGTGTTTGTAAAATGGCTCCACCTTATACATAAGTGTGTAGAACAAATAGTCCATCCGGTGAGTACATTTCTTTTTCCGGTCACACAAGTATCTAGTCTTCAAAAAATAATGGTAGCACTTGATGGATGTGTTTGTTTTAAGTTTGTAAAATTTGTTACCTACATAGCTATCAAGTACATGATTAAAAATCAGTGACACTATATACCAAGATTTATAATTGATGGTAATTAATAAGGAAACACAAAAATGATCGTACTCACCAACACGTTCTTCACTCTCACACCATGTATTCCTAAAGTACTCGAGGAACTTAGTTTCCTCTTTGAACTCATTAAAGAGTTCTTGAATGATTTGAAATGTGTGCTCATGATGCATTTTGGAACCATACATGATGGTACCTAGTATCTTGAAAATATTCCACCTAGACTCCTTGCTACAATACCTATGTACATTTTTAACCATGCCCTGTGCACGTGTCATAGGCATAGCACTCCACAACAACCAAAAACACACCTGATGGCTTGGATTTCAGCTGACATATCATCCGTAATGAACACATTGATATTCCAATAAGCATGAAGGTTTTTCCTCATTTCTGGACTTCCGCCAACCACCCGTAAATGTCTTCAACTTTATTCCTCGAAGAAATAGCCCATGCTACGGTGAAACCCGACCTATTTCTCGTAAAAATCAATGTGTATAATTGCACTGCAAGAATATGACATCAAATGGTAACATGGGGTTTAATATAATGAGAAAGGGAACATTATTAATGATACATAAAATTACACATGACATTTTAAAATTCATTACAATTACTTACACCATATTTTTGGTAGCAAACGTCGAGTCCATGGATATTACATAATTGTGAAAATGTTGAACCATTCTCTCACTCGTCCATGGTGTTTTGTAATGCCATAATGAATGGAGCGGTGGTTTCATTTGGCCGTTGATCATAGAAAAATATGTCTCTTTCCTCCGCATGCTATAATTTCATGCTCATTGCATCATCGACATGCTTTTGAGACCTTCTGCGCAGGAACTCTTTTCCATGCATTCACCACATCCTTTCATTTCATATATTCATCCCTCTTGCTTGATATACCCTCATTAGATGCATCATCTATATATTTATTGTACACCATTTCCACGGTGACTCACATCAACAAAATAATCTCGATATAATTTTTTCATTCATTTGATAAGTACAGGGAAACATTCAGACGAGGATCATTAATGGTATTTTTGTTTCTATCATGACAACACTCACCATTTACATCACAATGAAACGTATGGTTGTATAATATTATGGCCCTTTGTTGTTCGCCCATAAAAAACCTTCATATTGAAATTACATTGGCAACCGTTTTCAATTATACACCTACTCACTTTTTCACTTGTTACTAGCTTATTTCTATTGTCGTCTAGACCATATGAACACCAATAGCTGCATTAAAAATGGTAACATCAAATGCTATACAAATGTTTACGAAAAGAACATACAAAAAATAATTTGTTAGCAAATTTCCAAACCTAGAATATGACTTGGTTGTATGCGGTTTAGGATTTTCTATATTTGTTGACTTGTGATTTGTGTGGGTGAAGGTAGTCTCAAAAATTTCATTAGAACCTTCCCCCTTTAGAAATGCTTGTAGTCTTGTGAGTGGTATGGCGGCACAAATGTCGATGTTCAGCTCATCCCCTATTGGTGTCCATTCTAGGTCATCATATGAAAACTGACTCTTTTCCTTTGTAATCTCTTGGACAAGAAGATCAATCATGCTCTGCCATTTGGGTCTCCTTCCCATCCTAAAAATTATTACATGCAGTTTTGCATCGTTAATGAAACAATTATTTCATACTTTCCAAAATAAATTTTGACTTTTGATTGATCATCATCAACATGAATACCATCTTAAAACCTTTGAAAGCACTTGAATTTTTGTCTAATTCAAAATCCACGTGTATAAAAGACAGTATTGAAATGCAAGGAAAACAACAATTTATATCACAATATGGTCATCTATAATGTGACAAAGAATGTGACATAATAAATATAATGTGACAAAGATTGTTACAAAATTAATATTATTTCAAATACACTTATTCAATGTTGAGAGAAACTTCCATACAAAATATTATAATCAACCTTATAAATATAATTCACATCGTATAATAATATATTTTATGGTGATTATTTTATTTCTTAAATAATATTTTTCAAAAATGATGTATGTAAAATAGAAATTATTACATTTATCTAAAAACAATAAAAATTGTCGAAACAAGAACATGTTTATTTAAAGCGAAGTTCAAATAGAAAAACTTAAAATATTAATAACATCTTTAAAATATATGTACATTTATGCATGTCAAAACACAATAATTGAAAAATAATACCATAGTAATCTTCACAACACCCATATACCCTTCTTTTTGAAAAAATCAAACTTACAAACTAAAATTTTGGAATACGACTATTTTAAAAATTTCACACTTTTATTTGAATTTTATAAATGGTGTTAAAATTTTGAATCGTAATAAAAATTATTTGTTATACATTTGAAAAACTAGTATGCATTGGCATCTTGAGCGATATATAATATGCATATTAAATTATTAATAAATTGAGGATTATTTTTAGGAACTCTTACATTTTTCAAACTTTTATGCGAACACCCTTCATCTTGGTTTACATGGAAGCTCGTATTTCGTATGTCTTCTTTTTACAAACAGGATCGAGAGAAATTAGGCTCATGGTATTCATATTCAATACAAAAATGAGTATCTAATACACAACAAAAATATACAATTAACGTTAGTACGATACATGACAAATCAAATATACATCATCCACTATGATAAAATAATCACAACATCACAAAGCTAATGTCATGACAAATATAAGTATTGTTAAATGCCAATTGCTATCCTTCACCCAAGATTCTCCCTCCCATAATATAATAACAATCCATTACAAAAGGGTCGGTTGTGATATTATGGGAGGGTGCATTCAGTGGAGGTTCGGCAAGCGACTTTAAAAACCTCTTCTCGGCCACAATTATACCACCCAACTATTGATGCATAATCCTTAGGGAAATCCCTTTCATCACTCAATGATAGTTGGGCATATTGATGTGGCATCTTAAGGGGCAAGCCCCTTGAGCACGCACCGATTCTGTCTTTATAGATGCACTTGCCCCCATATGCCAAATTGAGAGTCAGAGTATGATATCACATAATTTTTATAGCTTCAAGTTACATCAGACATTCACAACATTATAATTACCAATATTTAACAACTAAAAAAATTATATATACAAATGATCTACACATTCGCAATTTTTACAACTATAATGCATCAAGAAAATAAATTTTTCCTATTGTATTTAATTTAACACAGCTAAGAGCAATGAAATTACAACTAAGAGCTCGAAGATCGCATGCATATTTAAATGAAAATTTTATATTTTCTTACGATAGTAACCGATCAACATACAAATCTAGAACTTATTTATACCTATAGATAATATTAAGAATCATATCAAACACCTATAACATTAAATGTGTTCAATTTGTTTAACTATAACTGTATTAATGTTTAAGTTATAACTATAATAATGTTTGAGTTCGGATTTCAAGACGTAGATTTATGGAATGTTTTCTTGTAATGTTTATATTTGATTTTGTTTTTTTTAATATAAAATCATCTTTTTGGCCTTTATTGAAGGCTTTTTACTTTATTTGAATTTGGAATCAAACGTAGTAATTTTCTAGTTTCTTCTTTTTGTCTATTAGGCTAACATTTTAAATTTTTGTCTCGATGTTGTTATTATCTCAAGGTGAGGACCCCTTTTCCATAATTTAATATATCAAAAAAAAAATTAAGAACTAGTTATATATATACACCATATATATTTCTAATTATTGTTATTGAATTAAAATTACTATTAGTCATAAGAACTACTATGAGCTAGAGATGAAGGTAAGACATATAAAGGTTGTAGAATGGAGAGAGAGAGGGGAGGTTAACACATCTCTTATCCAAATCAAAAATAGGTATGGAAAATTGTTTTGTTGGGTACCTAAAGGTGAGATTATTAGACCTTTATTATTATTTATGGAGAACTTGTAAGACTAGATTGATGTATCATTTGATTTGAAAAAGAATTATGTAGATGATAGCAATTACCCATTAGAAATTGACATGCCTAACTATTCCACGTTAAATATATGTATCTTATATTTTTTCTTCCTTGATTATGAAATTCTCATTCATTAAAAATAATAATCTCACATTGGTTAGTGATCTTGTTCCACAACAACATGTAAACCGAATATATCACGATCCTTATGTTAATGAAGGTAATACTACATTGGAAGTCACTTATTACTAATATAATGGTTTATTGGTTACATGATATGTGTGATCTTCATATGTATATGTAGACGTGGAAAATAGTTTTCCCCTAATAATGCATTAAACTAACCAAATCTAATTACAATGGGAGTAGTTATGAATATAACATAATAAATCAGACTTAATAGCACAAATTCATATAATATAGAAACATAAAATAATATAGAATATTCATATAATTGAAATTATTGGAGAAAACTAGAGAAATAAGGTTCTAAAGTAGTATACAAGTTATCATAAATATGGAAGTGTTCATTAGTGATATGCAATGACAAACAACCCATCATAAGAGGTACAAAAAACTAAAAAAGATAAAAAAAAAAAAGCTCCTCGACCAAAACCATAGCGTTCATTAAACGTCACAACCAAATCCATAACATCATGGTCATGACAACTTTTATATGCCATGAATATGAATTAATGACCTTGTTTGTCTTCTCTCAAGCTCTAAAATTTTCTTACTTGTTTTGGTGATCCACCAGAAACAAATCGCTTTCCTTCAAACCTTAATCACTAACAATACCTTGTAAAATATAAAAAGTTGGGGGAGTGGGAGAAGGGGCCATGGGGTAGGGCGAGGTGTATTTGGGGGCTTGTCTTAGTTAGATTCCCTTTGGGGACAATTATTGAAAACAACATGTACAATGTAGTTCAACAAACAATCTAATATAAGTTTCCCAAGCCTTATGCTTTTAATAGATGCAAGAACTAGTAAATTCTTATGTTCTTATCTAAATACTTGATTTTTCTTTTGGTACGAGGACACTCTTGAAGCAGTAAATTATTTATAATTGTAAGTTTGATTGTGTATACATTGGTTATTTGCATGTCTTAAATGCACTAATGTACTTATATATTTATAGACTTCTTGAATTTAAATTAGGAACCTACTAGTATGCAAGTCAACACACAACGTGTAAACTAAGTTGACAATAGAGAACCAAGAATCATGGGGACCCAAAATAAAGGTCAAAAGAGCCGAACCAAAATGTGATTAAAACAATAACGATACAATTCAGGTAGACTAGAACTGAATTGCTATGATTTTGGAAAAAAAACAACACTATAAAATAAGGAAAACATAAAGAAAACACAAAAGTGAGAACTAAAAAAAGAAGGAAGCAAACAAACTCAAGCAAATAAGGACAAATAATTGATAAGAGAAAAATAAAATCACAAGAAACAATAAAAAATCAAAATAATCAAATTACTCAAAACAAAAATGGTTGAACAATAGAATAACATAACAAACACTCCAATAAGAACTTAATCTAGACTAATAATCAATAGATAGCGAAATACAATATACTGAAATTCGGTGTTGAGAGTATCTCTAGGGATGAAATATGATCATTATATGTCTACCATTCATATGCAAAGGGTATGATGTAGAGCATTTGGGGTGCACACCTTATGAAATTTAAACCACTTAGGTAGATAAAAGATGCATTTCTTTCATCTACATAGTCCATTCAACTATGCACATTGTTTCATATATTTGGACATCTATTTGGGAAAAAAAATGACATTAATCCAAACTAATATATATTTATGTTTATGTTATTTGTGGATTTGGCTTAAGAGTGGATCACACAACCCAAAGTTCTAAATTCAAGTGTATTTATCAAGAATATGATGCCTCTTGTGAGAGAAGATGAGCCTCATTTCATAGTTGAAAATATGAATGACATGATTGCGTACATGTGTGATATTAGGATTGTCATAAATGTTCATTCACACTCAATTAATATACCATGCATATCATTTGCAATGTATATATACCATGTATTCTTAAAACGTTAAATATATGAAATTACAAGTTATAATTTAGTATATATTTATGTTGATTAACATTTTACAATGGGAGGTATGAGTCATTGAAAATTAATTCCAACGTTAAATTTGATGTCCATTTGATCATCAATTAGATTTTGTTTTAATAAAATAATTCAATTGAAATATCATAATTTCTTGGCCATATGTTGGATTTTGGAGCCCAATGTTTTTTTTGTGGGAAAGGTTTTAAAACCATGACACATTGGTACAACGAAATTAACACTAGTTATCACAAATTAACGGAAAATTTTACTATAAAAATAATGAAATTATTGATAATTATAATATCCAAAAAAACCAAAAAAACTTAAAATTAATATCTCTTGACATTTTAAAAATAAGTATATGTAATATATATGCACAAATTATACTATAACTTTATGTAAATGATATATACATTATATATGATCTATATGTAAAAATTGTAATCCTAACAATTTATGAATGAAACAAAATAGCTAAATAATATGGGGCACAAAATATATTTACCTGAGAGCCACTGTTATTCTCTAAAAATTCTTCCTCTGCTTACCTTCTACGAGAAAATTCGTCCACACCTTTGGCTCCCTCTTTGGCTTCTGATGGCGTGTAATGTAAATTTTTGTGTTTTTATTAAAACAACTTAAGGGAGAAAACACATTATTGGCAGTAATGCATTGCACCTACTTGGCCACCTACTCCTAATCATTTTTAATACAACGAATACAACATGGTGGCCACAAGTGAGATTGAATCATCCTTATAAGGTGACCTGCATGGCGACGGTGATTTTGACGTGTTCGGTAATGCATGGCATGTGGGATTGCAGTTTTTGTACCCTATGGATGGTAGTTTTTATATCGATGCATATACTGTGAGACACTAAAATTAGGTCACACTCCCCTTTTGTCCCTCGACATATAAGCGCCCTTTATTACATTTACCTAGCCTTGACCCCCTTCACCCCATTAATATTAATTTAATTAATTTAATTAAATTAATGCATTATCCTCACTATATTTATTATTTAAATCTCTTATTTAAAATAATATCTAGACATATAGTTCACTTTGACACCTCACCAAGCCAACTCAACCTAATACCTACTCTAAGCAAGTTACCATAACTAACTAAGACTTACCTAAACCCTAAAAATCAATGCCTACATTCCCTCTAACCACATTCCCGCATGCTCACAAGAAGATTCCACTCTAATCTATGGGATAATGACACAAGATCCAAAAAATCAGGAGGATCTTCCTAAGTTTAGTAAACCTAGGAAATCCCGCCTTGACCAACATCAGTTACCCCTAACCATCACCGGTTAAGACAGACCACTATCGGTTACCCCTTTTAACCCCAAAACAACCTTGTTCTCAAGGTTGGAAGTTGGAAGCAAGTTGGAATAACATTGGGAGAAAGTTGACGAGCAAGAACACATCTCAGAGAGATAACACATCATCAGAGAGAAAAATTATAGCAAAAACTCACATCCAAGGAAGGAGATTGAGTATCTTCTCCTCCACAACCATCCTAACCACGATATGATCTATCCAAGTAAAGAGGAGTGTACATGCAACCCATGTAGAAGCTTTTCTCCAGTCGGTGATCACTTGCAGCCTTCAAACCCATCATCAGCACCTCCATCCTCTACACACAGACCTTCGGGAATGAAATACAAGTAAGTATAACATCATACTTCTCTGGTTTATTTCATTTCATCATTATTGTATCACCCATTGTTTATATTGCTCCCTATTGACCTTACCCAACATTTTCACCTCCGTATACCCATTGAAACCTCGTAAAAGCCTACTCCAACCACCCAATACCTCATCCCGACCAACCAAAATCCTTTGTGCAATCACAAAGGAGATCAAAACCCTATTTTAGGACATTCCCAGGATCTCACGATGCTTGAACTGCACCGGTTATACCTAACCATCGTCGGTCACCCTTCTACCGACACTCTTTGTCTCTGTGTTTGCCCACATAGCCTTAAACAAAGACCTACCCACCTAGTTTTACCTCACCTTCACTTAGATGCGATCTACCTGAGACCTTTATCTAACTTGTAGAACCCAGAACCAACCATTTGACCTATGGATTCTATTCTAGCTTATCCTGTTAGATTAGATCTATTTTCTTATTTTGTTTTTAAGTGAGATACCTAAATCATTTTAAAATAACAATAGGATTTACTTTGTTTACAACATTAATTTTTTTAAAATAGTGGACTGGCAGCCATCTAGGAAGTACCATACTTCCCGGATCTAGCTCACACTAGGTAGTTCACTACCCATATTGTTTAATTCCTTCTTGTGGTCTTGTTTTCATTACAGGTAGTTCCTCCTAGCCAAAACAAAGCTCTCATGATCAGCTATGGATTTGGAAGTCATACGCATGCAACAACCCATCAACTAACATTTGAACAGGTATTCCTCCTACGCTCGTTACCCTATTTGTTTCTTTAATGCTTCTAAGAAACAATCTAAGAATCAGGTGAAACATTTTCGCATTCGGTGGGACCCATTGCAGGTTCCTTGCATTTCATTCATTCCTTGGAAAAAATTGTGTGTTTGTTTCCCTACTAAAATGTGTACACACTAATTTTCTTCCACTGGTAATCCACATCTCCTTTCTATTTTCTCTAAAGGAAACTTTTCTTTTAGTGTAATTAAAAAGAATAATTTCTTCATGTTTTCTGCATTCTAGTGAAAGATCATCCCTCTTCCTTTTCATCTTATTGTGTCATCCAATTTTACATTTTTGATTTGGGTTTTAAAATCATTGCATTTCATTCGATTTTCTCGCATTAGCTCACATTAATTGAGGGCATCCTATACTTTGGAAGTCATATCCAACTAATGGTTGACAAACGAATTGTAGAAAAGCACTTCTATCCTTTTATCTTTCTTTGAGTCATACCAAACCACACAAAAATTCAAAATACATACATTCTTAAACAACATCTTACCTAGAAGAAGCTGTAGGTGATCACATGATCACGACATAGTGGGCACCCAACTCACTGCTCTGTCAAGTCATACTTCAAAGCGAAGCCCTCCCTACCATAACATACCTGAAACCTCACCCTTTAGATCTCCTTCTTTGTAGGAGGTCATCCTCACCAAAAACTCTATTTCACAATTCATGTGTCAGTCCCTAAATAGCATAAGCTAAACAAACATAATAGAAAGGGAACTCCTAGGATAGCATTTTCTTATTGTTTCTTCTCGCTTTGTGTTTTGAGGTGAAAGAACACATTCATCACTTCTTTTTGTTCATCTTTGTGTTGGTTGGATATTTTGTCATGCCAAAATCTGAGGTTCAACCAAAGTACATGGAATTAAATCCCTCCTCAAAGACAGGTGAGGCTGCCTGTTTATTACTAATCTAAAACACAACAAAATAATATGTACAGTATTCACATTAATCTAACCATTGGGGTTGAGATAGAATCCCAAAATCTAGATCCATGCTAGATAAGGATATTTTTGTTTTTCAAAATGAAATGGATCAGAAAATAATACAAAATGGAAAGTAAATGTTGGGAACATATTTTCTTTCGAGAAAACATAGATCACGAAATAATCATACGAGTTCTAGATAACAAATGTTATGTAGTGTTTGAAACAATTAAAATGATTGAGAATGCTAAACAAAGAATAGCTTAAGATCCTGAACATAAGAACAATATCTTAAGAGAGATGAATCTCACAACACAAAGTTTACAAAAATAGCATCGACTTTTATTCCTCAAATGATTAAAAGAAAACACAAAGTTTTTCTTCTTCACAATAGTTCTCGATATTCCAAAATCTCAACCCTTTGGAATGAATAAGCATCCCTTATTTATAATAAAATGCGTTGAGATAAAATAGGATAAATCCTAGAAACTAGTCCTTTAAAAGAGAGTCCTATTTTGCTTGACTCTCACGCAGGAGACCAAGTCAAAATTTTCTTTCTATGTGACGAAACAAAAATGAAAAAGACATGTCGATTTCAAAATTGAAATGACATGTCACATTGTGCTTATTCTATATCATCATCTTTATCTTCCTCCAACAAATCCTACTTGTCCTAAAATTCTTGGAATCTTCAGATTATACCCTGCATCTCATTCTCATTAGGCACGGTGGAATGATCACTCACAACTTCACATGTTTCCTGAGTATCACTAGCGTTGCCAAGAATCTTTTCAATCTCTTGTTGAGTTTCCTCAGGGTCTCCAAAGAATGTTCAATTTTCACAAACCTGTCAATGATTTCCATGCAAAATCCATAAGTTGGTTCATGCTAAATTGATTCTGGGATATATTTGTAAAGGTCATCAACAGGTAGGATACTCGAGCTTTCACTCAACACTTTAGCACAGATTTTGACTAGCTCTTCTTCTAAGTTGTTCTTTTCATTGACCAATTGATCTATCAATTCTCTCAATTTCTGCAAGCTTCATTGAGAATATTTATTCTCGAACCCGATGGCTTTAGTCAGCTGAAAATGTTTATCCCCATGTGAAATTATGCCCTCTTCAACCAAGATGCGGGATGGAATTTGTTTCAAGCATTTGGAGAGCTTCGAAAGTTAACTCTAGGTTCTTAATTTTTTTGAAAACTCATTTTCCATTTTCTCTCCATCTTGATTTATATCCTTTAAGGATTGGTAGACTTACATAGTATCTTCAATGAATTATTTTCCTTGTAGGAGTATCCTTTGTGTCCATTCATCGATTGTTCTCCCTTTTCATTAATCTTCTCGATCATGGGTACCAATGAGAAATCAAACCCAATAGGAGTAGAGGATGATGGCGTTGAATCAAGAGGCTTTGAGAGCTTGAGTAGCACTTATGTTAGCTGTTGTACTTTCTCTTTTAATTCATCTTTGTTTGCCTTAGTTTCCTCAACCGACACAACACATTCATGGCATCTTGTGCGTCCGCTTTGCTCCTCTATTGTTACTTTCCCCAGAGCCACCCTTGTGATTTGATAATCTTTGACCATTATGTCATCCTTAGTTTTATTAGCTCATGGAGTAGAAATCTCTGCAAATTTATGCCCTGAGGCATCCACTGAAATCCTTGAGACTATTTTTGGTTTCTTTGCCGACATAGTGGGAGTGGCCTTAAGGGCACTTTGAAATCAAAGGTTATTAATGGGACAACTACCTACCTCTTCCTTTGAGTTTGATCTACCAACCATTGAGGTGTATTGGAAGAAGTTTCTTTTTCTGCAGGGCATTATGGTCACATCTTCAAGTGGAGGAGGATTAGCTTGTGGAGTGGTAAGCACCGTAAGTGTAGTGCCGTTGTAGTGGATTCGAGGGACTGAAGGCACTGATGAAGAGGGGGCATGTCCATAGTTAACTAGGGTCTAGTGGGGAGAGGTGAGAGACTAGAAAAGATACTAGCCATGGCTGAGGAACTTGGTGATGAAATATGAGGCAAGGATGGTTGAATGGGAGGAGGCAAGGATTTCTAAATTAGATCTTGAGAAGCGGGAGGAAGACTTACTTCTAATGGACTGTCTACCAAAGGAGGAATGGAAGGCTGAATAACCTCTTCCTCTCAAGGAGGATTCCCTTGTTCAGGTTGTGGAGGTGAATCAAGAACCTCAACTATTTGTGGGAGGGTAGCCACTTGTGTAGTTACTTGATCTTCTCCCTTTCTTACAAACTTAACCTTCATTAGCCTTTTGGAAGGGTTCTTATACTTTTCCTTTTTTCCTTTTGAGGGTCCCTCTTCCAAAGCATCTATCTATGAAAAACTCCTTCTTTATAACTCATTCCCTAAGAAATGAGCCACACCTTAGTACGGGCAAGAATTTGAGTAGCTCTTCCCGTGATAGAAGATTTCTCAGCAATGGACCAATCAATGGTCGGGAATACATATTGATCTTCGTTCAACCCATCATACGAGGCGTCAAGGACACTCTCATTATCTTTAGTGCCTTTTGGGATGTTAGATAAATCTAGCATCTGGATTTCTTCAATTGTCAACCTGCTATTATCTTTTCTTTAGATGGCAACTTCATCCCGAAGATCAACCCAAATATCTTCTATGTTGGGAACATGTAGATATAAAGTCTCGTATGACTTAAGGAATCCTCAGAAATCAAATCCATCTCTATGCTTCATGTGCTTCTTCAATTTTTCCTAAAGCTCATGCACTACATTCTTAGCTTTGACCACCATTGAGCATGTGTATCTTCCAATGGAAATGGGGAAGGATACGGCAGCCTTGTGTTTGCTTTGTTGGAATTTATGGAAATCCAACAACTGTCTTACCAATTCCATTAGGATCAGCTTGTCATCTAGATATCTAGGCAATCTGAAAGGATCAACTAGATAAACGACCACTTGAAGGTATGTGAACTTCTTGAACTGCAAAAAGATACATCCCCATTTTGATACTTCGGCCCATGCTTCATCAGAGACTCTTCTTTTCCTTAGATCAGGGTTCATCCTACAGATATTTTCATAAAAGAAAACATCATTCACTCTTCTGAACTGATCTTCGAAACCTTTCATTTTCAGCTAAGGGAGGTACTGATATATGTGTTCTGTCACCCTATCTCCTTTTGCATCCAATCCTAGATAAATCCTCATGCCGAGTTCTGCATAGGTGACATATGATGACATATAGAATTTTCCTGTAGTCAAGACTGTCTTCATCTGAGAATCAATCTCATCACGTATGAGACTGCTCCAATCAATCCCTTATTTGTTTTTCTTCATAATAACCATGAATTGATACATCCATCCTTGAAAGTCCCTTGACTCAGGGAGTCCAAATACTCGACTTAGCAAGGTGGTGATTTCACTAATTTCAAGGATGAAATCACTCCTAGGCACAAACTTAGGAAACCTTGAGACGGTTGGCTTGGCCTTGATAAATAAATTTCTATTCACGTGCCTAATACAAAGGTATTCTTGATCTTTGTCCCAGGATTTATGTGCTGACTTGAGATCTACATCAACATATTCTTTTAAGTTGGGTAATCTGAAGAGGTCATCAAAATAACCCCCGTCCAACTTCACTATGACTTCTCCTGCTTGATTTTTCACCGAGCGAGAGTCTGAGTCATAATGGGAAGCAAAGGCCAAAATGAACTCAGGGCATTGAGTAGACATTGGGAACCCCGCTATAAGAGGGAGGCCACTTTGTCGGTTATTTTCTTCATCCAAGGACTCGAGAGAAGAATCCTTGGTTCTATTATAAAAATCCTCCATGTCAATGTTACCAAGTTCTTTATCTTGGATATCGTAATTGTAATTTATATAGAAGGGGACTCCATCTTCGATACTTGTATTTCATCTTCCCCCGACATTGTCCGACTTGTCTTTAGATGATCCAGGATCCGACATGAGAAATCCTAAAGGAAGACCACTTAGACAACTCCTTATCGAGCAATTGGACTTGGAAGTTTCTTTGAGCAACCTCACGAGACCGCTTACACTATCCAGATTTTAGGACTTGTAAAGCACTGATCAAACCCAACACACTAGAGAGAGTGTGTTAGAACTTAGTATATGTTTGACACTCTACAAAACTCCGACACACTGCTTGTAGGAATCAAAAGATGTCAAGCACCTCACAAGACACGACACACTGGAAATTGGATGTCAAATAATTTTGGATGTCCGGCACTTGAAAAATCCTGAAACACTACAGAACTTAGAGATTGTAAACCACCCTACAAAACCTGAAAATAAGGGATCGGGTTTTTGAGATGTCAAGACATGTAATTTTTCTGCCATTTTAGTAGTTAGGTTTTTGTATTCTTCTCCTTTTATTTAAAACACAAAAAGCTACATTCCAAGGTATAGAATAGGAAAACACCCTAAGGGTGAATTCTTAATCAACAATTTCTATTGGAATACAACCCAAAAGAAGAAGAAAACCTAAAACCCTAAACCTAGTAAAAAAAAGGAAAGGAGGGAGAAGAGATGTAAAGAACATCACAAAAACATTTTCAACAAAACTCACAAGCAGAGGGCAGAGAAAATACCTTCAGCAAATTTGAAAAATAATCGAAAATGAATCACGCAAACAAGCACGAAATCAAATCGGGTTCAAAGGTTGGGAGAGCATGCATGAGAAAATCCACACAACCAAAAGTACAAAAGATACAAATGATGTGTAAATCCAACTATTTATAAAAAACCTTACATTTATTACACTTCACATGACACGTGTGCCAACTACTTGACAACTCGGAGTTAATGCCATGTCATCATGCTTGGAGTGCCCGAAAACCCGATACAAAGGATTAGCTATCAATTCAGGTTTCAGGTTTTAGGAAATAGATGACATGAAACATGAGATGTTTGGGTGTTCCAAGGTTCTGAAAACTTAACACAAAGGGACATATCGGGTTTTGGGAGTCAATCAACATGTAACATGCTTTTTTTGCAAGTCATGTTCCGATGCTCATGAGTTCAAAAACGAAATCTTGGTGAGATTTGGTTTTCATGTTTTGGGAGTCAATTGACATGTAACACATAAAAAACATGTTTTCATGTTGTTAAAACCTGAAAACCTGAAATACTCTTCAAAAGGGCATTTTAGGAGATTTTTCCAAAAAAATTCTATGGTTATCTTAATTTTAGTTGTAATCAGTAAAATGGGATAATGATTGGCTCCAGTTGGGGAATTTCTTGGTGACATCAAAGGAAGAGAACTCAGAATCTCTAGTTTTATCCATTGGGCTACTGAAGTCTGAAGAAATAAGAAAACCAAAAACAAAGAAAGAAAACAAAAATCAAACACATGACAAAAAGTAAATTATGTACAATGCAAGAGAGCATCTTGCATTACTGATGGAACAACTTCAGGTGTTGACCACTGAAAGGTAGAGGGAGTGACTCTCCATCAAGGTATGATAGATAAAAGCTATTTTCACCATTCAGCTGATGTATTTTGAAAGGTCCTTTCCATAAAGAATCAAACTTTCCATGCATCCCTTTCTGCTCTCTTCTCTTATCCCAGAGAAGTACTAGATCTCCAACTTGGAAATCACATTGCTTTGATTTCTTGTCAAATATTCTTTTGACTTTGATCTAATGGTCTGTGATGTGATCCACCACCTTGCTCCATTCTTCTTCTAGCCTGGCTAGGTACATTATCCTTTTCTCGATAGAACTTTGAAAAGTTTCATCCTCAATTGCTTTAGCCAACTGTAAGGTTGGTAATTCCACGGAGATAGGTATCTCAGCGTTAATCCCATATAGCACCTAGAATGGAGACATCCCAATAGCTTATTTAGGAGTAATCCGATCAGCCCACAATGCATCATACAATGCTTTGTGCCATGTCCTTTATTCTCATCAACCAACTTTCTGATTATGGTCACTAGGTTTTTGTTGCTCGATTCAGCTTGGCCATTGCCTTGAGGGTAGTAATCGGATGAATGAGCCAATGTGATCCCAAATCCATAACAAAATTATGTCAACTCGTGGGATGAAAAATTGGAGGCATTTTCGGAAACAATCTTGTGAGGCATGCCAAATCTGACAATTATATTTTCTTTGAGGAAGTTGCAGACAACTTCAGAGGTTGCCTGCTTGATGGGTGCAGCTTCCACCCACTTGGTGAAATAGTCTGTGGTGGTGAGCACGTAGTTGTGTCCTACACTAGAGGTAGGATTCAATACTCCAATGAAATCAATTCCCCACTGGCGAAAAGGTTCTTCAATGACCACAGGCTTCAGGGGAAGAGCTGCTAACTTAGGGTGACCAACAAAATGTTGACAAGCTTCACATTTGGTCAACCATTCGCTAAGTCTCGAAAGAGAGTAGGCCAATAGTACGGCCTGTAGGATCTTATAATTTTTCATGGAGGAAGAGAAATGTCCTCCGCATGCTAGATTATGGAAGGACTCTAGCAACCTCACCTGCTATGACTTATCAACACAGCGCAGGAATACACCATCAATACCTTTCTTGTACATTCCATTATCCCACAAAATGTATCTTAGGGATCTTAACTTAACTTTCCTCTACTCATTTTGGCTTAAATGTGGGTTTCATTCACCATAAGTTATAAATAAAGCAATATTTTTGTACCATTCTTCGGTTGTGCTCACAAACACCACCATGGGCAATTCAAGAAAGGTATCTTTGGTTTTTTCACACTCTGTATCAGCATTATTTTCTACAATCAATTGGCATAGGCCCCTTCCTCATACCAACTTTTTAGGTTTGATGTCCAAGTCATATTCTTGGACTTTAGCTATCTAGTTACCCCATTGACTACCCAACTCTTATTGAGTCAAAATGGATTTAATCGTGAGATCGGGAATGAGAAGGAGGGTATAAGAACTCAAAGCACGTAATATCTTAAATGTTTTCATCGCTCTCACCACCACCTAAGCATTCTTTTCAATTTGTGACATTTTCAATTCATGTTCCTTCAATGGTCAACTCATGAAAGCGATGGGAGCTTCAATTCCTTCTTCATTTTCCTGCATCAAGATGGTTGATACTGTATGGGCGGAAGCATAGTTGTACATGATGAAATCTTTTTATGTCCGGACATACTAGAACAGAGCATGTGCAATTTCCTTTTTGACTTCTTCGAAAGCAAGCTTCCCCTCAATACTCTATCGAAATAGATTTTTCCCTTTCATCATCCCAAGGATATCCTTGGTTTTATTAGCAAAATCAGGTACAAATCTTCTTAGGAAATTAACCTTCTCGAAAAAGGAGTGCACCCTAGTTTTGCTTGTGGGTAGGGTAAGGCTTTGAATGGCCTTCACCCTCTATGGGTCGATCTTGGTTCCTTCTCTAGGCACAATATGACCCAGCAACTTTCCTTGTGTCACTCCAAACATGGAATTTTTAGGATTTAAAGAAATCCCATGACACTGCACCTTAAGAGTACTGCTCCAGGGTGATCATAATGATGACTTCATTTTTTAGAGAAGACCGTCAAGTCATCCAAATACACAACTATGACCTTGCTCATTAAATCCCTGAAAGCTAAGTCCATAGCTCTCTAAAATGTGGCCCCGACATTGATCAAACTGAATGGCATCCTTCTGTAAGAAAAGGTTCCCCATGGAGTGGTGAACATTGTTTTATGTTGATCTTCAGTAGCTACCTCAACCTGATTATATCCCGAAAATCTATCAAGCATGGATAACATTTTTGCCCTAGTGACCATCTATAATACCTGGTCCATGATGGGCAATGGATAATTGTCCTTCAATGAAGACTGGTTGAGATTCTGGAAGTCAACACAAATCCATATTTCACAGTTCTTCTTTCTCACAGGGACAATGTTCGCAACCCAGGTGGAATGGTGGATCGGAAAGATAATCCTTGCATCTAACATTTTCTAAACTTTTGAAAGAATAGTCCCTGAGATCTTGGGGTTGTAATGTCTCTGCTTCTACCTATGGGGTTTAACTTCGGCTTCAAAGGAATGTTATGTTGCACATCCTTGGGCTTGAAAGACTTTAGATCCACGTATGACCACACTAGGATGTCCATATATCTCTTCAAGAGTGAAGAAAATCTTTCCTTTTCCTCGGTGAAGAACATTTTCTGATGTTTACCATCCGTGATGATCGTGGAACCCAAGTTAACTTGATCTACTTCTGACGAGGAAGCACCTTCGGTTTTCCTTTTACCTTGAATAAATTGATCATGTTTGTCAAACAAAACTTCCAGAGAAACTAATCCCTTGAAAATATTATTATATTTAAGATGGATGAACTCACCATCAATCTTTTGATACGAATTTGAAACAAATTCACAGAAAGTTGATTCTGATCCTTCAAAATATAGTTCACTAAAATTTTCAACTTTTTCAAGGAAAGATAGTACCTGTTGATCATCATTGAATACTTGCCAATGTGCTGAATTATCTGGAACACTGGGATGGTACGCAATCTTGATGGTGTACATGTCTTGTTTGAACTACGGATGAGGAAGGAGAAGAGATGCAGACATGGCCAACAAATCAGCTTTTTTGTTATAATCCGTCAAAACTGCCTTGATAGAAAAAGCATCGAAGCATTCTATGTTGTCCCATACTTTGTTCCTGTAATGCTTTAGGCGATCATTTTTGACTTGATAAACCCCTTTCACTTGATTTACAATGAGCTCCACGTCTCCCTAAACTTTGAGGTTTCAGATTCCCTTTTGTCTTGCCATTTCTAATCCTAATAACAAAGCCTCATATTCAGCTGTGTTATTAGTATTATCAAACTGCAACTTGAAAGCAAAGGGAAAGATCTCAAAATCTGGAGATATAAGAACTATGCCGGCACCTGATCCAGTAGTTGAACAG
Organism: Taxus wallichiana var. yunnanensis; assembly: GCA_018340775.1. Classification (NCBI taxonomy): domain Eukaryota; kingdom Viridiplantae; phylum Streptophyta; class Pinopsida; order Cupressales; family Taxaceae; genus Taxus; species Taxus wallichiana. The sequence continues at coordinate 950,705,288 of CM031242.1, forward strand.
CTCCCATCGAACTTGAGGGTCCAAATACCATTAGGATCCTCTTCCTTAACATCCATAGCTGGTATCTCTGATGTCATGAAATAATTCCCTAAGCCAGCATCTTTGAAAAGAATTTGAGCCTTGGGGTCATCCGACTTAGTGACTAAATACTTTGCTTGAGGCTTAGGATGGAGAATATGAGGAACTCCATTAACTGGAATTTTATCCTTGGTCCAGTCCATATTGATTTCCCCTCCGACATCTTTAAAAAAACCTCTTCCCAAGAGAATACCGTCAAGTCAAGTTGGGATATCAACAACCAAAATGGTCATTTTTACTCTCTTCTCTGGGAAGGTGACAAATGTAAATTATGCATCTTTGATTTGACTGATCAAAGGAACTTGCTTGGTTTCCATGGAACAACACCGTCTGTATGATTTAGTCAAAGTAATTCTAAGGGCATGAGCTACTTTTACGGGCATCACATTATTAGAAGCTTCTGATTCAATTATGCAATTGCTGAGTTTGAACCCGTTTATGAGTAAAGACAAATAAAATGGATCAATATTTCCTGAAGAAGAAATGGAGGTCATATTGGTCAAAGGTGAAGGTTGAGTAGGAATTGACAAAATGCCTTTTGAAGATGAAGGAACATCAGCCTTGCTTCTAATGAATTTGGCAATCTTTTCAAATTTCTCAGGATTTGACTGAAGGTATTTTCTTCTGACATTTAGATCTTAGTTCTTTTGCATGGTCAATAATGTCAAAAGAAATATATGAAGGAATGATGGTAGCCTCGGTTCTAGTTATATTGGTTTGAATCGAGGTACTAGTCTTGAGAGCTAGAGAAGGAGAATAAGAAGAAGTTGTGTCCTTTTTAGTTTGTGCTGAGATAGGAGAGTCTCTCTTGGCCATGACCATGGGAGCTTCTTTGCTCTTCTCCTTAGAGCCTTCAACCGGTTTTCTAGGATTCTAAGATTGGGATCAAGTAAATACCACAAATGACTAGCCATCATGTTCACATATGTCTTCCTCATATTCCAAATACCCAATGCTGGAGTCACTAGTTGAATCATCATATGACTCATCAGCATATCCCGAAGCTTCAAAAGCTTCATGAGAATCTTGTTCTAGATCTTCATCTTCTTTGACTATCTCCACTATAGCATTAATAGGAGGAGCTTCAATAGCTAGTCTCGGTTGAGCAACAGTCAACCGTGGTCTATCTCTTGTGGGAGCACCATTAGTATTATTGAAATTCCATCTAGGAATATCCCGATACAGAATGTTGCTCACCTGTTGAGACATTTGCTTTTTCAAAGTGATCAAGTCATTAGCCATATTCTGAATCATTGGATCAGTAGTACTTTGAGAAGAACTCTGATTTTTAGGCTTGGATGATTCTTTTATGATCTTTCCGGATAGAATAAGATCATCTTCTATTTCGGTGGTCATAGCTTGAGCGGTGGCCAAATCGAGGATAACAGATCTTCTCAACAAGAAGCTCACATCCGGAGGTTGACCGTTGATGAAGAAACACTTTTGATTTTCAAGAGTAGGAACGGCGAGATCTAGAATCTTGCGGATCAGCTTGTTGAATTTGGCTATGAAGTCCTGCATGGTTTCATAAGGCTCCTTCTTCATGTGTGTAATTTGTGCTAGCAAGATGTGAGAATCTTCAGCTGGTTTAAACCTTGCTTCAAATATAGATCTCATGGTAACCCAGTTTGTAATACATGCATTTGGGAGATGTTAAAACCATTCTTCTACCATGCCATGTAATGTTTCAATGAAGAGTCGAATAGAGACATCTTCGTGAACAACCCCAAGAACACCGCATGCAACAAAGAATGAGGCAATGTGTTCGTCAGGATGTTATTTCCCATCGCCATTGAATTTAAGAATATTCTTCCATGCTCCATGAGGTAGGTCATGCAATTGTGGAGTAAGGGAAACATGACAAATAGTTGTGCCTAAGGCACAAGGTTGTCGCCATTCTCCTAAATGAAGATACAAAGTCACCAAACACCAAAAGGATAAGCTTAGTCTTAGAATCCGTATATCCCAGTGGAATCATGAAAAATTGATGGTTGGATATTTTGTCATGCCAAAATATGAGGTTCAACCAAAGTGCATGGAATTAAATCCCTCCTCAAAGACACGTGAGGCTTCCTATTTATTACTAATCTAAAACACAACAAAAATAATATGTACAGTATTCACATTAATCTAACCATTGGGGTTGGGATAGAATCCCAAAATCCAGATCCACACTAGATAAGGATATTGTTGTTTTCCGAAATGGAATGGATTAGAAAAGAATACACAATGGAAAGGAAATGATGGGAACATATTTTCTTTCAAGAAAACACAAATCACAAAATAATCATACGAGTTCTAGATAACAAATGTAATGTAGTGTTTGAAACAATTAAAATGATTAAGAATGCTAAACAAAGAATAGCTTAAAATCCCGAACATAAGAACAATATCTTAAGAGAGATGAATCTCACAACACAAAGTTTTCAAAAATAGCATGAACTTCTATTCCTCAAATGATTAAAAGAAAACACAATTTTTTTTTCTTCTTCACAATAGTTCTCAATATTACAAAAATCTCAACCCTTTAGAATGCATAAGCATCCCTTATTTATAATAAAAGGTGTTGAGAGAAAATATGATAAATCGTAGAAAATAGTCCTTTAAAAGAGAGTCCTATTTTGCTTGACTCTCACACAGGAAACCAAGTCAAAATTTGCTTCCTATGTGATGAAACAAAAATGAAAAAGACATGTCGATTTCAAGATTGAAATGACATGTCGCATTGTGCTTATTTTGTATCATCATCTTTATCTTCCTCCAACAAAGCCTGTTTGTTCGAAATTCTTAGAATCTTTGGATTATACCCTGCATCTCATTCTCATCAAGTGCGGTGGAATGATCACTCAGAACTTCACATGTTTCTGAGTATCACTAGTGTTGCTAGGAAGCTTTTTCAATCTCTTGTTGAGTTTCCTCAGGGTCTCCAAAGAATGTTCAATTTTCACAAACCTGTCAATGATTTCCATGCCAAATCCATAAGTTGGTTCATGCTGAATTGATTCTTGGATCTATTTGTAAAGGTCATCAACAGGTAGGATACCCGAGCTTTCACTCAACACTTTAGCATAGATTTTGACTAGCTCTTCTTCTAAGTCGTTCTTACCATCGACCAATTGATCTCTTGATTCTCTCAATTTGTTGCAAGCTTCATTGAGAATCTTTATTCTAAATCTGATGGCTTTAGTCAGCTGAAAATGTTTATCCCCATGTGGAATGATGCCCTCTTTGACCAAGATGTGGGATGGAATTTGTTTCAGCATTTGGAGAGCTTCGAAAGTCAACTCTAGGTTCCCGATTTCTGCTGAAAACTCATCATCCATTTTCTCTCCATCTTTCTTTATATCCTCTAAGGATTGGTAGACTTCCATAGTATCTTCGATGACTTCTTTTCCTTGCAGGAGCAGCCTTTGGGTCCATTCATCAACCATTCTCCCCTTTTCATTAATCTTCTTGATCATGGGTACCGATGAGAAATCGAACCCGATAGGAGTAGAGGATGATGGTGTTGACTCAAGAGGCTTTGAGAGATTAAGTATCACTTATGTTAGCTACTATACTTTCTCTTTTAATTCATCTCTATTTTCCTTAGTTTCCCTCAGCTTCTGGCACAACACATTCATGGAATCTTGTGCATCCTATTGTGCTCTCTCTATTGTTACTTTCCCAGAGCCACCCTTATGATTTGATAATCTGTGACCATTATGTCATCCTTAGTTTTATCATTTGTGGGAGTAGCAATCTCTGCAAATTTATGCCCTGAGGAATCCACTTAAATCCTTGAGATTGTTTTGGATTTCTTTGCCAACTTAGTGGGAGTGGCCTTGAGGGAAATGAAATCAAAAGGTGGTAATGGTAAACCTACCTTCCTCTTCCTCGAGTTTGATCTACCAACCATTGAGGTTTATTGGAAGAAGTTTCTTCCACTACGGGCATTATGGTCACATCTTTGACTGGAGGAGGATTATCTTGTGGAGTGGTAACCACCATAAGTGTAGCGATCGTGGTTGTGGATTCAGGGAATGAAGGAGCAGTGGAGGGGGTATGTCCATAGTTAATTGGGGTCCATTGGGTAGAGGTGAGAGACCGTAAAAGATACTATCCATGGTGAGGAACTTGGTGATGAAATCGAGGCAAGGATTCCCGAATTAGAACTTGAGAAGTGGGATGAAGACTTACTTCGATGAACTCGTCTACCAAAGGAGGAATGGAAGGCTTAATAACCTCTTCGTCGAAGGAGGATTCCCTTTTTTAGGTTGTGGAGGTGAATCAAGAACCTCAACCTGCCAGGGGAGAGTAGCCACTTGTGTAGTTACTTGATCTTCACCCTTTCTTACAAACTTAACCTTCATTGGCCTTTTGCAAGGGTTCTTATCCTTTTCCATTTTTCCTTTTGAGTTCCCTCTTCCAAAGTGTCTAAATTTGCAAAACTCCCTTCTTTATAACTCATTCCCCAAGAAATGAGCCACGTCTTAGTACGGGAAAGAATTTGAGTAGCTCTTCCCGTGATAGAAGCTTTCTCAGCAATGGACCAATCAATGGCTGGGAATACATATTGATCTTCATTCAACCCATCATAGGAGGGGTCAAGGACACTCTCATTATCTTTAGTGCCTTTTGGGATGTCAGATAAATCCATTATATGGATTTCTTCAATTGTCAACTTGCTTATTATCTTTTCTTCGGATGGAAACTTCATCCCAAAGATCAACCCAAATATCTTCTATGTTGGGAACATGTAGATATAAAGTCTCATATGACTTAAGGACTCCTCGGAAATCAAATCCATCTTTGTGCTTCATGTGCTTCTTCAATTTTTCCTGAAGCTCATGCACTACATTCTTAGCTTTGACCACCGTGGACCACATGTATCTTCTAATGGAAATGGGGAAGGACATGGCAGCCTTATGTTTGCTTTGTTGGACTTTATGGAAATCCAACAACTGTCTTACCAATTCCATTATGATCAGCTTGTCACCTAGATATCACGGGCAATCAAAAGGGTCACTGGATACATGACCACCCGAAGGTATGTGAACTTCTTAAACTACAAGAAGATGCATCCCCATTTTGATATGTTGGCCCATGCTTCATCGGAGACTCTTCTTTTCCTTAGATCGGGGTTCATCCTACGAGATATTTTCATAAAAGAAAGCATCATTCACTCTTCCGAACCGATCTTGGAACATTTTATTGTCGGTGAGGAGGTACCACTATATGTGTTCTATCACCCTATATCCTTTTGCATCCAATCTGGATAATTCCTCATGCCAACTCATCTGCATAGGTGACATATGATGACATATAGAATTTTCCCATAGTCGATTGTCTTTATTTGAGAATCAATCTCATCACTTATTAGACTCCTCTAATCAATCCCTTGTTAATTTTTCTTCATAATAACCATGGTCGATACATCCATCCTTGGAAGTCCTTGACTCGGGAGACCAAATACTCGACTTAGCAAGTGTTGATGTAGCTGATTTTAAGGATAAAATCACTCTTGGGCACAAAATCTAGGAAACCTTAAGACGATCGGCTTAGCTTTGATCAACAACTTTATATTCACGTACCTGATGCAGTCTTCTTGATCTTTGTCCCAGGCTTTCCATGCTGACTTGAGATCTACGTCAACATATTCCTTAAAGTTGTGTAATCTTAAGAGGTCATCGAAATAACCCCCGTCCAACTTCACTATAACTTCTCCTGCTTGATTTTTCACTAAGTGAGAGTCTGAGTCATAATGGGAAGCACAGGCAAAAATGAACTCAGGGAATTGAGAAGACATTGGGAATCCTGCTACAAGAGGGAGGCCATTGTTGGTTATTGCCTTCATCCAAGGACTCTGAGAAGAATCCTTGGTTCTATTCTAGAAATCCTCCATGTCAATGTTACCAAGTTCTGTATCTTTGATATCGTAATTGCAATCTACATAGGAGGGGACTCCATCTTCCAATACTTGTATTTCATCTTCCCTGACCTGTCTGACTTGTCTTTAGATGATCCAGGATTCAACATGAGAAATCCTAAATGAAGAACGCTAGACAACTCCTTATTTGAGCAATCGCACTTGGAATCTTGCTTAGTAACCCCACAAACCCACCTCACTATCTAGATTTTAGGACTTGTAAAGCACTGATCAAACCCAACACCTGGAGAGAGTGTGTTGGAACTTAGTTTATGTTTGACACTCTGTAAAACCCGATACACTTGTGGGAATCGGAAGATGTCAAGAATGTCGCAAGACCCGACACACCGGAAATCGGATGTTAGATAATGTTGGATGTCCAAAGACTTGAAAAATCCCAAAACACGCAGAAATTGGAGATTGTAAAACACTCTACAAAACACGAAAATAAGGGATCGGGTTTTGAGATGTCAAGACATGTAATTTTTCTGCCATTTCAGCTTAGGTTTTTTATTCTTCTCCTTTTATTTAAAACAAAAAAGGTACATTCTAAGGTATAGAATAGGCAAACACCCTAGGGGTGAATTCTTAATCAACAATTTCTATTGGAATACAACCCAAAAAGAAGAAGAAAACCAACAACCCTAAACCTAAAAAAAAATAGGAAAGGAGGGAGAAGAGATGCAAAGAACACCAAAAACATTTTCAACAAAACTCACAAGCATAGGGTAGAGAAAATACCTTGAAAATCCAAAAATAATCGAAAATGAATCATGCAAACGAGCATGAAATCAAATCGGGTTTGAAGGTTGGAAGAGCATCCACGAGAAAATTCATGCAACCAAAAGTAAAAAAGTTACAAATGACGTGTAAATATAACTATTTATAAAACCTCTACATTTATTACACTTCATATGACACGTGTGCCAACTACTCGAAAAATCGAGTTAATGCCATTTCATCTTGCTTGGAGTGCTCGAAAACACGATACAAAGGATTAGCTATCAATTCGTTTTTCAAGTTTCGGGAAATAGATGACATGAAACATGAGATGTTAAATTGTTCCAAGGTTCTGAAAACCCGACACAAAGGGACATATCATGTTTCGGGTTTGAGTCAATTGACATGTAACATACTTTTTTAAGTCATGTTCGATGCTCATGAGTTCTCAAAACCCAAAATACTAGCTAGTTTTGGGTGTCGGGTTTTGGGAGTAAATTGACATGTAACACACAAAAACATGTTTTCATGTTGTTAAAACCCGAAAACCCAAAATACTTTTCAAAAGGGATTTTTAGGAGATTTTTAAAATAATTTCTATGATTATCTTAATTTTAGCTATAATCACTACAATGGGATAACACCTTGCATGCTCCTCATCTTAGTGGTGTATTCCGGCTTAACCGAGTGTGCCCTGGACCATATCATCATCATTTCTAGAATTCTGGGTCTGATTCTACATCAGATTTTAATTCACAACCACTTTCTTTCATCACTATTTCAATTTCATAGTAACCGTCATCATTACCTCTAACCGCCATCGGTTATACCCAACCGATGTCGGTTCTAGTTCCTTTTGATAACCCACTCAAAAGGACATTTTCACTTCACTTTCTTCCACTTTCCACAGTCTCTATCATTGTCATTTTTCCCATTGACGTTTTACACATCCCTAGATTTGGCATACTTGTCAAATTTTGCCTTCTGCCTCGTTGTTTACTCACTGTCCATTTTCTACAGTGACCGCGTAGGTTACCCCTGACTAACGTCAGTTTTCCCTAACCGGCATCAGTTAGCCTATTTCACATTCCACCCACCATTTGGTCATTTATCCACTTTTTATCACCAAATTCACCTATTCTTGTTGTTCTCTGTATTATTTATAGAAAGGCAGCCCTACCAAGTCAATACTAGTTCACATGGTGCTGACCGAAGACAAGAAAATGCCCTTGTATTCCACACCAGTTGCCAACCACTCCCACCTAGTCCTTCACCACCTTCTATTTTATCACCAGCCATGGATCCCATCTAACCTACCACTATCACTACTGGAGACAAGGAGTTTGCACGACTCCTTGACCAGAACCCTGTCGCCTTGTAGTTTTACCTTTCCCACTCATCCACCTGAGATGCCTCAAGGCCAATTGATATATGACATGCCCGTATCTATCCCCCAACTCTCGTACCCACTCACGCATTGGCTCCATCGGTTCCGTGCTACTTGCATCCACTTTACCCTTAGTCGTTTCGTAGTTAGGTTCTATACCTACCATGACTTTCGCGTCTCATTACCTTTGTAGCACCCATTACATCCACCATACCCTCGACTACTACCCCAAACACAACCTCATCTGCCCCTAATTTCTCATACATACCTGTAGATATGCTCCCACCTCTAGTGTCGTGACTTCTACCCCATTTCAGAACGTGGTTCTTTCCATTCCACAATCATTAGCCCCTATTGCCACTAGGGTTACCACGACCCTTCCACCCCCATATACATACTATCAACAACCTTCCATTTCATCTATTATACATTTCAGTCACGTGCACCTTATTTCATTACCTTCTTCTCCATCACCTTACATGGCATCCCCATACACTAGAATGTCACCCCCATTATCTACCCAAAACCAACCTCCTCACGCTATAGGAGGAATCCAATCATCACAACCCACCAGTGACCTAATTAAATTGATGTTGGACAAGATGCAGACACTGGAGGCATTGGTTTCTGGCTCCCACAACACTCTCACCTATGAAGAGATTTACAACAATCCTATTCACCCATCCATTCCTATCCATTCATACCCTGTGCATTGGGAAATGCCTAAATTCAACCACTTCAATAGCAAGGAAGACCCACAACAACATTTGCGCTCATTCAAACATGGGTGTTATCTGATTGCTCATGATGATGCCCTACTTTTGAGAACCTTTCCCATGTCCCTCACTAGACCTGCATTAGATTGGTATAGTGGGTTACCTAAACACTCTATATTTTCATTCAATTAGGTAGGGCAAGCTTTCTTGGACAATTTCTCTATCAATATGACCAAGAAGGTTACCATGACCAATCTATATTCCACACGTCAGTATGAGGATGAATCTATCACAGATTTTGTCACTCCCTGCGCGCTGCACTCGATCAATCAACTTACGTTCCAACTACCACAAACTAAACTCATCGAGCTCTTCACATGAGCTTACGCTAGACATATCTCCCGAACTTACGGGTCCAAACTTTCCGAACATTTGATGAGGCATTCACTATGGTACGAAAGTAAGAGATTTGTGCTTATCGAAGAGAAGAAAATCCAATTACGAATTAATAATTCAGAGTTCAATTCGAATGAAACCTCTTCTTCTTACAAACCACCAACCAATTATTCAAAGGCTAAGGGTATCATTAACACAGTGGTACTCAAGGCCGGCTTAGCTCATCCGTCCAATCAAGCTACACCCTCATCTAATCTATCACCTGTCCAATCTTTTCGATTTAGACAAGAGTAGTGAAAATATACCCCAATTAGGGAACCTTAATCTTTTGTTTTAGAAAATCTTATCAAAGCGGGTGCCATCACCCTTCCACCCATAAAACCACACACTAGTTTTGACCCTGCTCACCCCATGCCCACGTGGTATAAAGAACATGATTTTTGTAACTATCATCAAGTAAAGGGTCATAGTGATGGCAACTGCATCACTTTCAAGAATATTGTCCAAGAAATTCTCGAGAAAGGTGAGTTAACTATGGATAATCCCAATGTTACCCCTAACCAAAATCTACAAATCTTCAAAAAAACCATTTCCCAATCATGCCCCTTCATCCAATCAAACCGGTGAGACATCCACTCACGATACCCATACTCGTGAGGTTCATGCTATCTTTAACGAGGTACCTATAGCCTCTCAATTACCTCACATCCCTTCCATAGAGGAAATCCTAGCCCAAAATCCTCCTTCCACATTGGAACCAACTGTCATTGTTCCTTCACCAATAGAGGAGCACCTTTCATCACCTACGGAGTGGTCTTCTACTAACATTGAGACCATCTCACCCCTAGCTTCTCCACTTAGAGAACCTTTACCTACCGTACCTCCACCCATAGAGGAGCACCCATTACCTCCTCCACCCACAGAGGAGCTCCTACTACCTCCTCCACCCACAGAGGCTTACCGATCACCTCTTCCACCCACAGACAAGCACCTATCCATTCCACCACTTATAGAGGAACTCCCATCATCTCTTCCACCCATCATAGACCCAGTGGAGATACCTTTGCCTCTTGGTGAGCACTCTCCATTGGCTACTCAAAACCCAACAGACCTACTTTCGGCTCTCTTACCCACGGCAAGTTTAAGCTGACCAATTCCCCGTCTCTAAGATGTATTTTACGGGAATTCCCATTAGGTCCTCGCCAACTCCACCCACAGATGTTTCATTCTCATGTTTGGATGATCACTTAGATTATGTGGATAGGGATTTGTTATGGGGGCACCTCTTACTCCCTGTCTCGACACAAATGCAGAGATCCCTCAATGACACCTCCACTATCTACCCAAACACATTTCTACCCATAAAACCACATACAACTACTATCGCAACTCCTTCCATGATAACCATTAGCACTCATACCACACCCTTACCCATAACCTAACCTATACCTAAACCCAAACCCATACCCATAACATTTACCTCCACTAAACCTATTACCACTTTACGGATTACCCCAACCACCATCCTTACTCATCCACCTATTAAAATGGATTTAGCTACATCCTCCAATGTCAAAACCATACCTACTCCGACACCCTAACCAAAGAAACAAAATCATCGACCTCATACCCTAACCACACCAATCACACCACATTTGTCTTGTCTACCTTAAAAACTCGGTTGTCCAACATGCTCAAGCACCCGCTTCCATCCATAAACCAATAACACAAAGCAATCCATTCCTTCCTCACAAACCTCTAACCTACCAAGGCACAAAACACGACTTATACCCACACCTACAATATCTTTACCACCAATACCTTCAATACCTTCAGCTATCACTTCACTACCCACTACACTTTAGTCATTATCCTTCACACCCCAAGCACAACCCACGTCATCTACCTTCATAGCACCTCCATTATCCCCTGTGGGTAACTCGCCCTCTTCCTCCATCCGCTTTTCCTTCTTTACCTCGTACACTCGACATCACATTTACCCAAGAAGGTGCAACCCAAAACAAAACCCCATTTACCCCACAATGGGGGTAGTTAAAACAACCCGCACCCTCCTACCTATCCATCTATTGTACACCTAGCCAAATGAACCCGACCAATACCTCAAACCACACTGGCTCCTAAGCCCATAGCTCGAATGTTCCTACACTTCCAAAAACGTTTCCTCAATAATCAACCACACCTACATAGAAACCCACATTCACTTCCCATTGTGATCCACTAACAAGATCCTATGCCAAAATTTTAACCAACCTCCTCGAGACTTCATGTCATCACATTACAACCACTCCGACCTTACAACACCCTCAAACCCAAGCCAAAAGGGATTGATGATACTAAAATTTACACATACCATCATGTGCGCATGATGACGTGGAGAGTGCAAGGCCTTGAAAACCATCCTTATCAGTTGTGTCACCAAAACCAACTTTGATGACGATGACCTTCTTGATGAGGATCCTGCTTCACCAACACCCATTCCCACACTGCCCACTCAACAACCACAACCTCCACCCTCACAGCTCCTAGAGCCACACACAAAATTTGAAATTAACATGGTTTGCATCGAGAAATTTCCACACCACCACCCAAATGTCATTGCACCCAGCTGACCTCATAGGGTTTTTCTCCTTCGGTAGGTTTTTTCCCTTCATGTCATTATACCACTCACCCTACACCTTCCCCATTTTCTAACTTCCCTCAAATCAACATGATACATGTCACTACATGTGCGTAGAAGGGCAAAGACAAGGCAACTGACCCACCAACCAATCCTATACCCCACATACCATCAACACCCATACCTAAAATAACTATCTGCGGTCCTGCATACCCTGTTTCTAATGGCATCACACATCGCACCATGCTCAAATAACTACACCAATCTCCCCTCAAAATTTCCTTATACGACCTCATCCGAACCTCGGAATCCCTTCGTAAAGACCTCATGGAGGTTCTTCAATCTATTGAGGTTTTACCCAATGATGCTACACCCGTAGCCTCCATTATCACACCCCATCATATAGCCTCTCTCACCAAATTACCACCTTCATCCTCACCTCACCTTATTCACCAAGTGTCCTCCTTAGCTTCTAAGAGGAGGAGATCGTGCCATACCAAAATGATGACCACGACCGAGCCCTCTTCATCTCTGTCCACATTGATGACATATGGGTACGTCATGTGATGATTGATGGAGGTGCTAGCATTAACATCATTTCATCCCATACATTCTCTCAAATGCACATACTTGACAATTACATGCATAAACATCTGGTCATGTTGTGTTCATTCAATGATGCTATCACTACCACACTAGGCACTATCATTCTTTACATTCGCATGGGCCCCGCACTATATTAGAATTGTTTTATGTTTTGGAGGGGGAATTCCAATATAACTTGTTGCTTGGTAGACCCTAGATCCATGTCATGGGTTGCATTCCTTCCACTTTTCATCGTTGTGTAAAGTTTGAACATGAAGGACACACTTATACCATTCCAAATTTGACCCATCACCTTTCAAAACATGCAACATGCTTTACCGACCCAATGATGTGCTCATACCTATCAAGTTGTCTACCTCTGCAACCACTACCACTTCACCTACACTCTCTCAGCTACCAGTCACAACCGTTGCTTTCACCGCACATACCTCCTCTATTTCTACCCTCGCTATAACCTCCACGGCTGACCCATTAGCTACCCAATCTGTTAACTCCACCTTTGGATCCACCCGACACATCATCCATACCATCTACCTACATACCAACCACCGATCACTTGGAAGGTGTTTTTCAATGCCTCACTCTGGGAGTACCCCCATATAGTGTCAACACATTCCTTACTCTGCATGACTATGGAAGCGTTCACCAACACCCTCACTATGATCACCATATAGGAGAGCACCTCCTTTATGGTCCTCCTCATCTTCGTACTAGTCTCACCTATGGGGTACTTGATACTACCAATTACATACCGAACCACCATCACAACTCCACCCATTTTCCTCCGACTTCCAATCACTTACCAATCCCCATTTCACCCACACCTTCCCTGCACCATTGTACATGGAATGGTTTTGGTTTTGTCTTTTTTTACGAAAAAGGCCACCATACCATTATTCTATGTACCACCCGTAAACATAATGGCGTAGTGGTATCGGATTCCCAAACCTCCTACCAAACATGCACACATTGAACTCATTGAAGACCCTATCCTCTTCCACCTTCATCTTCATCACTACCTTCACCCACTCCACCTTCATCACCACCCTCACCAACAGAGTCAATGGATCCTAAATCTATCCCTCCTAACTTTTTTTTTCATAAACACCATTTCCTTGGGGCCTTTGACTTATCAACGTGAAGGCGAGGCCCCTTCCACTCTTCCATTCCTATATCCACGAGATGATCTACAACAACACACCCACCATTAACATTGTTCAATGTCGGGATGATGAATCCATACTCACCTACCTTAGTGCAGAAGACTCATATATTCATTGGTTGTTACTCTTTGAGACGTAGACCATGTTGAATGAATCGATTATCGAGATCAACATTCATACTCGGGATGACCGCACATCTTAAAGATCGACAATCTTTAGATGGTGTTAAACAGGAAGCCATCACTTCTTTTCTCTGAGATCATAACCATTCTTTCACTTGGTCTTATGCAGACATGCCCTGTATTCACCCCACCATAGTGGTCCACAATATCGTAACCATTCCCGATGCCAAACCTATCAAACAAAAGCTAAAGAAAATGCACCCTCGCATTACTCTTCTTGTCAAAGAAGAACTTCAACGCCTTCTTTTTGTTTCCTTCATCTTACCTATTGATTATCCTCATTGGATTTCTAACATTGTCCCTGTTACTAAAGAAACAGGGGGACTCTGCATTTGCATCGGACTTCCGTGACCTCAACCTCGCCTATTCTAAAGATGACTTTCCCTTGCCCAAGATTGATCAATGGTTGACCTTACCACTTTGGTCACAAGATGCTCTCACTCATGGATGGATTCTCGGGTTATAACTAAATTTTTCTTTCCCTGGAACATCAGCAAAAGATTGCATTCATTACCCCTTGGGGGACCTTTTGCTATCGAGTCATGGATTTTGGCCTTAAAAATGTTGGTGCTACATATCAGCGTGTTATGACTTACATCTTCCATGATATCATGCATCACATATTGGAATATTACGTGGATGATCTCTTTGCTAAATATAAATGTCACACTGAACACCTCACCATCCTCGAAACCATCTTTGACCACCTCATTAAATATTATATCCGCCTTCAACCTAAAAGTATGTCTTCACAGTTCTCTTAGGAAAGCTCCTGGGATTTATTGTTTCCCTCCGTGGTATAGAATTTGACTGTCCAAGGTCAAAGGCCATTATGAAAAGGCCTCCTCCCACTAACCTTAAACAAATCCATAGCCTCGCTAGGTAAATTACGATCCATTCACCATTTCATCTCACAATTATCTCGATCAAGTGTCAACCATTTCATCATCTCCTTGAAATGATGTCTCCTTTAGATGGGACGATGACTATCACAAATATTTTGAGGCCCTAAAACAATACCTTCTCCAACCCACTGTACTCATTCCACCTAAACACGATCAACCTTTTTACCTATACATATCAGCTACCGATCATTCCTTAGGAGCCATGCTCGCTCATCGCGATGAACAACATAGGGAGCAGGCGGTTTATTACATAAGTCATAATCTCTTAGACTATGAAACCCAATACAACCATCCCAAAAAACTTTTCTTAGCATTAGTTTTCGTTGCCACCAAACTCTGCCATTACCTACTCAATCACAAAACCTCTATTGTGAACAACACCGATCCTTTACACTTCATGTATGCCAAACCTTATCAAAATCAGCGCAGTGCAATGGCTTATGCTTTTAGCTAACCTTGACCTCAAATTCATTCACAAAAAGTCCATCAAGGGCCAAGCTATAGCCGACCAATTGACTGATGCACCTATTTCCGGGGACCAACCCTCTAATTTTTACTTTCCCAATGAATCCATTGCTACCCTTTCTCTGGATGAAGCCCCTTACCAAATGACACTATTCTTCAACGGTTCCAAGTTTCAGCGTGGGGTGGGTCTAGTGTTATCCTCAATCCTCTGGATAGAGAACCCATGCCTTTTTCTTTCAAACTAGACTTTGACTGCACCAATAATATTGTCGAATACAAAGTGCTCGTACTAGGTATCTAGGCTGCCTATGCCCTAGATGTCAAATCCATTCACATATTTGGTGATTCACAATTGGTCATAACCAAGTCAACAATATGTACCAATGTCGTAATGAGATACTTCAAAAGTATAAACATCGTGTCAACATACTTTTGACCACCTTTGATCGTTACACCCTTCAAACCATCCCATGTTCAACCAACAAATTTGAAGATACCATGGCCTACTTAGCTTCCCAAATACCTACTTCCCCTGCCAATTCCAAGATATTTGTCACTGTACAATGCCTCCATTCATCTTCTTATTTACCTCATGATGTTTACTCAATCAGAAATGACACCCCGACCCAAGAGACCTTTGGTATAAACAATACTCCGACTACCTTTCCTCTCCATCTTACCTCTTGATCTCACCCATGTGCAGACAACGCTCCTTCCTTAAAAAGGTCTCCCATTTCTTCATTGCAGGGGGACTCCTCTATAAGCGTGGCTTTGATGGTATTCTTTTACAATGCCTCACAAGTTTTGAAATTCCTTATACCATTAAGGAGGTTCATGATGGCATATGTGGGGGTCACTTTAGTGGCCTTGCCGTTGCTTAAGCATATTCTCCGCCTAGGCTATTATGGCTAACTATTAACCATGACTTTTTGTGACTATGCCAAACGTTGTGTGAAATGTCAACAACATTCTAACCTTCATCATACACCTAGTCATTCCTTACAGGTCGCTCGTGACCTTTGTCCCTTCTCTCAATGGGGTTTAGATCTTGTCAGAGAAATCAATCCTCATTCTTCCCAACGCCATCAATGGATCATAAATGCTACTGAATACTACACAAAATTGGTAGAAGCCATACCACTCATCTCCAAAAAATATGATAAAATATGTGATTTCATTAACCATCACATCATTTTTTGGTTTGGTGTCCCTCATCGCCTCATCACTCACAATGGAAAAAAATTCAAAAACAAAACACTACAAAACCTTTGTGATGCCTTCGGCATTTAGCTTAGTTTCTCATCACCTTATTACCCACAAACCAATAGCCAAGCCAAATCCACTAACAAAAACCTCAAAAAAATTCTCATGAAAGTGGTTGATGATATGGGAAGGATTTGCACACGCACATTCCTTTTTCCCTATGGGAATACCACATAAGTATTCGCACTTCCACTATGCAACCACACCCTTTTCGCTGGTCTACTGCATGCAGAGGCTGTTCCGCCTCTCGAAGTCCAGATCCCCTCACTCCGCATTTCTCTCCATGACATGCTCACTAATGATGAATTTCGTCAGGACTACTTATCACAACTAGAGTTATTAGATGAATGTCACCTTAACGCTCGGATCACCTTCAAGTTTACCAACAACATATCAAACGTGCTTATGACAAACGTGTCCATGAATGGACCTTCTAAATTGGTGACCTTGTCTTGAAATAAAATAAACACATAACCAAGCAAAAAAAAGTAAACGGGAACATTCGCTCCTAATTGGCTTGGACCATACATTGTAACTCATACCTATGGATCGGTGCCTATCGTTTATCCTCACTTGATGGTAAACCCAAACCTCGAGCCCCTTAACACCTTGCATCTTCAACCATTCTATTGTTGAATCATTGTCCTATCTCACCGTTTGTCTCTTTACTGAGGCTCATCCCTCGAGAGCGCTACCCACTTCATACACCTCCCAAACAATTACACAAGAATCATGTGAGTAACCATCACTTGTTCTCTTCTCTTGAATATGTGTCCCATGGAATTACACATAGCATAATTCTCATGGATACTTTTTGTCTACCTTTAGAGAGATCCCATGGTCATTCCACCTCACCTTTTGAACAAGAATCCTATCCTTCACCTTGGTCTTGTCCATGATTTCAAAGACCTTACATGGGACCAAACTCCTTGAGTCAAACTTCTAATAAAAAAAAATGACTCCCTCAAAAGGACATTTTCCTCTTGACAAAATTGCTACTATAAATAGACTTCTCCCTTGAAGGACAGCTATGTGAAGCTTTCAAAAAGAAAAAGAAAAAAAATGAGAGAAACCAAAGCTTCCCACATTGATCAGCTTCACGAAGACCTCAAGGAGTACCATATTCTTTATCTCACATAGACTTCCCAAATCGATTAGTCTATCAAAAAAAAAAAAAACCTTTTAGTCATGGACTTTCCCATTGTGACCTTAGACCTCTTTCTCAAAATACATGTCACTCAAAACATATACAATTAACTACCTTTCACTCACCTTACCATTTCCACTCGTGTTTCCTAAATTACCTCAAGGGACATCTTGGAATTTAGAAATTTGGTGATCCTGTGACTACCTTCATCATAGAATAGTTAATCGTGTAATGCCTTTTAGGTCTTGTGTTCACCACCCCCTTTAAGGTATGATCTACTCGGTATGATCCTACCCAATCAGGTGGCTCTATTGCCCTCCTCTCATCTTTTAACCATCTTTGTTGACATTTTGATTACCTTATACAAGACTTAGTACTCTACTCTTACCTTTGGAGTAACCTTCACCTACATCATTTTACCTATAATCTACCCACACCTAACAAACCAAAACCCACAACATGCCCAAGCACCTATCGACTCATTTTCACACCTTCTCATTTTCTTCCCTAGCTTATGGGAGAACTACATCAGCCTGAGGTACCTTTTACCGGGACTATTTAGGCAACACTCTGTGGGCATGGGGCCCTTGGAGGTTAGCTTGGCCATTCTATACCCTAAACAATTCATCATCATGCCTAACTCACCATTTACCCTACATTTCACTTAGTTCCCCTTTTATAACAAAATTAGAAATTAAGCCACATACATAACGAGTTGCTTCATCTTTTATAAATTTATTATACCATTTCTCTATCATCACTATACATAGATTATACCACATCTCACATATGACCCATAGTATCGGTCATTGCAAAACAAATAACGATTCACACCTTCACCTACTTTAAACACAACCATGCTTATAACTTTGACTCATCCATGCCTAAACCAACTTTGATTCGACCATGCCTATAACCCGACTCGATCCATGCCTATAACCTAACTCCACCATGCCTAAACTAACCTAAATATATCATGCCTAACTCACCTAATTTCCATCCATATCAAAGTAACAAATCCATATCTCCTATAACACAAGCCATACATCCAATATCTCATGACATACTAACACATCACCAAATACCATGAATCTCATCGTATAAATCAATAAATGTGTGTCTCAAAATACATGCCTATCTCATCATGTCCATCATCTCAAAAATGTTAGTACGTAGGCTGATATACAATACAAAATGTCATCAGCACGTAGGTTGGTCTCATATATAGAACAAAATAATGAATCCATACAAAAAAATCTTCGGCACGTAGGCCGGTATATGCTCAAAATAAACAAACAATCACTCATACATCCACACCATCTTTGGTATGTAGGCCGATATGTGATCAAAAATATAAAATTCTATGGCTTACAGGCTGGCATATATATCAAAACACTAGTATACATCAAATATAGGGAGGCTGCATATCAGACATCTCACTCGGATGTCCTCCATCTCCGTGTCACCTACACCCACAACCTCCTGTACCCCTGCTAGCACATTACCTCACTCTGGTCACTGTGCATTGGTGGCCTCTCCCTAATCAAGCCTTGGAGCTCTCTACCCTCTATGTTCTCCACACTATGTGTGTGGGATCTCATCCTCTCACTAGATGCCTATTGTGCCTTGTACTCTTTGTAAGAGAGGAAGTCTATCCCGGCTGCCATGAGCTGGTCCTGATAGTATCGCACCTCACCTAGGGCATCCCATAGCCCGAGATATAGGCACAATCTGTGGTGGTCCCATAGGTCTCGACCTCGTATCTTCCCTGCACTATCCTCGTGAACTGGGACCAGCTCGTGTCGTGGTGGTGTTACCTACCCCTATGCCGTGGTGGTGCCCCTATCCTGTGCCTATATCTCGGGCTGTAACACCCCGATATGTGCAGGCTATGGCCAAATGAGCCTGTAATCCTGCGCCACCTAAGCCTGTAAGGATGTCACATGAGCATCTCTATCTCGATCTCCTCCATCTCCTCCACCATCTCCTCCAACA
Source organism: Taxus wallichiana var. yunnanensis (assembly GCA_018340775.1). Lineage (NCBI taxonomy): Eukaryota > Viridiplantae > Streptophyta > Pinopsida > Cupressales > Taxaceae > Taxus > Taxus wallichiana. The sequence goes on from CM031242.1 coordinate 950,724,857, forward strand.
TCTAGGCCTGCAAACCGGCCACCTGTACCCGTAGCTCTACAACCTCTTCCTCTAACCCCTCTAGTTGTGTCTACAGAATACCTATCTACATGATCAACATTGCTACCGCCCCCTCGTAGGGTGTCTCTTTCACTTGTCATGGTAGCTAAGTCTCGACTACCTGTGTCTTGGTGGTACGGCTCGTGGAATCGAGCCACCCACCACTACTTGTACCTATCTATGAATCCAAGCATCATCAATCGCCCATCCACGGATGCTCCTCCTCTCTTGTCAGAATTGTAGGCAGTGGTAGAGGGAGAGGCCTCTCCACATCATCTCTCCAATACTGTGGGAAGGGAGGAGGAATATCCTGTACAAGCCCAAACTACTGTTGGACCTTGTCAACTAGGATCATCTCATCCTCCTTGACGCAACAACCCTGTATCCACCTCTCTAGATGAAGCGCAGCTAGCTCCTCATGCATATGCCTATATGAGGGGAAGCCCACATAGGACCTCCAGATAATGTCCACTCCAGACAACCCCTCCAACAACTACCAAAAATGGGCCACATCATATGTCGGCCTATCTAATCTCCGCTCTCCTGCAATCGACACCCATCTCCTATATCCCAACCGCACACATCTTAGTGAGAATGTATCTTCTTGAGGCATCCTTATTAGTTGAAAACGGACTATGTTCTCGTAGGCCCAACAATGTAGTATAAACATACAACACAAGCTAAACTCGCAGCCCACCCATACGCCCACAATTCCTATAAAGCTACACCAAGAATCTTGGTTCCCAGGTGAAGCATGTCTCATGTACCATCATATTATGGAGCACCCCCATCAGTGATTGGGGAAATTGTCTACCCTCTGTATCAGGTAGTGCATAGTAGCACACTACCTCCATCAATAAAACTACTAGCCTTGTCTCATCCTGGATGGGCTAGGTACATATCACCATAGCTCAAACTGGCACTATGAAAACTCAACTCCATTGCCCCCTCATCAAATACAGTATTGATCAACTCCTTTAAGGCCTCGAGGAGATAGAATACACCTGGACCCCCAATATGGGTAACCTTAGAATCGGAACATGTCCTCCGGGGTGATAGTCATCACACCCATCAGAAGGTGGAACGTCTTGGTCGCGGAGTCCCATCTATCAATGAGCTCGACCATAAAACTAGGCTACCAAAAAATGTGTCAGCAACACCGAATACCACTCAAGCCCTTTGCCTCCACGTGCGCAGCTCCACGGGGGTCGTTAGGTTGCATAATGTCACTCAAGAAGTGGTGAAACCTGTCTCGCATATGTAATCGTGATCGACCCTACATCTAATCCAAAGCACAACATTAATCTACCTCTACCATGACCTTATTCCTCACTTATCATTACCCAACACCCTATTTTTTACCTTACCCATCTTAACCACCTAACCTACATATTTTTTGGATCCTTGAGCCTAACAACCCGACAAGTCTTGATTCGAGCTAACCGACTCGGTCACCCTTAAGCGGCATCGGTCACCTATTTGGTGACCGATATCAGTTTGACATAACAAACCACGGTTCCACATCACCGGCATCGCTCACCTATTAGGTGACCGATCTCGACTCTACCGATCGATGCCGACTAAGCTTGACAGATGCGGTCACTGTCACAAAAAATCTGTGACTTCCCAAACCCCCCTTTTTTCTCAAACCCTCCCACCTATCCCTTTTACCCCACAACCCCTCCCCACCCCACCTATCAAATTTCTATCCCTCCCTCTTTTTTGCCCAATTTTCCCTATACCCAATTTAACTTTTTTCCTACCCACAAAATACACAAACCCACCCAAATCCAAAAATAAACAACTCTTACACCATCTACTCTATCTACTTAACATTAAAGAGTTAGGAGGTGCTGCCGCCATCTTGGTGACATGTTTGGCTCTTTGTGTTGGTGGTCTACCTGATCCCTCTCCCACCTCTGCCATCACTGAATATCTTCACACACACTCCAACCAATCTAATCCCTCGTGAAGATCTCATGGACCAGCTACTTACCAACCCAACCACTTTGTCAACTCACCCCCACTCTCACCGTCCCGAAACCTCTGATGCATTTCTCTCTTTTTCGTCCTTTCTTCACTTCGTAATTCACAAATGAATAATAAAAACATGGATTTTTGTTTTTATACCAAACGACCTAACCGACATCGGTTCCCCTTGACCGGCATCGATCTCGTGCCCTACCTAATCATTGCCCATTTTCTCATATTGACGCGGTTATCCATGACCGCCATCGGTCACCCTTACCTACACATTGCCCTTACTTTACCATTTTACCCCACCCTCTACCTTTCTCTTTACCCCATACCTTTACCCAACCCATTACCTTACCTTTCCTAACCTCATCATTTACCACCTCCATTTTTCCTCCTTTGGGGACTCATTATTTTACCCCTACCTCGGCCTTACCCGTGCCATGATCTTGATATTTGGACCTGGACCATTGCTAGTGACCGTTGAACTCATGTATTTGCTATACCTTACATGCACGGTTACCTATGTTGATTGACTGATGACCTTACCTAGCCTATTGTCGTGACTATTTATACCTTGACCTTACCTTTGGTGTACCTGGAACATACCTAAATTTTTCTCGCACCTAGCCTACGTTGTGCTTCTTGACCTTATCCTATACCTTGGATACTGGAATCACTTCAACCTCATTTGGATAAACCTATCGACCTTAAACGATGTAGATTTTTCCGCACTTCAACCTGGTAGTGTGCTGCATTTTATACGTGTGCATGCATTTGACTGTTGCTACCTTTGACCCTGACCCATTACCTAGATTTCTCGAGTAGACCTTTCACTCCCTTTTTCTATACCCACTTACCTTTTCCTCACATTTACCTTTTATCAACCCACTCACCACTTCAGCCTACTACCTCGTCAGTTCCTGGTTTGAGGGGAATCACCTTCACCCTCACATGGGGCAACCACATCTTATTTTTGTTAGCATTGCTTACCAATACAAGCTACACAACAAAAGGGGAAAAATGTAGACACTAAAATTAGGTCACACTACCCTTTTATCTCTCGACATATAAGCGTCCTTTATTATATTTACCTATCTATGACCCCCTTCACCCCATTAAAATTAATTTAATTAAACTAATGCATTATCCTCACTATATTTATTATTTAAATATCTTATTTAAAATAATATCTACACATATAGTTCACTTAAACACCTCACCAAACCAACTCAACCTAAGACCTCATTGTTAGCAAGTTACCATAGCTAACTAAGACTTACCCAAACCCTAAAAATCAATGTCTACATTCCTCTAACCACATTCCCGCATGCTCAAAAGAAGCTCCCAATATAACTCAGGATAAGGAAACGAGATCCAAGAAAATTAGGAGGATCTCCCTAAGTTTAGTAAACTTAGGAAATCCCACCTTAACCGACATTGCTCACCCTTAACCATCACCGGTTAAGATGGACCACCGTCTGTTACCCTTTTAACCCCAAAACAACATTGTTCTCAAGGTTAGAAGTCGGAAGCAAGTTGGAAAAAACATTGGGAGAAATTTGACAAGAAAGAACACATCTCGAGAGATAATGCATCTTGAGAGCAACATTCCAAAGAAAACTCACATCCAAGGAAGGAGATTGAGTATCTTCTCCTACACACCCATCCCATCCACAATCCGATCCATCCAAGCAAAGAGGAGTGTACATGTAACCCATGCGAAGATTTTCTCCAGTCCGTGATCACTGTAGCCTTCAAACCCATCATTAGCACCTCCATCCTTCACACATAGACCTTCAGAACAAAATCCAACTAAGTATAATGTCATACTTCTATGGTTTATTTCATTTCATCATTATTGTATCACCCATTGTTTATATTGCTCCCTATTGACCTTCCCCAACATTTTCACCTCTATATACCCATTGAAACCTTGCAAAAAATTACTCCAACCACCCAACACCTCATCCGACCAACCAAAATCCTTTGTGTAATCACAAAGGAGATCAAAACTCGATTTTAGGACATTCCCGAGATCTCATATAAGTAACCGGCACCACTGTTATACCTAACCGTCAATCAGTCACCCCTGACCGACACCGGTCTCTGTGTTTTCCCACACATCCTTAAACAAAGACCTACCCACCTAATTTCACTTCACCCTCACTCACTTGTGACCTACCCGAGACCTTTATCAGACCTGTAGAACCTAGAACCAACCATTTGACCTGTGGATTCTATTCTAGCTTAGCTTGTTAGATTAGATCTATTTTCTTATTGTGTTTTTAAGTGAGATACCTAAATCATTTTAAAATAACAATAGGATTTACTTTGTTTACAACATTAATTTTTTTAAAATAGTGGACTGACAACCATCTAGGAAGTACCATACTTCCCGAATCTAGCTCACGCTAGGCAGTTCACTGCCCATATTGTTTAATTCCTTCTGGTGGTCTTGTTTTCATTATAGGTAGTTCCTCCTAGCCAAAAGGAAGCTCTCATGATCAGTTGTGGATTCAGAAGTCATACATGTGCAATAACCCATCAACCGACATTTGAACAGGTATTCCTCCTACGCCTGTTACCCTATCTGTTTCGTTAATGCTTCTAAGAAACAATCTAAGAATTAGGTGAAACACATATATAGGTGCGAATTAAATTGAGTGGATATATCTTTATCTTAGCTGGTTGTTGCTCTGGGTTTACACCATTCTATTTTATTATGTTCCATGGCTTTGTGTTTTTCCTTTTCTCGGCTAAGCTAAAGGTTCCTACTCAATTTTTCATTATTGGTTGTTGTGGGTTTCATCGTTGGGTAGAGGTTGTGAGATTTAACCTTCACAACTCGGGAAGGGTTTGTAACAACTCTCTTGCTCTATTATTTAATTGTTGTGCCTTCTTACATGTTGGGTCAGCCATTGCTATAGCTCGAGCTTGGGCTTGTGTATTTGTTCAATGGCTCGCGTGATACCCTAACTCGTTGTTTGAGCTTTTCTTTTGTTTATATCTCGGTCAGGGTTATATATATGTTTAACTTGCTTGGAGTGAGCTTTGCTTGACTCACTGAGGCCACACTCTTAAACAACTCGCTTGTGGTTAGCCCAGCTTGTTGGGTTTGAGTTGGATCTTCAACTCTAGCTTGACACAGTTGTTCAAGTTTTTCAAGCAGCTCGCCAAGGGTTTGCCTTTGCATTGTTTACCAGGGTTTGTTGGCTCGTCCCTTAGAAAATGTTGTTGCATCCAGAGCTTGAGCTTGGTTGATTCGTGTATGGCCCGATTGGGGTTTCACTGTAGGGAGCTCAACTTGCCATTTGTGCATTTTTTCTTTGCCTATAAAAGACGAGTTGGGGTGTGCCGTGTTCTTTAGTGGGTTTAAGTCGAGGCCTCTTGGGAGCTCGCTGGTTGTGTGCCTGGGAGTTGTTTTGCATAGCCCAGCTACATTGGATCATTGTGAACCTCCTTTGTCATAACCAACCCTTCGGGCTGAATTAAAGGTCGGGAGCACCCTAAGCAATAGTTTGAGTGGGCGCCCTCCTCAAAAATTTATTTAATATTTTTTTTCCATAAAGTAAATAAATAAAATATGTCTATATTTTTATATTTCTAAATTTACATCACGGTCATAATAAAATAATAATAAAAATATATTATTAAATTATCACATAAGGATGAAAAATATACTCTGGATGGAAAAATATAATTGTAGGAGATGCTCAGAATGCAAAAAATACAATATTTTATACAAGGCTTCTAACAAGTCTAATTTAGGATTATCAAGTAGGTGACATGAACTCTATCTCGAAATAAAGCACCATTTTTTCCCAACGAAACAAAAACGTTTATGTAGCTCACATGGTTTTGTGAAGAGTCTTATTTGGACTAGGCCTATATATTCCTCCATACGAAAATAATAGAAAATTTCCCCACAAATTTAAGAATAGAAAATTAAATACTTTTTTCCTTTAATTATACTCACCTCTACTAGATACACCGAAACATTATAAAAAATACATTAACCTTTTTCTAGAACAAATTACACACCTACATAATTTGGAGCTACATTAGAGAATGGGTAACAATACCAAAAAAATCATATGTGCTTATAAATATGTGATATTTTCTTTTACTTGGAAAAATATTACAAAACTTTTTTATGTGTATGCGTGAAATTTATGTTACTATACAATAATATCTATAAATGGGTTGATCAATATTAAGTCTTCAAATAAATTATTTTAAAGTTAAGTTCTAAAATTAACCAACAAAAAGGAAATTTTTAGATTGGCGCCCGACAAATGCACCCTAGGCAACTGCCTAATTTTCCTAAGGCTTAATCCTCCTCTGCCAACACTTTACATCCAGCTCGGTCGTTGTTTGTGGCCTTAAATCTCCAACTCTATGAGCTTCATTGGCTCGGCCACTCTTTGGGGTAAGCCATATTTCATTTAATTTTACTCGATTATAGTTGTTTAAACAGTTTCTTTATTCTACTATTCATCTTGGCAATTCATTTTCCTTGCAAGTAACGAGTGACAGTCATTTGTACAAGACTAATCCCAGTTTGATGAACACACATGCCATATTTTTAATACATAGTTGCAGCCTTATATTATTTTTCATAATGAAGACTATACCACGATCTAGAAATCTTTTTTTCTTAAACTCCATTTCACATAAAACATGGCTAGTTGGTTCCTTACAAGCACTTGTAGGTTTATAGGAATCATGACCCAAATTTGTTGATTTGATGGTGTAGATATTCATTACTTGCTCTGAAACCATTTTATAGATTGAAAATTTGCATTCTATTATTCTATCATTCTATGATGTTGTAAATACTCATTAAGTAAAAAGAATTTAAGCTTTGAAAATTGACTCAAACCCTTTATTTAACATCTGCAAAGTTGTGTAATATGAAATTTTGAATCAAAATCTACCTTTTAATATCATGTATTTCTAAACACTTTCGGCAAAGACGAAAAACAAGCAAATTACCTTTGTAATGTCACATCTAAGACATGTTTAATAGTGAGTTAAAGTCATCCACTTTTTTGAAAATTCCAAAACTTCCTCAAAACCAAGCATGTACATATTGCGGAAAGAGAAACGAAGAATAAAATGTTCAAGTTGAAGCGGCGAGGACTATGGCGATGGTGACGAGCATTGATGAGAGAGCGTGTGAAGTCCAAAAACACAGTCCTCTAAGTGGGTGTATTATTTTCAATGGATCATGGCAATTATACATTGGAAATGAACTAAGAGGCTTGCACATTGAGCAAGTGGCATGACAAGTTATTTTTACGCGAAACTGACCATTTTGATTCATGATAGGCTAAATATGGATCAATTGCAACATTACATTTTTCTCTGCGTCAACCAGAAAGTCATGCTTTCCATAAATTTATGGGTTCAAACTTGTCTTGTAAACGATGTTGTTTGGTCTATCATCAACACTTTGTTAACGATAAATTTTTTTCCCACCTGATTTACCTTTATTTCTCATCGTCAAATTCGATCGAAACAAGATGCTTTGTTATCCGATTCAATTTCCTTTTCCTTTCGAAATATTATTCGTTTCGCGCATTAACATCACACACATCACATGCAATTTCTAGTATATATTTGTTGTCTAACATATATAGTTGTAGACACATGTTTATTGGTGTAAAATAATTAAATAAAAATAAAGAGAATTTATTTATTTATATTTTTAATTAATATATTAATATAAAAGCAACTCAAAACACATGAAAATAATATAATCATTTAAAATTATTTTATGAAGTAAATAAATGTAAATATCATTTCTAAGTAGGTCTTACTTAAGGTAGACAATGTTGGAAGGATGGCGGACAAGTTGTAAGAATTTACTTTATATATTTTTTAAATTTACTTATCAAAGTCAAAAAATATAATAAAATTAATAATATCAAATGGACATTATATTCAATGTACAAAATAAAAATTATATAGTTATACCATTAGATTTAATCCTCGTAACTATTACAAAATGTCTGCATTTGATATGACAAATATATATAAAATCTAAAATCTATTTGTAATTAATAAATATAAAAAAGTCTAATTTAAATTAAAATTAATGACATCATGTACGAGAGAAGAGATATTTAAATTGGGACTTTAAAATTGATTATTCAAATATGGATTAGAAAACTAAATTGAAACTTTGAAACAAAATTATATTAAATATAAGTTTACAAACTTCAAAGTAACAAATTAAATTCCTTGTCACTAAATCAATTTATGCATATTACATGTCGCTAATAAAATTGGTCATTAAACTTCATAAATTCCATTGATATTTGAAGAATAAATTACGGGGTTAATAGTAACTCATTTTCTTTTTTATCTACAAGAAACCGCATGTGAAATGCGTGATGGAAATGCCAAAGGGGATGCATCATAGAAGTAAAACTTGAAGGAGCTAAAAATTGAAGGAGGAAGAGAGGAAACAAAGAAGGAGTTTGATGGAGGAGAAGTCAAGGGGTGGGGAAAATGCTATGGGGAAGGAATCTAAAACTCTTCTTTCTTACGACCATGCATATATGAGACATGTGCCATTTATATCAATAACTTGAAGGAGAAAGGGTGTGTGACATGTAGGTCATTGAGGAAACATTCTTTGGAGATATCTCGAGAGAAAGCAAGGTGTGGTCAATGAGTGCGCAAAGGAAACTACCATATGGTTGATTCCGCACTCTGCATTTAGGGTTCTTTCATGTTGCTAATTTAATTCTCATTTCAATACTCAATAAAAATGATTGCTAGTTATAATGAATCATTATACTTAACTTTTCTAGCATGGTACATTGGAGTAGAAAATCTTTTCTTGGCATAAAATTCTTTGTAGAGTAAGCTTAGGACTATGAGAATGTGCACCAAGATTAGGCATCGATAAAATATGAACACATTGTGAGATTAATTTTATGAGAGAGAGGAATTTTGACCCATGCTCCTACTCCATCTCGCAAGTTCTTGTTTGGGTGAGGTTACCCAACCTTCCTCTCAATTGTTACCTTGTTGTGGTGGAAATTTGAAATTGTTTAGGAGATTCATAAAATAGGATTTCACAATATTTCATAGTGGGCTACTCAATTTTGTTAGAGTATGCATATAAGTTGACTTTAGTAAACTACTACTCAATAATATGACCCTTAAGATGGGTGATGTGACCCATGTTCAATCTCTTAACTATGAAAATACGGTCTTTTGATGGAGAAATTGTAGGACATCGGGTCATCTCCAGTCTTCTGCCCTCATAAGAAAGCTCAATTTGTCAAGAACAATCCTTCTAAGCACTAGATCCCCGTGACCTTGAGGAGGACTCAAATTTTGATGCAGATGATCAAGAAGCTAAGGGAGTAGATCCATTGGTGGATGCTCAACCTACAACAACCGCTAAGGGTGTTACAAAGGGTCGACATTTGGTGCTTTCTCATTCGGTGGAGAGATCAACCCGGGAATCAAGAGACCTCATGAATCCAATCATTCTGAAATGGATACTGAAGGCCCCATGTCTTTGAATAAAGAATCATGATCGCACTCCTTCGGTCTTGGCTATAACTAATTCATCGGGATCGGAGGAATAACTACCATTAACAATTGGTAATTAGTTCTTTCAAATAAGGGAAAGAAGGGTAATCTCTGATTTCATATCATTTGTTCCCTCTCTTTCCTTCTTCATCTTATTTTGTGGTCACCTCTTGGTTATCTCCACTTCATCACTTGTCATCCTCATTTGGGCTACATCTCCTCTTTCCCTATTTTCTAACCCTTCTTGCTGATTTTAATCACTGTTGTGGGTGTTCTTCCTACTTTTCATCTTGATTATTCTTTTGATGACTTTGTGACTTCAGTAGCTTCTTCTCTTCTTTTTTGGTGGTGTCTTCTTCTTTTTTTCTTGTGTTATGCGGGAGTTATCCTCTTTTTTCTATCTTCCTCCCTCTTCTTTGTACAAGGTTATGCGCCCTTTCAAAACCCTCACCTCTATCCTAATCCGAAAAAAATTGAGAGAGGGGTAAGTGCACAAATTTGGGGGGCTAAAAGTGAACAAAAACCCTAAAAAGCAAAACGCGTACGCATTCTATTATAACATGATCACATTTTAAATTGTCGGGTTTGAGATTTACTAAGGCATAACATGTACATGTTATATAACACGTACGTATTATAACACGCATTACACGTTATGCCTTCTATAAATAAAAACAAGAGGCTGAGCCTCTATAATTTTATCTCCCTCAAACACGAGTTTCAAAGCTTAACCGTGCCCTCACGCTTTTTTCATTCATTTGGATCTCAATCTCAAAGGATTGTTTCGGATCACTGGGAAAGTATGAATTGATGATGGCACCACGAAGAAGAGGTAGGCACAATTCTTTTCTGAAAATTACATTGAAATATGATAATTATAGATTAAGATTTGAATTGAATACATATTTTTTATTGTTACGGTTAGAGGTCGAGGGAATCAACCACAACCAAACCCCTGCTATTTCGTCATCCCTCCCGACACTCCCATAATTTCTCAACATCTCCCAAGTAGTCAAGAAGATTTAGCACCCCACATAGTTAATAACAAAATTGAAATTGAGGATTTAATCAAAACAATGAGGGATTCACAATCTATAAACCCCCACCATGTCTCTCTTGCAAACACATTGGATGCATCACTTGTTCAAGTTGACATGGCAACAGGGAAAATTGATTGTTGGACAACTTATAGAGAGGGTTGTAGGGTTTATTATTCCAAAACATTATCATATGTGGATGTAAAGAAAAATGAAATTTCAAAAGACCTCATATGTGCCTTATTCACGGACCCCCGCACTAATTTTCTTGTTTCGTTGTCATGTAAATGGTTTCCCATCCATTGCTGCAATAATAATTGGATTAAAAATATTTTTGGACCGATGGTGGATGGTGTTTGATTTTCCACCTTCTAATAACAATGAGGTGCCACTATACTTTCTCAAGAAACTCTATTGTGAGTTTATCCTCAACGAGATCCCAAACTATTTTGATTTACGATATTTCTAGGCCGAGGAAAAGGATCTACGGGATCGACCAAGTGCACAATGTGCACCTATTTAATAGGGTAGATTCCCCACATGAAGCCCCCTCACCCGAGATTGTTCCTCAAGCAATGAAGGAGATAGTAGAGATTGACATACTCCATGTGCTTCAGGGGCTATTTACGACCCTTGTTCGACATACGAGGGATATTTCTTAGTCGGATGCTTGTGGAGGTACACAGTATTCCCATAGGAGTACTAGCATGAGGCCACATCGTTTCCCGTTATGTGGTAGCACATGTTTGGGGCATGAGAAGGATGATACTTTCATGCGTATTGATTTTGGTGCACTGGTGCTAGGGGTGCACATGATAATGTTACTATGTCGAGATGTCCTTTTGAGTGAGACATTTTGATTACATTCATCGGTGTCACCTTCGCGAGTAAATTTGTTATGTTTTGTTATGTGTGTTAAAAAAATTTAGAGTACTTTATTTACTTATATATGTTAAATTTTTGAAATAATTATATTTGTACATGTATATGCATTGATATTATAGTGCGCGGGAGGCGCATCTTCATCCCGACCATAGGTGGTGAGCACCATGCGTACACATACATTCACAGAGGTAATTTAGAATGTTAATTATGTAAAATTTTCACATACATGTGTGTGTGTGTATATATATATATATATATATATATATATATATATATATATATATATATATATATATATATATATTAGTTTTGAAGTCAAATATATGTATGTTCTTTTATGTCCATCTAACTCACGTGATATACATGTTTGATAAAGATGTTGACTTCACTAGACACCCCACCATCTCTGCGATAAGTAGATAAAGGTGTTGCCGCTGCGATTTCATCTATGCAACAACTCACTAAGGTATTCAAACAACACGTAAATTTTGTTAAATTTCTCGTGTAATTCATATTATGTTAAATTACATGTTAGTAATGTCTTTCATTGTAGAATTATTAAATTATGTTAATAATGTCCTTCATTGTGTATATGCAGGAGTTACCTATGATAGGTAGCAGCCCTGTTCATTTGATTCACAGGCGTGGTGGGGTAAAAACAATAGTTCTATATTGATAAAATTAGTTAAAATATTGTCATTATGTACATACATGTACTTAGTTCTATTTTCACTAATTCTGATGTTAGATTTTTTGATCTTATGTGTATGTAGGGAGATTCAACCCCCTCCATTTTGACTTCAAGGGCACAAACTCCTCCATCTCATCATCTTCGTACCCCCATTCATACTGTAGGAGCTCCCGATGACTCATCTGAGCGTGATATGCAAATTCGGCATGATCGACAACTTGCAGTAAGTTTATGTATTTATGTAAATACTTTGATTCTAGCATGGTCTTAAATACATGTTGAAAACATATATAAATTCAGTTTTGAAAAAAAAACATTGTTTACATTTATAGGCTCATCTACAAGCGAGTATTCAATGTAAGAGGACTCAAAGCATGGGCTCGGATAATCCAAAATCATCTCATAGATCTCCATCTTCGTAAAGGGGAGGGAGGGAATTCTTCGAGCAAGGCCAAGAGAGGGATATATTTTGATGAGTAGGAAATATATATGTCTTACATGACATTGTTTTTGTATGCCTATGTGCATGGCATTGTATGTACGCCTATATGGCATTTGAACTTGATGGTATATGACCTATTTGGGCATTTTTGTATTTATTATGCACATTAAAATACTATTTGGAACTTGATAATTTTGTATGAGACCTTACATTTATGAGATTATTTTCGTATGAAACTAATATGATGTGCACTTGACAATATTTAAGACATTATGGATTATTTTTTCATTTATTGGTGATGTACATGTACTAGAATTTTCAATGTAATATGCATCAAACTTTGGAAATAAATATTTATATTATGTATGTATATAGAGAGTGACCTAATCGAGTAATTATTCATTCAATGTATCAATGTGAATATGTGTATTTACCTTACTTGCGCTTCTTCTTGCTCATGGTCTCTTTATACTGGTTCCTATCTTATCATGCACTTACTACATTCTTCTATGCTTCTTAGTCTTCTCCCTGTTAAAACACCCGAGAGTCATCACAATTTGATGTGTTTCATCTGTTGATATTTTGAGAATGTCTCTCCATATACATTACTCCAATGCTTGAGAATGTCTCCAAATGCAATAACATTCTGATTCACACACTTAATGATTCTTGATTGTTTAATCTGTCCAATTCATGTTATTACCTTTAAATCTGTATGCCTTTCAAGTTATTTAGAAATCACATCACCCTTCACTAGTTTCGATGACAACCCCTATCCTTTTGAAGGTGCTTTTGAAAGCATCCATGGGTTTATCATAGCTTAAATTATCAATAAATATAAGGTCACTAAGCCGTAGGCCAACTGACTCCCATCCAAAACTAAACAAGAAATATTTACTAGGTGATTGATAACTCCCATGTGTTCTTAGACATACCCCTATCAAATTGATTCTTAAGCCAAACTAGTCATTTGGGGCTCTTAAGGGACTATGCCTGGACAAGGTAGCCCAAAAGCATGGGTAGCATAGGAAACCAAAACAAATCCTCCAATAGTGTTCACCTGGCCACCCCGACGTGTTGGCGTAGTGGGTTCGAGTCCCCAAGCTTCCATTTGCAAAGTACAGTGTTTGGGAGCCCTACACTGACTCATACTACGATATTTTTACACTTGCAAACAATAGGACAACGAGAGAACCAAATGAAGATGGAGAAAACTAGGAGAGGATTTTGTAGAGGGCTTCAACATGGAGGTTTGGATTTGACAAGACATCTCTAGGTGCCATGGAGTCTGAGAAATCACATGTCGAAGATATAACGTTTTCTAGTCTCAGGGATCTTAAGAGACTACACCCAAACGTAGTAGCCCAAAAGCACGGGTAGCATAGGGAACCAAAAAAATCCTCCACTAGCATTCACATAGCCACCCTGATGTGTTGGCATAGTTGGTTTGGTCCCACAAGATATTGTTTGCAAAATAGAGCATCTAGTGGCCTTACACTGACTTAGACTACACTATTTCACATGTTTACAAATAATAGGATAGCGAGAGAACCAAATAAATATGGATAAAACCATGATATAATTTCATAGAGGGACCCAATGTGGAGGTATCGGATCTGACGAGACATCTCTAGGTGCCACGAAGTCTAAGAAATCACCCATCGAATATATAGCATGTTTTGGCTTCATGGCTCTTAAGGGACTATGCCCAGATGAGGTAGCCTGAAAGGATGATTAGCGTAGGGTAAAAGAAACAATCCTCCACTAGAAATTACCTAGCCACCCCAACATGTTAGCATAGTTGGTTTGCTCCCACAAGCTTCCATTTGCAAACTATAGCGTCTAGGAGCCCTACATTGACTCAAATTGCAATATTTCACGCATTTGCAAGCAATAGGACAGCGAGAGAACCGAATGGAGATGGAGAAAACCATGAGATTATTTTGTAGAGGGACCCAATTTGGAGGTCTCGGATCTAATGAGACATCTCTAGGTGCCACGGAGTCTAAGAAATAACCCGTCGAAGATATAACATCTTTTGGCCTCTGGGATCTTAAGGGACTACGCCCGGATGAGGTAGCCCAAAAGAACAGAAGCGTAGTGAACCAAAAAAATCCTCCACTAGCTTTCTTTGGGCCATCTAGCCATGTTGACCAGATGGTTTGGTCCCACAAGCTACCGTTTTCAAAATACAACATCTAGCAACCTTACACTGACTCAAACTACACTATTTTGCATGTTAGCAAACAATAGAACAACGAGAGAATTAAATTGACATAGATTAAACCATGATAGGATTTCATAGAGGGCCCCAACATGGAGGTATTGGATTTTGAGATGTCTCTAAGTTCCACTGAGTCCGAGAAATCACCCATCGATGATATAGCGTGTTTTGGACTCGGGGCTCTTGGGGACTACGCCGGATGAGGTAGCCCGAAAGAACGGGTAGTGTAGGGAACCAAAAAAGCCTCCACTAGCATTCACTAGGCCATATAGACATATTTTCTCAAATGGTTTTGCCCCCAAAGCTACCATTTAAAAACTACAACATCGGGGAGCTCTACATCGACTCAATTTGTAGTATTTCACGCATTTACAAATAATAGGACAACGAGAGAACTAAATGGATATGAATAAAACCATGAGAGGATTTCATAGAGGGCCCTGACATGGATTTCTTAGATCTAACCAAATGTCTCTAGGTCTTTATGAAGTCTAAGAAATAACCCATAGAAGATATAGTGTGTTTTGGCCTCAGGGCTCTTAAGGGACTACGCCCAAACGAGGTACCAATAAAGCATGGGAAGTGTAGAGAACCAAAAAAATCCTCCACTAATGTTCATATGGCCACCCAAATGTGTTGGTGTAGTTGGTTCGGTCCCACGAGATTCTGTTTGCAAATTATAGCATCTGGAAGCCCTACACTAACTTAGGTGTAGTATTTCCCGTGTTTGAAAACAATAAGACAACAAGATAACTGAATGGATATGGAGAAAACCACGAAAGGATTTTATAAAGGGATCTAACATGGAGGTCTCGGATCTAATGAGATGTCTCTAGGTGCCACTGAGTCTGAGAAATCATGCGTCAAAGATATAACATGTTTTGGCCTCAGGGCTCTTAAGGGACTAAGCCGGACAAGGTAGCCCAAAAGCATGGGGAGCATAGGGAACCAAAAAAATTCCTCCACTAGTGTTCACCTAGCCACCCTGATGTGTTTACGTAGTTGGCTCAATCCGATGAGCTTTCGTTTACAAATTATAGCGTCTGGCAATCGTACACTGACTTAGACTACAATATTTCACGTGTTTGTAAACAATAGGACAGCGACATAACCGAATGGAGATGGAGAATACCGTGAAAGAATATCATAGAGGGCTTCAACATGGAGGTTTTGGATCTGATGAGACATCTCCAGGTGCCACGGAGTCCGAGAAATCACATGTTGAAGATATAACATGTTTTGGTCTCAGGGCTCTTAAGAGACTATGCCCGAATGAGGTAGCCCAAAAGCACGGGGAGCGTAAGGAACCAAAAAAAATCCTCCACTAGTGTTCACCATGCCACCTTGACGTGTTGGTGTAGTTTTTTTGGTCCCACGAGCTTCCATTTGCAAACTATAGCATCTAGCAGCCCTACATTGACTCAAACTGCAGTATTTCACGCATTTGCAAACAATAGGATAGCGAGAGAACCGAATGGAGATGGATAAAACCATGAGAGGCTTTTGTAGAGGGCCCCAACATGGTGGTCTTGAATCTAATGAGACATCTCTAGGTGCAACGGTGTTTTGAAATCACCTATTGAAGATATATAATGTGTTTGGGCCTCAAGGCTCTTAAGGGACTATGCCCGGATGAGGTAACCCGAAAGCACGGGAGCATAGGGAACCAAAAAGAAGACTCCACTAGCATTCACCAAGCAATCTAGATGTGTTGGCCTAGATGGTTTGGTCCCACAAGCTACCATTTGCAAAATATAGCATCTGGCAGCCTTACACTAACTCAAATTGCACTATTTCACACGTTTGCAAACAATAGGACAACGAGAGAACCAGATGGATATGGATAAAACCGCGAGAGGATTTCATAGGGCCCTGAAAATTTTTCCATGTTAGTACTGAAGAGCTTCAAACTTTCATTGAACGACTATAGAAATCTAACCTAAATAGTCAGAGTAATAGACTAAATCAGCATTCTATTTCTCACATATAAAATGAATTTCTTCCTTCAAAAAAGAAACTATGGGTGAATGCTCAATCAAAAAATAAATTACAATTCTAAACGAGTTTTAGGCTCAATTATCAATACTTCATTATAGTTTTTCTTTCCTAGTATGTTGCTTTTGGAACTACCTAGTTTGATTTGTGAAGTTGAAGCAAGTTGGGATTAATAAAAATAATCAAGCTGTGCATGTTGTTCTTAAGATTATCCATGATTCTATCGACAACCAAGGTTCATTTTAAGAGACCTCTTAGAAATCAGAGGTGGAAAATACCTAGTGAATATCCTCATAACTGGTTTCGTGGAAAGGCAAATTTTTTGGGGTCCGACAACAAAATTTTCACCTGATTTTTAAGTGGTGTGACAGAAGGCTACAGATGCGCGACAGAAGATTTGTTGTCACACATCAACAAGGTGGTTGACACACATAAACAAACCTCACTGACGCACGTCAACAACCCTATTGACATGCATCAATGAGGTTAGTTGATGCACGTTAACCACCTTGTTGATACACGTCAATGAAGGTGTTGTCTGATGATGCACGTCAGTGAGGTTCATTGATGCGCGTCAACCGCCTTGTTGACGCGTGATAGAATATTTACTGTCGCGCATCAACTGCCTTGTTGACGTGTGTTGACAATGGTGCTAGATGCACGTCAATAGGGTTATTGACATGTGTCAGTGAGGTCTCGTTGACAAAGCGTCAACCACTTTATTGATGCGTGATGAAAATCTTCTATTGCATGTCGCATCCCTCGCCCTTTTCGTGTGTGAAAAAATCTATGTTGTGTGTCAACAAAGTCTCTATCATGCATCTACTTCCTCCACACTCTGTCGCGCATCAAAAAAAAAAAGATCCATGTCATGCGTCAACAAACTCTCCATGTCGCGCGTCAACAAACTCTCCTGTCGCGCATCAACAAACTCTCTATCACACATCTGTAGCCTCTGCCCTCCTATCACACATCTGTAGCCTCTGCCCTCCTTTCACGTGTTTATTATACTTGATAATACATATAACCCATGTGGTATGAGTGATCTAGTAGTGTTCTACCTGGAAAATAATCTAGGATTATATAGGGGATAGTTTAAATGGGTAGGTGAAGCCGACCCCTAAAAAAATTAAACTGGAATTTTTAGGCGAGCATGTCACTGACCCGTGCTAAAAATTCACCTTTCCCAATTTTTCAAAAATGGAATATTCACCATGGTATGAATATTCGACACTAAAATTATCCCTATCGACAACATCACATAGATCTTCCATTCCAATTAAGTTGTGATCCTTCCACGCTTCCCATTTTTCCTTTTCTTCTGCTCGTATCTTCTCTTTAAGTTCTTCTAGATGTTTTTGGGTAATCAAATTAACTCTTTATGATAGTTAGGAGGCATTTCTTGTTGAATCATAGCGACATCTTCACCTAATTGTTTTTCTTCATGATGTTCATTGTCATCTAAAGTTTAAGACTGAAAATTTATATGGCCTTTGGCTTCTTTTTGGGCACAAACAACCTTTTGTAATGTCCAAAAAATTTGAGCTATTCATTCTTTGTTTGATTAAAGTTATTCATTCTTTCAAAATGAACAGTTGGAACATTAGTGGTCTCCCAATTAAACTAAGTTCATAGTCTACATAGTTTCATCATGTGGAAAAATCATTGAACATTGGTGGTTTCATCCACCCGTGCTTTTGGCTACCTCGTCTGGGCGTAGTGCCTTAAGAGCCCACGAGACCAAAACACACTATATATTTGATGGGTGATTTCTCAAACTCTATGGAACCTAGACATGTCTCTTTAGAACCGAGACCTCCATGTCGAGGCCCTCTATGAAATCCATTCACGGTTTTCTCCATGTCCATTCGGTTCTCTCACTATCCTATTGTTTACAAATGCGTGAAATAATGTAGTTTGAGGCGGTGTAAGGCTGCTAGGTCTTTGTATTTTGCAAACGGTAGCTTGTGGGACTGAACTGTCTAGGACAACAGATCCAAATGGCCTGGTGAATGCTAGTGGAGGATTTGTATTTGGTACCTATGCTTCCCGTGCTTCAAGCTACCTCGTTCAGGCGTAGTCTCTTAAGAGCCATGAGACCAAAACACCTTATATCTTCGACGTGTGATTTCTCGGACTCCGTGGCACCTAGAGATGTCTCATCAAATCCAAAACCTCCATGTTAAAGCCCTCTACAAAATTATCTCGTGGTTTTCTCCATCTCCATTTGGTTCTCTTGCTGTCCTATTGTTTGTAAACATGCGAAATAGTGTAGTCTAACTCAATATAAGGCGGTTAGATGTTGTACTTTACAAACGGTAGCTTGTGGGACCAAACCATCTAGGAAAACATGTTTGGATTTCTTGGTGAATTCTAGTGGAGGCTTTGTTTTGTTCCCTATGCTACCCGTGCTTTCGGGCTACCTTATCTGGGCGTAGTCCCTTAAGAGCCCTGAGGCCAAAACACGCTATATCTTCGACGGGTGATTTCTCGGACTCCGTGGCACCTAGAGACATCTCATC
Source organism: Taxus wallichiana var. yunnanensis (assembly GCA_018340775.1). Taxonomy (NCBI): domain Eukaryota; kingdom Viridiplantae; phylum Streptophyta; class Pinopsida; order Cupressales; family Taxaceae; genus Taxus; species Taxus wallichiana. The sequence continues at coordinate 950,744,223 of CM031242.1, forward strand.
ATATCCAAAACCTCCATGTTGAATCCCTCTATGAAATTCTATCATGGTTTTATCCATCTCCATTCGGTTCTCTCGTTGTCCTATTGTTTGTGAACGCTCGAAATAGTGTAGTCTGAGTCAGTGTAAGGCTGCTAGATGTTGTATTTTACAAACAGTATATTATGGGACCGAACCATCTCAGCCAACACATCCGAATGGCTGGTGAATGCTAGTGGAGGATTTTTTTGGTTCCCTATGCTACCCGTGCTTTTGGGCTACCTCCTCCGGGCATAGTCCCTTACGAGCCCGAGGCAAAACATGCTATATCTTCGATGGGTAATTTATCAGACTCCATGGCACCTAGAGACGTCTCGTTAGATCTGAGACCTCCACATTGGGCCCCTCTATGAAATCTTATCGTAGTTTTATCCATCTCTATTTGGTTCTCTTGTTGTCTATTGTTTTTGCAAACGCGTGAAATAGTGTATTCTAAGTCATTGTAAAGGTCTGCTAGTGTTGTATTTTGCGAAGGTAGTTTTGGGACCAAACCAACTATGCCAACACATCAAGGTGGCTAGATGTATGCTAGTGGGGGATTTTTTTGGTTCCCTATGCTCCCCATGCTTTCGGGCTACCTCGTTCGGGCGTAGTCTCTTAAGAGCCCTGAGGCCAAAACACGTTATATATTCGATGGGTGATTTATCAGACTCTGTGGTAGCTAGATATGTCTCATCAGATCTAAAACCTCCACATCGGGGCCCTACAAAATCCTATCACGTTTTTCTCCATCTCCATTCAGTTCTCTCATTTTCCTATTAGTTGCAAATGTGTGAAATATCGCATTCTAAGTCAATGTAGGGTTGTCGTTTATATAGTTTGTAAACGAAAGATCATGGGACCAAACCATCTATGCCAACATGTCAGGGTGGATAGGTGAATGCTAGTGGAGGCTTTTTTTTGGTTCCCTACTCTCCCCATGCTTTCAGGCTACCTCGTCCTGGGCGTAGTCCCTTAAGAGCCCTGAGGCCAAAACACGGTATATCTTCGATGTAATTTCTCAGACTCTGTGGCACCTAGAGACATCTCATCAGATCCAATACCTCTATGTTGGGGCCCTATAAGAAATCCTCTCATGGTTTTATCCATCTCTATTTGGTTATCTAGCTATCTTATTGTTCACAAACACGTAAAATACCTGCGAGTCCTGAGTGAGTGTATGGCTCCTAGACGGTATAGTTTCACAAACGGAAGCTCGTGGGACCGAACCAACTATACCAACACATCAAGGTGTCTAGGTGAACGCTAATAGAGGATTTTTTTGGTTCCCTATGCTACCTATGCTTTGAGCAACCTCGTCTCAGGCGTAATCCCTTAAGAGCCATAAGGCCAAAATATGTTATATCTTCGACGGTGATTTTTCAGACTTCGTTTCACCTAGAGACATGTCATCAGATCCAATCCATCCATGTCAGGGTCATGTACAAAATTCTCTCATGGTTTTCTCCATCTCCATTTTGTTCTCTCGTTGTCCTACTATTTCTAAATGCGTGAAATACTTTGCGGTGTGAGTTAGTCTACGATTGCGGATGCTATAGTTTATAAAAAAGCTCGTGGGACCGAACCAACTACGTCAACATGCTGGGTGGCCATGTGAATGCTAGTGGAGGATTTTCTTTGGTTTCCTATGATGCCCTTGCTTTCGGGCTACCTCATCTAAGCGTAGTCCCTTAAGAGCCCTGAGGCCAAAACATGCTATATCTACTGACGGTGATTTCTCGAGACTCCATGGCACTTAGAGATGTATCATCATATCCAATGCCTTCATGTCGGGGCCTCTACAAAATCCTCTAGTATTTTTCTCCATCTCCATTTGGTTCTCTCACTTTTCTAATGTTTACAAACGCATGAAATCTGCAATCTGAGTCGGTTTAAGGTTGTCCATTGCTAATCACTGAATAATATAGGTGGTTCATATAATATAGGTGGTGAAATGAGAATTTTTATAAGATATTTTTACAATATATGTGGTGAAATGAGAATTTTTGTTTTTTGTTCCTTTCTAATATTTAATTTATTTTAGCTTCACTTGGCTTCGAGAACAATAAATTATCTACGTGAGTGCCAACCACGTGAATGTGGAAGCTCTTTTGGCACCAATAACCTACATAAACATGCTAGTAAGAAATTAAATAGAATTTTAAATCATAAAAAGTCAAACAAAATCATTTGAGTAATTATTCCAATTAAATTCATGAAGAACATACCTTTGCAAATACAATCTAATGAACCGCAAGGTTCAACTCTATTCTTGACAGTAGCAAGAATTGCTTCATGATCTAATTCACGAAGCTTCCATAGATTCTTGTTTGATGGCCGAATTGATTTTTGATCAATTTAATATTTGTTGTAAGGACCAAATGTGAATAGTGAAGTATCTTTTGATGTACTTCATAGTCTTCAAACAACCAAATGTTTGATTTTTTGATAGGATATCATCGAAGCCAAGTTCCAGTGACTACCACTGACCCAGTGGGATACTCAAGGTCTTCACCATCAATGACTATGGAATTCAATTATTTTTCCCCTACACAATGAGACAAGAAGTAGTATGTTCCCTCTTCATTAAATTCCATCGTAATAACTACAAAAATATGCCCTAGGTATCAAAAAGTAAAACTATTGATCAATTTAAAAATACATTAAGAGTTGACCATTAAATAATTTATAAATCTAAAACATGGGATGTACATATATGTATGTACCTTGTTGCACTAAATTAGAGACTTGGTCAAAGTCAGTTGATTTTGTCATTTGATCGAAGACCCCGCAAGTTATAATGCTCATGGAACTTAATGTGTGTCGAGTGGAATTAGTTGTTTACAATTCCATTCATCCACCCAATATTGTGACTCACATTCATTCCATGAAAAATCAATGCATGATATAAAAAAACATGTCATGCACCTAGTATAAATAGTCCAAGCATTTGCATGTGAACTATGGAATGAGTGTATATCACTTGATCCTCTGTAACTATCATACAATCTTAAAAGTTTTCCAGATATTGTTCCTCTATAAACCAAAAATATCTATGAACCGTTGATCTCTCTTGAGATTTATGGCCCATATTCTTGACACACCAATCAAAAATATTTTTGCATCTCAGTAAATTTAGGACCATCCTTGAACTTTAACTCTTCTCTTGCAAGTGCTCTTTTCACACATGCTCCTCCACCATCACGCTCTCCTTTTCCATGCCATATCTCGGTAAAACTCTAGATATGTTGTACATTTGTTTCTTTGTTCATCATGCTTAGCCAATAAAACATCTCGTGCATTTTGAATTGTGATGTGCAGTTGTCTAACCAAATGTAATGTTGATCGAAACTTATGTTCCTCTCATTCAAGTTCACATAAAACACCTGGAAACACCCTTGTACATATTTTGTAGAATGTGTCTAATCATCACTGATGTAGAAATTATACTCTCTTAATATTTTTTGATCTTGCTCAATGCTTTCAGGAGAGTGCATGAATGATATATGCATGAAAATAGAAACTTACACTGAGTTATAATATTGAGACTGAACCTCCATTTGTGGCTGCAATGTGTAATTCTCTGTGAAGTCAACTACTAAAGCAGTAGTACCAAGTGGGAATGTGTCCTTTCTTAACTTGAATTGTTCACCCAACAATCGATCTCTATGTGTGTGCCTTGCATACTCGTAAAAAAATTTCCTCTCTGAATTTGACCATATATTTTGATACAGGTAATTTTTTTCTAACAAGCTCACACCTCTTAGATTCTTTTCCATATTTTAATTGATATGCCACCAATTTATATTTGGTGAAATAAACCAATTCTTTTCCTATTGAATATGTACTCTCCTCATGGATACAATTTTTCAGATTTGTCAAGCCACCGCATACATTGCACATTCCATCCAAACATGCTTTGTTATAAAAAAAATTGTCTTGTTGATTTTCCACAAAATATTTTTGGAATAAATTCCCTTGAAGATTTTTGTGGGACATTTAATCTACGCTCCTGCAACATGATGTCAGTATGTAAAACACGACGTATTTGAAAAAAACCATCATAATGCATTGAAAATTTAATATGATGCCTACAACAACAAGTGGTACGTGAGTGATTGATTTTCACATAAAAGGGTTTGCTCATTTCAAATAATCCTTGGCTAATGTTAATTTCTATATTTTTATTCTTAAACCTCGAGAACAAATCTGTTTGAGTCATATCTAAGAAATTTTTGCACACAATTCACAATTACGAGAACCTATTCTTCTTTTTACTGTATCTCTTCTATTTGGTGACACCCTTATGTTCTCATTCCAAAATTTTATAATTAACTCTTTTAGAATATCAGATGTATTCTTTTCTTTTCGTGGAAGTCTGCTAGAGAAATCCCAACAGTCGGTGTTATTGGTGACTCAAGACATTTACGTCTCTTTATTGCTTTCATAAGTGTTTTTGTTTAGCTTCAAAGAACTTATTTTTCTAATCAAGTGTTTATTAACTATTTTATCACTTACTATACAATTAGGAAGTGCACGCCCTATAAATTACTATATTTGGTGTGTATTTTGCCACCTACGATTTGGTATGCTTTATGTATGTTTTCAACAATTGACACATGTTCATCAACAACATTAGATCTTCTTAACCCTAGGGTCTTAATTATAGGTCTTATCTTAATTAATTTCATCAATGTAACAAATAATTGACATCTTTGTGTATCATTTAAATTCTCAAAGTAATTATTCCAAATTACACTAGCTTTTCTTCTCCCATTTCTTTCGGACATTTTGTTAGGCATTGGTTTTATAATTTTTTCATCAATTTCAATTAAGTGAATTGCTTTTCTTCACAAATTGGAAGGAGGTTTTCTTAGTGATGAAGATTCGTTTACAAGGTTACTTTCTTTATTCAAAGTGCTTTCATAAAAATTTCGAGGTTAACATTTGAATTCTCGGGTAAGGGTTCAACAATTGGATTCATATCAATTTCTTCATCCATACCAACATTATCATTTAATTCAATAACATTATTCATTGAAAAATCATTATTCTCTACATTTTCATTATGTATTTCATCCCCATTTTCTAAAACATTAGCTACATTTGACATAGCAGATGTACCTTGCTCGCTTGAAGTTTTTACGTTCTCTTCAATTTATTTATTCTCTTCTCTTCCAATTGCTTTGGTGTCCTGTTCTTGAATTTCCTCTTCTCCTTAGCTCAATGTTTAATGCCCATGATTAGAAAAAATCAACTAGTGGGGTAGGGGACAAAATGACCTACTAAAAAATCATGCAAGAATGTAGAGAAAATTGTAGACAAAACAAAATGTTTGCAGAATTCCTATGAAAGAGATGAAAGGGACGTTGGGGGGCCACAATATATAAACAAAGAAAAATGTGTACACATTTTTAATTTTCTATTTTTCCAAGCCATGCCTCAATACTTGGGATCCGGTTTATATCCCCAAGCATGAGGCATGGATGTTAGGAATATCTATGTTGTAGTGTGAACATAGAATATTATGTAAGTGATTATATTATCTAGGATAATATAATATGTGTTGTAATAATTAATTACATTATTGTAAATATAATTATGAGTGGGTGAGTAAATATTGTTATGAGTTGTTGAGTAAACAAATCATTAACAATATTAGTTTTGTGAGAAAACAAAATCTCACGTATAATAGCATGGAGTTGTTTTAGGAGTTATGTGTGGAGATATTTATGGAGATTATATCTCCTTAAATATAGGAACAACATCTCCTATTTAAATGGATGTAATACTTCCTATGTATTTAGCAAGAATAAAGAGTAAGATTTCGAATTTTCTTTATGCAATTATGATATTAACTTTTCATTTGGTAACAGAGCGGGTTTGATGCAAGAAATTTTCTTTCATGATCAGATCTGTCTCAAATAATATATCATAGTTTTCGTTTCTGGATGTGGGTTTTTCTATAATTTTTGTGCAAAATCATGTGCTAGTCAAGAAACTACAAAAGAAATTTTAGCAGAACCCAGAACGTATTTTGGAAGAAATAAAGATTTTACTATGAAGTTATCAAATTAAGCACATCAATTCTTCTACTGAAAGTTTTCTCCAATTTTCAATAATGTTGAATTGTTAATACAAGTTCTTGACTTGCTTGGAGGTTAAAAGGTATTAAATATAAAATTTTAAAGTATTTGATTCAATTTTGTATTTTTTTATCAGTATTGTACAAAATAATGGAGAAACTAAATCTGATTGAAAAGTTTGAAGGACAATATTTCCATACATGGCAACTACAGATGCAATTACATTTAATATAAAATGATCTATGGGATGTGGTGAAGTCTAATTCAACTCCACCCACTTGAGGAAATGAATTGGAAAAATGGAATGCAAAAGATTAGAGAGCATTGGGTACCATTGGTCTAAGCTTATCAAAAGCCTATCTACATCATGTGGATTTCACAAAATCTGCAAAAGAAATTTGGGAGTCTCTTAACAAATTGTTTGGTTCTGAAGCTGAAATGGCAAAGACTACACTGAAGCAATTCTTGTACGGGTTGAAAATGGAAGAGAACTCAAAAATGGTAGATCATATAAGTAAGTTTCATTATTTGCTAAATCAACTAGCTGGAATTAAAGAACAAGTAAAAGATGATGATGCTAAAGCTATTCTTCTTAATAGCATGCCTAAGAGTTACTCAAATATTGTATTTACTTTGAGTAAAATTACTATTAGTCTAGAAGGAGTGATTTCTACATTGTTAGAACAAAGTAGTCATGAAGAACATGAAGAAGTACTATATGTAGGAAACAAACCTAACTCCTCATCTAAGAAGGAAAAACATAAACCAAAGAAGGTTCCTTCACATGGAAAAATAAAATGCTTTTATTGTAATGAGATTGGGCATGTAATACTGAACTGTAAAAAGATAGCTCAGGATCTTCTTAATGACAAGATAGATCGAAAGCCCTTCTAGCTGAAGTAGAAACTGATTGAGAAGTCTACTCAACTGATGAAGAATTTTAATGTCCTAGTGATGAGGATTTCCTATGGTAGACTCTTTTCTTGTTGGAGGAAGGAGGCAATGGAGAAAGGAGGAAAATCAGCGTCCTCTCGTCATTCACCAACGATGGGGTCGCAGACAGATGTGGTGATATTTTATTTCAGTTATGTGGTGTTTTTATACACAAGGGGATGAAACTAGTTTCATGTTTTGATTTTAATGTGTTTCACATAGACTAACAACAGCGGTTTCGAGTGTCTATTTGGTGTGGAAGAAGCAAACTACTTGACTCAGCTTACAGGGGAAAATCATCTACGACGGTCCTCTCGATCGTAAATGACGGTCCCTCGACCGCCATACTTCGTTGGAAGGTGATCGATCGATGAAGATGTTCATACGACAAGGATGATCATTAGCAGCAAGATCCAGATAGCAAGATCCAGTAGTAATGGCTACTCCGACAAGTTTGATGTTTCCAGGAGCTCTTACCCCATGTTCACACTAAGGGGGTGAATGTTAGGAATATCTATGTTGTAGTGTGAACATAGAATATTATGTAAGTGATTATATTATCTAGGATAATATAATGTGTTGTAATAATTAATTACATTATTGTAAATGTAATTATGAGTGGGTGAGTAAATATTGTTATGAGTTGTCGAGTAAACAAATCATTAACAATATTAGTTTTGTGAGAAAACAAAATCTCACGTATAATAGCATGGAGTTGTTTTAGGAGTTATGTGTGGAGATATTTATGGAGATTATATCTCCTTAAATATAGAAACAACATCTCCTATTTAAATGGATGTAATACTTCCTATGTATTTAGAAAGAATAAAGAGTAAGATTTCAAATTTTCTTTATGCAATTATGATATTAACTTTTCAATGGACCTATACAAACACAACAAACAACGTGTTTTTGCAAGAAAATGTAAAAATTCCACTTCCTCTATGATAAATCAAAATAAAAAAATCGATCCATTTTAAGAAAATTATACCACGACGTCGAAGAATTTCTTCTTTCTAAAAATATAAGTTTTCAAATTTTTTTACTAATATAAGGTTTCCATATTATTTATTTTCTAACTATGCCTTTTTAGAGCTATTTTTGAAGTGTAAATATGTCTATCTTTCATGGTGTATCTTTTTTTGGGTGATCGATTTTTTAAAAAATTATACTAGCCCAAACTAGGCATAATTCTATACATATTCAAAAATAATCTAATTTTTGATTATTTTGAGGTAGTTAGGGGGCACAGTCGGAACTCCGTTATTTTTCAAAACATAAAATTTATGTACTAGAAAAATCATAAATAAAACAATATTCGCTATAAAAATCTAAACCAAAATGGAGCCCAAACTAGATGCTCCTATCTATCTTTCTACCAAAGGGTTTTCAAAAATACTAAATGGTGCTAAAAAAATGGTGGGGGGCACGAAAGTCACTCTATTATGTTTTTTAACAAAAATAGGAGCATATGTTGGTATTTTAGTTGTTTGACCCACTTAAATTTATCCATTTTCAATAAAATTTAGTATCTTAGAAACTAGACTCAAAATGCTACAATTCATATTTCTACAACATCTTCCAATTTTGAGTGTAACTATTTCGAAAAACTCGTACAAGTTGAAGTTTTTGTTTTAGAAAAATGCATCCACTTAAGACCCCCTTTTGGCCCCCAACTTGGTGCACTTTCCCGAGAGAGGAACCTGTAAACATGAGCCAAAATACAGCTTATATTATAATTCATAATAAAATTACTTTAAAAGAGGTTTTTATAGAAAGTGGGGAAGTTTAACCACCACCTAAAAAGGTAGAGAACTGCAACTCCCATCTATCCCAATGACACCTAAGAAAGCTAAATACATGTGTAGTAAACACTATGCAATGGAATAAAAAACTACACTAATACCCCACCTTAATTGTATCTTAGATGGGAAATGAACATTGAAATGGGTCATGAAAATAAGGCCTGATGAGGTGTCAAAGTATAAATAAAATCCCTCATAAGGTGGAGAAAATGAGAAAACCTATAGGAAAAACTCCTCCCCAAAAGAGATAAAAGAGGAGTGTGAAAAAAAAATCCTAAATAGATAAGACCCCTAGAAGAACATAGAGAATCACCTAATAAAGTATAGAGAGGAGGAAGAGAAGAATAGAGGACTAGGTATCCTCTGTAAGATGAGGCCTCATGATCTCCCAAGTATATCACATAGATTTATAATCTTGTTGTTAAAAGGAGAATTATTGAAGGCCGAATCACAATCGAGAATGTTAGTTGTTGCACTAAAATATTGATGCTTGTAGGTAGATGCCGAATGAACATCTAGAACATCATGGAACTATGATTTTATCTTCATGTTATCTCGATTGATCACCAACCCAATCATTTATATGATATAAGTTGTTTGTTGAATCCAAATCGGAATAAAATTCAAATTTTTATAAGGAAGACATATGGAAGTATGTGATACACGAGGACATGAACATAAAGATGGAGAATTTGAGGATATTCATCAACCTTTGATGCATGGCTAAGAGAGAAGCGAAGAATGTTAGGATGTGAGTAATTATCCTTTGAAAATTACTAGGAGAGGAAGGAGGTGAGACCTCCTCATTTTTATTGAAATATGAATCCTCATCATCTACACTAGAATAAGAATCAACATGAGTTTTTCTAGGTGAATCCAAATCCTCATAACTATCATCAAGACCTAGTGAGTATAATGTGACTAAAAGTGAAGTGTCAGGAGTCGAACTCGAAGGGATCTCCTCATCTGTAGAGGACTCATCATCAAGAGAAAAGTTGGATAAGAGATAAACACTGGGATTGGTTATCCGATATCCCCACTTCCACTATAGAATCATTATGCAACTCCACAATAACCACAAAATCTATCTGAACTCAACCTTCTTTCCTAAGCCATGGTGTGTGATCTAATATAATGATAGGATATTATTTGATAATGAAGATACAAAATGAAAATACTTAAATGCCCCATCACCTATTTTAACTAACCCTCTCTCATATACCTCCGAAGAAATGTGATTACCCATCTTGAAATAGGTGGTGTAGAACATGGCTCTAAGGACATGAATAAAACTTATGTAACGAAGCCATATGGTGTGAGAGATACGAGTCAAGATCCCATGTGGTAAGCTGAGATATAACTTATACAAGTAATTTTCCCTTATCTTTCCCCTTACTATTGCCCTTTTCCTTTGTGAATTACTAAAATGGTGAACTTTTTGTGTCGAACTAGAAACCCTGGTATTGATATTCTCTAGAATGTTTTTCAGGGGATATATTTGTTCTTCATACATGTATGCTCATCAAGTACATATTTTCTATAATAGGCACATTTGACCCTCTCTTTCTTATTTTTGGATTTAGAAGAAGAGGGCTCAATGGTAGGTTTTGGATCCTTCTTTTTTTCATTATCTTGTTTGTTATATTTCTTATCATTTTTGTTTGAAGCATTTTTTTTCTTGTCCAAAAAATATGGCATGTAACGTATAAAACTTGAGTTCCCATATGTATGAGATTATCTTGATAACTAGTCAAGGAGAAATAAAAATCATTTAAGGAAGGCATTTTCCATTTCATGACCAATATTTCTAAAAAACAATATAATTTTAAAATTAATTTATAATCATGGTGTAACTATAATCCAAAGAAGTATTATGATTTATCATGTGTATGATTATTAAAGAAAAAATTCATTAATATAATTTCAAAGGAAAAAGAATATAAACATAGTAAAACATTAACTTTTTTATTTCATTAATGTTAACAGGGTTTAAAATATATATCTAGAGGGATCTCGATGGATGGCTACAAGAAGAAGCACTCCATCATAGTCAAACTTGCACAAGTGAAGAATACGTATCATGAACACATGTACATAAATCTAGCTAACATTTGCTAGGGAAATTTTGGGTGTACTATGTAGCCTTATTGAGATGCACTCTATGCACCCCATCTCACTCACAAGGTACTTTCTCTAGGCTCTACTCTCAAATGTAACTTCCAAATTATGTGGGTCGATTTATTATTTCACAAAGAATCATTCCCTCTTTGCTATATCTTTTCACAAGATAACATAACATTAAGTATTACTTTTGGGTAATATTTTATTAACCACTCCTTATTTTCATCACTTTACACATTTATTAATATGTGGGGATTTAGTCACATAACATTCTCCCCTTGTAAATTTTGTCCATGTCACTAAGTAACATGGTGTTCTATACTACATTCCATAAGAAAAAGCATATTAGTTAAATAAATATGGATATGGATAATGAATATATTCATACTTTTCCCAATTTGCATTATTAACATCAAAGAATTGTTATTTCACTATTACTTATTTAAATTAAGTATTTATTAATATTCTAGCTCTTTCTCCAAGACTTTCTTCATTTTTAATTGTAAATTCACAACTAGATTCAATATTTATATTTTTCCAATCAATTACATGATCAAATTTATAAACATAATTTATAAGAATACTAACTCTGGAAAGTATAATGAATTATAGATAATTTGGGAGGTAAAGAAAGTCTAAAATATAATTCCCCTATATTTTCCAAAATTTCAAATGGTGTACAAAATCGAGGAGATTTTTACGTATTTTCCTAATTTTAACACTCTAATAAAATCTTGGTCACCAATTTCAAATGTTTGATTAGATATTTTGGAATCAACTCAACATTTTTATCGATATTTTTTGTAGCTTTCATGCTTTGTTTTAATCTCTTAATTATTTCTTCCATGAATCATTTAAATATTCAATTTCATGTCTTTGGTATCTTTAAACATGGTCGGGATAGGAAATATGTGTATTACAATTCTTCCATACATTGCTTTAAAAGGTGAAATTTTAATGGTTTAATGGTGTCGGTGGTTATAAGAAAATTCAACCAAATATAAATAATCCCTCATGTATTAGGTCCATGATAGTATACATTATGAGCATGTCCTCAATTATTTAATTTATTCATTTAGTTTCACTATCTCATCAGGATGACTCTGGTATTGAAACTTAAAATTGTTCCTAATTCACCGAATATATATCTCCAAAAAAAAAGAAGTGAATCTAGGGTCACGGTCAGATACTAAATTCTTGGGAACAGTATGTAAGAGAAAAATATATTTTATAAACATGTGAGTTATATCAACTACAAAGGATTTTATTTTTATAGGTAATAAATCAGCCATTTTTTCAATCTATCAACTGAAACTAGGATAGTGTTATGGCCTTTACATGTTCAGGAAATCATGTAATAAATTCTATACTTATATATTCCCATTTCCAATTGGGTATGGATAATGGATGGAGTTGACTAGGTTGTTTACATTGTTCTCCTTTAACATTTTGGAAATTTAGGATTTGTTGTATGTATTTATGAATATCTTATTTCATATTGGGCCAAAAATAATGTTTTTTGACTGAAAGGTGAGTCTTTTGAAAAACCGAGTGACCAACCATGGGTACATCATGATAATTTCTTAATATTTGTAGTTTGATCTTAGGTAATTCATCAATACATAATTGTCCTTTATAATATAAAGGTCCATTTAATCCAAGGATGTAAGAAGTGATCCGATCATTTAAATGTACATTAGAGGAGTGATTAAGAAATTATTCATACATGTCATGGAAGAAATCATCCAAAGATAATTTATATTTTATAGATTTTTCAAACTCGCTTCATTCAAGAACTATACTATTTTCATATATTTGTCTCCTACTTAAAGCATTAGCTACTATGTTTCCTTACCTAGAACATATTGAATTTCAAAATCATATTTGGTTGATAATTCTACCCATCTTCTTTGTCTCATATTGATAAAAGGTTGGGTAAAAATATGTTAAAGTATAAAAATATGTGAAAGTATTCTATGGTCTATTTTCGTATAAAATTATTTCCTAGTAAATAATGTCTCAATATCGTAACTACATGTATGATAAATTTTTCAAAGATATAGCAATCTTAGAATAAAATCCGATAGACATAAGAAAACCCTAACTTCACGGGTATCTTTTGGTATGGACCATTCGTGAATATCCTTTATTTTGTTTGGATCCAATGAAATACCTTTTTGATATAATGTGTTCTAGTTATAACACTTGTTGTTTAAAAAAATCATGTTTGCTTAATTTTGCATACGAGATGATTTTTCTTTAGTGTTTCTAACACTAAAATTAAATGTTGTTTGTGGTATTTCTCATTTTTATAATATATCCAAATTTCATCAAAAATATAATTACAACACATCTAGGTAGGTTTGAAACACGTCATGCATTAGGGTCATGAAGTTCACAAGGCAATTTGTTAATCTGAATGGAATCACTTGGAACTCGTAGTTTCCATATCAAGTCCTAAATGAAGTTTTGGAAATATCAATTTCCTTCATGCATATTGATTGAAATCCTTATCATAAATCAAACTTTTAAAAACATTTGACACCATTTAATTTTTCTAACAAATCTTATATTCTTTGTAAGGGAAGTTTTTTTAATTATGATTTTATTTAGTTGGTGATACTCAATTCAGTAAAGGTGTGGTACCATTCTTTTTCTTCACAAATAACATGATAGCACCCCATGGAGAAACATTAGGTCATATTTTTCCTTGTTTAAGAAATTTAGCTAATTGATTTTTTAATTTTGCTAACTCATGAATTGATTGACAGTGTAGGGATTTTTATACATGTTTGGAACCATCAATTAGGTCTATGGCATTAACTACTATTATTCTAAGGCGAGATCATTTATCTTGTCAGGAAATACACTCATGAATTCTTGTATGATAGGTTTAATATTAATATCTAACTTTAATTTATCACCTTGTTGAGTTACCATAACAAAAAAATGTTGTTTTTCTTCACACTACATTGTAATTTTATGGCTGAAATAGTTTTTATGGTTATGGGTCAATTCTCCCTCGTAGGCTTAAAATGTATCCATTGGATTACTAAGAAATATTTCTTGTTTTCACATTCAATGTATTTTTTATTTTGTTTTAACCATCTCATTCCTATTATTTCATCATATTTACCGAATTTTAATATGTGGAAGTAGGCATTTGTTTCAAAATTATTTAGTTGAAAATTTAAGTTCTCAATAATTGCACCTATTTTCTTAACTATTCTTCCATCGATATTTTGTAATTTTGGGTTCAATGGTTCTGGAAGAAGATTTAAGTTTACAAAAAACTTTTGCAAAGATAAAGTTATGACTGCTACTATAATCTATGAGAAAATTAATATCACACCCATTACTTTTTCCATTAAGCTCTATTAATGAGTTTTGAAAATGTATTGTATCTATGTCCACAACAACATATATTTTCATGTTGGGTTGTGTTTTTTATTTTTGGGAAATCTCATTCATAGTGGTTTTCTCCACAGGTCCAACATTTTCATGTGGTCGGAGGTAGGGAAACTTTTCTTGAAGGGAGTTCTAACTTTACTAGTTTTACGGTGGAAGTCTCTACAATTGTCACTTTGTTTCCTAATTAAAAGAATTATGGTTATTTTGTTAATATTTTTTCCTCTTATTTCGATGATTTCATATTTTCAAATTATGTCAAGCATTTTTGTTTCTTCATCAACTGATTTTGGTTTTTCACACTACATGTTCTCTTTAAATCATCTCTTAAACCATTTATAAATCTTTTAACTCTATCTTTTCCTTCCATAAATGTTATAACACATTTTAAACACTCGAAATATATTTTGTATTTATTAACTAGTCTCCATTTTTAACTCTAAGAATTCATTACATTGTACACGAATAAAATAGGAAAAAGATGATGTTGTTCAAATAATTATTTAAAATTATCCACTTAAGTGTCTTTTTTTAAATTATTATTTTTAATGGTATCATGCCACCAATTTAATGTCATTCCCTTTAGTTAGAAACTAGCAATGTGGGATGTTCCACAACTACTATTCCCTATAATTAAAAATATCATTATAGGCTAGATGACCATTGTTCCACTTCTTCACCAATTCCTAATTCTCCAGAGTATTCATGAAATTAGATTTATCTTACAAAGTTACAATTCTATTTCTTATTTATAGTCTCATATGTATTATAGGATTCACATTCAGTTTCAAAGTCATTAGAGGACTCTTGTGAATTATTTTTTCATCAATTTTAGGTTTTTTTCTAGATTTTCTCCTCTCTATGTTCCTTTCGAATTAAGTTATTCCTATCTTATTTTCTAGTTTATTTTTATCATTTTCATTTTCAATTTATTTTTAAGTTTGTCTAATTCTAGGGCTAGATTTCAAACAAGCCCCATATATTTTTGATTCTACTTGTTTGTGCTCCTTATAGATGATTGAGTCGGCATGTCCTTTTGAATCTATAATTTGGTGATAAAGTCAAATACTATTCCACTTGTGGGAATTAAAATATTACATGAAAAAGGAAAATTCAATATTCACCTTGGAGGATTCTGATGGTATGGCCCTCATCATCCATCTATATGGTGACAAAGGCCCTGCTACGAGTAGCATTGGGTGTCTTCTTGGCCCTTATAGTGTTCCCCTAGATCTTTGTGTCATCCCTCGTGCTATGTAAACTATAAATATCAACTATTTTTAGGGTTTGGGTGGTATTTCGGTAGTGGGTGTTGGGGTTTCCCCTTCTCCTCTTATTTTTGGACTTTTGTAAAAGTGTGGTGGTCTTCCCGGGGTGGGTGGATATGGGTGGAAGAGGAGTCTCGAGGGAGGAAGTTCATTTCTAGAAGAGGCTAGATCTTATGCTCTTTGGCCTACTAAGCCCATGGTATATATTAATATTACCCCTTGGGTCTCCTTTGGGGATGAGGTCATTGAATGCGAGGATTTTTTCCAGCATTGTGGGTTAATCTGTAGGTTTTCAAGCTTCTTCCTAGGACATCCATCTCTGCACAAGTGGATATTGGAATAATGACGACCTCTCTTAGAAGGTAGTGTCAATATTTACCCTTCATCCTGTGGAATTTCATTGTTGTATTTGACAATCCCACATATAAGGAGGAAATTTTAGGTAAAACATGGGAGTTCCAATTACACATTTTACTGCTAAAACCCTGGTTTCCCTAGTTTAACCCCAGAGCCATCTGGATTAGACTCCTTTACTTACCTTTACAATTATTGGGGGAGGATATATTTAGAGCCATTGGTAATACATTGGTGAAATTCCTTGACTTAGATTCCAAAATTGAGCTGTTTGATCATACTACCTACACCCGTATTTTGGTGAATGTGGACACTACTATTGATTTTCCACCTAAAATAGAGCTTAAAGTCAAGGATAGAATCTAGAATCAAAATCTTGATTATTAAGGGTTTCCTTTTAGATGCAAAACTTATTTTTATCTTTACCTCTGGTTGTCATCTTGTTAAAAATAATTTAGGGGCTATGTTTCTTGGTGGAAGGCTTTTAATCACTCGATCATTTAGTTGTCAAATATCGTGAAGAGAATGAGCTCGAAACCGATCATGTTGTGCATGATGATCCGACCAAGTCTCTCAAAGAGAAAATTTGTGAGGAAAACATAGTTTCCTCAAACTAGGTTAAGTAATCGGAGCACATTGAAGAAAAGGAGGATGTGAAATTTCCTTAACCACCTAGCTCCTCGAAGATTCTAAGTACAAAAACAAATAGCTTATCAATTTGTTTCTACTATTTCATCTAGATGACAATGGATATTATAACAAGGGGGAGGATGGATGGTAGTGAACAAAAAAGAAAGGAAAATCTACTTCTGAACCTTTAAAGATGAACCTTCGGTCTCATAAGGTGGAGAAACATGAAAGAAAGGAATGTATCAAGGGGTGGTCAAGTTTTTTTACCTTCTTAGTGCCTTCCTTTTCTTTGGTGTGTTCTTATTGTTTTTTTGTTCTTGGATTCTCTTTTTGTTTTTTGTATGGTCTGTTGGACCAATCCTTATTGTTTTGCTTTTGAGCCTTGATGCGTATCTTTGATGTAAAGGGCTTTTCTGATCCCTTCAAAATCCGAGCTTTACCTAATCTAAAATATATATAAAAAATTTAAAAAATAATATTCTCCTTAGAGAAAAACTAATTTCCACCGCTAATCTAAAAACACTTTTATCTCTTTTTTCCCATAAGTTGAGAGATTTTATTATTTACATATATAGTTTCAGGATGAAAAATTTAGTAAGCATATAATTTTGAATTACCATTTGAACCAATTGTGATCATTTTTGATCAATCACTTAGATAACACTAATAAATCTACAAGTAAGAGAAAAAATATCGCAATGGATAACACTTATAAAATATTTATGTTTTTGATCCCAAATTGATAAGATAATGTGAAAATTCCTTTTTGTTATGTTTAACATGTCTATGATAAGGTGAAGATCGAAGCAAGTATCACATGGACAACATATGTATTTTGAATGTGGGTTTTCAGCAGATATTTTAACATAATGGAGATATGTGGCCCAAAAACATGATCAAAATCCTAAAAAATCTTGAACATAGTGGAGACAAGTGACTATAGACAAAAAATCATGCACTTACTATTATTTACTATATGGCCAAGTACATTGTTTTATTTATGGAACTTGCATAGTAAAATTATTCACTTATGACCCATTCCATAGCCCATCTACTTATATTCTTGGTTTTTATTGTGTTTATATTTCACACTTATAACTCATACACCCAGTTATGGTCAAGTCACGAGGATACTTGTCTGTCAGTGCTCACTCATTTGTCATCATTTTTCTTGGAAACTAATGTCAAGGATCGAACACTAGCGCCTGTGCACTCTTTGTCTATCCTAGGAATACATTTCCTCTTTATGTTTGATCTTATTTTTGACATTTGAGGCCAGTATTTTTAGTTGTTCCTTTCATATCCCAAGGTACTAGTTTGCATGGTAGGTCATTAGTATCGAAATTCAAGAAATAAATCCCTATATAAACACAACATACATACTATTATGAGGGCGGGGAATTATTATCAAGGGCTATCTATCTACATAGATCAAGGGACTGTAATTGGGAACATTACTCTACATACACTTTTGCATATGAAGGGGGTTCATTCAATTTCATCAACACATTTACATTTTATCTACCTACCACCTATTAGCTTGGCGTCATTGGTGCAAGGAAACCTAGGAGCATGACTACACACACAAACACACATAACTACATTAGGTCCGAGATGTATTACAACACATATTCATAAGTTCACCATTGTGACAACTGAGGATAGTCTGACCCCTCATTTTTCATCTTTCTTTTTTATGATTTGATGTATTTTTTAGGGTTTTGCGGGAGGATATTTGTGTGCAGGTTTACAGGTACCTCGGTGATCCAAGTACGACATACAAGGACCAAAGGTAAACAAGTGTGAATCCCTAATGACCATATAACAACCAAGTTCCTACCTTTTCGTAGACCCAAACGCCCAAAACGGGCCTAGGGCACCCTTGGGTGCCCCTGTCCCTCTTCAAATGCCCCAGTCCAATCATTTCCACCTTTTTGCTTTTTTATGTGGTTCGTTATGATGGTATGTGATTTTTTTCATCATATTTTCTAGTCCAGACTCACTACGAGATAAGAGAAATTAAGATAAGTACCTTACCCCTCTCATTTCCTTTCATAGTTAAAATTAAATAAATTGTTTAGCATTTATATTTCATTGTATATCATTTACAACATATCTTTGCATTCATTTTTTTATAAAATATGTAGAATTATATTGAATCGGTGACCAATTTATCATAATGTTTCCCTAGATAAATACTCCTTCATGAACCTCTAGTTTATTGACATTTTCTCACATCCGGTTCCGCCCACCCAAAAGTTTCTTCTCCATCTCCATCTGCTCCATCATGTCCTCACCTCATTTTTCTTCACTCTCGCATGAATTATCTTTCATTCCAAATTTTTGTTCCCAACTACCTTCCTCACTTAGACTTTATTCAACAAATTTTACATTTTTATTTCTCATTTCATGTTATTCATTGTCATCTTACATCCTGTACGTCCTTATCTCATTGTCCCTCGTCATTTTCTACCCAAAATTTGACACTAACCAATTCTCTTTCATTTGTTCATGCACTCATGTACATTCACTATATGTCACATAAATACCATGTGGTTTCTTTCATACTCACCTACATACCACATCACCACCCATCTTCCTCTACTTACATATCAATTTTCTTCCTTATACATTACTTCTTATAGGTCATGCACAAGGATTTCTTCTCTTTGATTTATTTTATTTTCTTACAAACCCCCTCCTTCATATTTTTCTCACTTAAAGTCATGGAAAATTTTCAAAACCTCATTACTCATTCCACCACTTATCCCATTCACCACTCGCATATATTTTCTTCATCATCAACCAAGTATCTTTATCCCACTCTTATCATATACATACACATCCATAAACCTTAATACATCATCAAAATAAACATTCTAGCTCTAGCCTTCTCACTTCATCTCATGGGGGTTCACTTAGTAAAAGTATGGTATAGCATGTTCGTTCAAATGGTATTAAAGAAAACCCTTAATGCAAGTTTACCTCTAATTATTCTGTTGATAATACCCCCTCCCATTATATTATTATAATAAAAACACCCCCTATTTTTTCCATGTACCTTCCTTACCCATTTTTCCAATACAATTTTATTTACCCCATTTTAGTTTTACCCTAATATATCAAATAGAAAAACATATCATGTTTCTCACTCATTTATTATTTTCTTAGTACACATTTTCTCTTGAAAGAGAGTTTGAATCCATTCAAGAAATTTACCAATAACCTTATATATGTTAATCTTTAATCATTTATCAATAGTTATTGAAATAATTAAAATGGTGAAATAATATCACTTGTGTTGAAAAGCATACTCAATCCTAATTTTCTACTATATCATTATTTTTTCTTAAGAATCTCTTAATTGATATTACCTTATTCAAAAGAGATTATAATTTAATTTTATGACCACACTCCTTTTACAATTTAAAGGTATTTAATTTTAAAAACTAGAGTTCAAATGTTTTAGTTTTATATTATAATTAAACCAACATATCCTTTGGCCAATCTCTCTAACCTACACCCAATACCGATTCAAAATATTATTAAACTAAACCCTTTCACTTCCTAATGTCTACCGGTATATTGACTTTGGTTTTATCAATTTTTATTACCTAAATATGAATGAACGTTCTAAAATATTCCCTAGCTAATGAATTGCATGTGCTTCATCTTCACCTTTTTCTCTTCTTTTCAAGAGACACGGGCGCACATATCTTTCATCATCATGTTCCCTCTCAAGGAGGCATTATCATATTCATTTTCAATCAATCGATCAATTAATGTTTGCACTCAAATGAAAAATAAAATTCTAAGGATGCCATCATCGATCACTCAATTAAATACTCTTTATACTCAAATGACATATTTTTTTAGAAGACCTTATTCCTCAATCATCTCACCAAATAATCAATCAATTGCTTTATGTACTAAAAGAGATATTTTTGTTCAAATGTTTTCTTTTGAGAAGACATTTTCCTCAATCAATCATCCCACCAACCATGCCACTAGGGCCATCACTTTTGGAATATTCATACCTTTTGAAATGAATTTCTTTATCCCTTCATAAAACCCGTTGAAATGGCTCATTGATAAATATTTCTAAGTGTCATCTATCTTGTGAAATCAACTCATCAATCCCTTCACATGAACCACATAATTGGTCCATTGATCAACATTTCCAAGTCCTTTCCTATTTTCTAATAACCTTGATAAGAGGGGCATCTCCTTCCATTCGTATATTGTATCTACTTTATTTGTAATAGAGTTACTAATCCCACAGCCTTCTAAAGAGGGTAAAATGTATACACCATCATTTTATCATCCCATTAATTAATTGATTATTTCATACTATCTCAATTCCTTAAAAATATTGTGAATAATTAATCAATGTTAATTAGCTAATCATCATTATCATCTAATTGAATCCTACTCATCATCCCATCCACAACATGTGCCACATGAATCCTCCATTATCCTTCATGTCTCCCACTACCAAATAAAATAATTCATGTAACCATCCATAATATCCTATTTTCAAAAGTGTTTTTCTATTCATCTCCATCCTTCACTATTATTTTACTATTCATCACTACACTTCACTATTATTCTATTATTCATTAACCTAATATTCCATTATCCCTAAAAGGGCTTGATTAACTATTCCACTAATATTATCCCAAAAAAAATCATGTAAATAGACCTTGCATCTCAATTCTAATGGCATCTCATGAATGTAGGATTATCATGCCTAATATCTCTTAGAGAAATCCCCTAAAGTTATCAATCCAAATGTTCAATCACACATTTTAATGGCATTTTGTTGAATCCATTGTATGTGAAGTATCCTACTTGAAATCATCCACATATCAATAGTTATTTAGGAATCCATAACATCAAGGGGGATCTACACTCCATGAGTGTGGGTGATGAACTCCTTCATGTTCAAATTTGAAATATGTTGTTAGAGTCTAGTTAAGGGTACTCTTTTATACAAATTTTTCTAACATTTTTATATGATAACTTTTATTAATGAAACTTACTCAAGTATATTATCCTTTAATAATGTAATTTTTATTTCATACTTTAAGCGGGGATGGAAAATGTAGGTCTGCATGAATTGAAAAATGTATCATTTTAAAATGACAACTTTGGATTTTCACCTAAAGCGTGAATTTTTCTTACATTCGAACCTAGGTAGCCAATCATTATCTCTCTTCCATGATTTTTTTATCAAATCACACTCCTCAATTTATTACAAAACTACTTTCACTAGCAAAGAAACATATTACTCCCAAGCATCATTCCTTGAAACTTACAGAATCCCACGGACTTCATGTATGGGACCGTCCACCTAGGACCAAACCGTCCAATGGTTTGGTTCAAATCTTATGGTTTCATCCCCAACCACCCAACAAACACTTTTAAAATACAATAGTTTTTCATTGTTTTTTTCATATCCCATAGGTTGGACTTAATTTGAAACTAAACCTACAAATTCCTATAAAATTAAGTCTAACTTATTGATTTACCAAACCTATCACTTACAAGAGCACTTGTTGAAAAATACATTTAAAAGAACTCCAGGATATTTTAAATCACTCAAAGAAACAAAAAAATATAGGATCATCTTACACAAAAGTTTGAAATACTCCAACCAAGATCAAGAGTCAAGCTTCATAGTATATAGAACTTTAACTCCAATCCAAGTTCAAGCATGCCAAGCCATTGTGTCTCATATTGAAGTGATCGATTTTTCAAAGTAGTTGCATCCATATAGATATCACACACTATGTGGATAAGTATATGTGGGTTGAAACCTCTTCAGGGTATTTCCCATGTAGGTAGGACAAGAAATTCAATACAAAACTAACATTTTTGTGCCTCATACCCATGGTTAGGGTTAGAAATGTGTTTCATGTCATATAAAGGATTTCACAAATTTTAGACACCTAGGGTTTTATTATGAAGGTAATCATAGATTTTCATAACCACACAAAAAGTTAGAGAGAACCAACACACTCCCATTTGAGATCAAATAATAGATCACCGAGATAATATCATACTTCAACATAGATCCTACGGTTCCATACCTAATGATTTGCACTCTTGTTCTTAAAATGAAGCATTTTTAGGTCATGTTCAATCTGCATAGTCGCCTTATACTACTAGATCCCATCTTTGTCTATTTTTTCAACTATTTGCATCTATTTTTGCATATTCGTAATTACATCTATCATTGTATCTTGCAAATTAATTTTGAGCTATATTCGATTTATGCATTAATGTTTATAAATTAATTTTAATATAAAAATTGTTGCTTGACCCATTAACCATTAGAAAAATCTAACCCTCATTCACCCTATTGATATAATTTGCGTTTAAAACACCCTACATTATGAGATCTTCCTTTCAAGAAATTGATATAATTTGTATTCCTATAAAACTTAAGCACATCTACTGAGACATACATTTCCAAAATTAAATCTCTTCTAGTTATAATAATGTCTTATTGAATCCAAATCCTGGTGAGCCTCCATTATGGTTATCTTTCACCAAATTCTCTTTCAATAATCCTCTGGAGATGCATAATTATCTACCTTTGAATAATAGGCCTTTATACTGAAAAATATTCAAAATAAGGTTTCATGTCAACAATCATAGGTGTTACACATGCTTCACATACTTCATTGAAAAATTCATTTTTCACATATAACTCCATTATGGATTCACCCCACAACTTCCATTCTCATCTTCATCAACAAAATATTTTTCCTACTAAATGCATCACCAACCTGTTAGATTTTTTTTTCTTATGCTCCAAAAATGTTTAGCCTTGTAAGTACACTACGTACTTCATATGTCTCAATTCAATTTCCCATAACTATTTATAAACTACAATGTTTAATTATTTGTAAATTATAAAAAGTCCTATGGTAGTAAGCATTATCTCCACTTCTTGAGCACTTGCACAATTGTATAGAACTATTGATCATACACACTATACTTATTAAAATCATTCATTTCTCATAAAAATGTGTTATTGGTCTTCCCTCTTGAATCGATAATGTGCCAATGGCTATACCACCTGGCATCACAATCAACCTATAATACCTTTGTAAAATCAAGAAGCACTAACATTGGCTATTATGTCACCTTTTGATCCAACTCTATAAAACTATTCTCTGCATCAGTCCTTTAATAAATTAATTTATATCTCCTATTACGAACTTTACTAAAACTATCAATGAACTTATGGTAATATCTAACCAACCATGAAAATAATATGATTTGAAAGCACTCCATGGTGATGTCCAATCCACTATTGCTTGCATCTTCTTTAGATCCATCTTCACACCTCCACAAGAAATCACAAATCCCAAACACACTAAGTTTTCTTACATCAAACTAAACTTTTTAAATTAATCAACAACATTTAAGACATGGTAAGGACTTTGTGAAGGATTGGTTATTCCAATCAGGATTAAAAAATACACCAAGTATATTTAGTCTTTAATGAATGAAGTGTTGAAAACACGTCGTGGTAAATTTACAATTTTATACTTAGATGATATTTGTTTTTGATTTTAAGATAAATTAAGATAATTTGTATCCAGGAAAATGATGAGATAGTGAAATGAGAGTTTTCTCTTGAAACATAAAGAAATGTAGTTTTCGAAGGAATATTTAGTTTATCTTGATTTATTAATATCCCATGAAGTTATGAAAATGGATCCTAAAATTGTGAAAGGAATTATATATTATCTTTACTTATGAGTAAGTTTTAAGCATGAATTTTCATGGCTTAACAAGATAGGAATATTTAGTTTATCTAGATTTTGTAATATCCCATGAAGGTGTAAAAATGGATCCTAAAATGGTGAATGAAATTATTGATTAGCCATACTTATGAGTAGTTTTGAAGCATCAAGTTTCATGGATTAACAAGATTTTATAAGAATTTTAACAAAAAATCAGTTGTATATTTGTAGTAATTACATATATAATGCCCAAGGATAAGAAAACTTTTGTGGAAAACAAAAGCATAAAATAGTTTATAGTAGTTATAGAAGAAAGTGACTATAAAAATTATATTAACTTTTCTAGATTTCAACAAGGCATTTCAAATCAATTATGACACATGTGATGTAGCAATAGGACAAGTATTGGGTCAAGAAAGAATATCTCTAGTATTGTTTAGTGAGAATTTCAATAATTAAAAACACATGTACTATGTGTATAGTTAATAGTTGTATGCAATAGTTCAGGTGTTGAAGAAACAAATGTGTTATTTACAACCCAAGGGATTTTTAATGAAAAATATTAGACATTATAGTTCATCAATAGTCAAGGTAAGTTGAATGAGAGACATATGAAGTGGGTTGAGTTATTACAAATATATTCTTTTGTATTATTGCATAGGAGTGGTAAGTCAAACAAATTCACAAATTTTTTGACCAGGAGAACTTTCTATTGAATTTATTGATATTTTAAGTCACAATATTTTATGTTATGAATATTACTGAAGATGTGTAATTCATTGAGGCATGGAAGGCATGCATAGAGAGACAGTAAGTGTGGTTATATCACTATGGTTAGAAAGTTTTTTCTAGGATGGATTATGATTTAATCTAAATGTAATTAAATGTAATTAAAGTAAATAATGTAACTGATGATATATAAGTGATAATATGCATTAAGACACAAGAAATAAGTAAGCAATAATATGAAACCCTAAGAAGAGGGAGAGGGGGTGACTTAGCTGATTTTACACAATATGGAGATGATCCGAGGCAAGAGAACTTCTGAAATATATTGTAAGTAGTGTCGTTAAGGATCACTTGAGTTTATGGGAATTAGAGATGTGCATGATAAAAGTTCCCATGGGAAGACAAAAGTGCATGGGAACTAGTGGTGATCGGGTGCTAGTCTCGGTCAGATGCTAAGGTTCTTTCATTTTTTTCAAGGAGGATATCCATTATTAGTTTCCCTTTTTCGCTCTAGTTTCACCCCTAGATCATTAATTGTACTTGTAACCTACAAAATAATTGTCTCCTTGCATATGTCCACAAACCACATCAAATATAATTTAAAAATGTAGAATGTGGAGTCAGACTGACTCTAACGGTTACCCAGAGAGTGAACTTAGTACCGAGCACTACACTACATTTCAAACTCCATGTATTTTTGTGTGTATGTGTGTGGAATTATTCCCTATGTTGACCTTGTGTAAGTTGTATAGTGATAGTGATCTAGATATAAAATGTAGCAATGTATATAATGTGTGTGATGGAATAAAATGAGCTTCCCCCTCCTATGTTGTGTATACAAAGTGATGCATCCCTTATCCCTTATATGAGTGTGTTAGATGAATTCTTGTGAAGTGCTCTTGATCCTTTGAATGCAATCTTAGGTGATGATAAGAAATGCTTAGTCCTTGGCCCCTTGTTTAAGAGAAATAACTAAGTATATATATGATTCCCTTGTTTGAATTTCGTAATTAAAAACTGGAAGGTCGGCTCAAAGTACTAACATATGCCCAAGAGGTAAAAGACACCCAAAATAGTAAGAAGAGGATAGGAGGGTCAAGATTTACCAGGAGGCATAAGAGCACCTAGGAGTTTGTTTCCTAATTAGGTGTTATTTTTGATGCCATAAAAGAAAAATAAGTTAAGTTTTTGTGAAATGGTGTAAGATGTGTAAGACCAAAAAGAAGACAAGAGATAAAGCAAAAATGCCAAAAGGACAAATTAACCACTACTTTTATTTCTTATGAATAATGTATACATTAGAATGCATTATGACCTATAAATTTACCCAAGTGCCTATATTTTATGTCTACTAATTGTTATATCATAAATTGCATATATAGTGAGACGTTCAATGTGAGAGAATTCAATTAAAGAAAAACTAGTGGTAGAATGGAAAGACCATTTTTCTATGAAAATATATATGCACATTTGGTGGAAATATATTTATGAATGTTCATGAGTTTAGATGTTTAGAGGTTTTTCGGGAATGTAGAGTTTTTCAGGTTGGCTAAAGGGAAAAGTTAGGATACGTGATTCTATCACCATTCTACTACTACGAATAAGCCCTAGTAGGATATCAATATAGATTTTGTAGGATCACCTAAGATGCAAAGGGAAATGACTCGATATTTTTTATGGTAGATGTAATTTCAAAAATAGCACATTTCATGGTATGCAATAAGACTAATTACAAAACTAACCTTGCTAATTTATTTCTCAAAGAGGTTGTATGATTACATGGTTAACCACATAACATTGCATCAAAAATGCATATACAATTTGTATGAAATTTTTGAAGAACAATGTGGATGGAATTGAATTCCAAATTTTACTTTAGCTCCACATATAATCCATAAATTATAGATGGAGAGACAAAGGTCATCAATATAGTCTAGGAATTTTGTTAAGATGTTTGATTACATATAAACCATGAACATGGGATAGTATTTTCACACATTTTGAGTTTGAGTATAATGATTCAATGAATAGGACACCATGAAAGACACCATTTTAGATTGTGTATGGTTAAAATATGAGAGGACTTCTGCATTTACACAACATGAAACGTGAAGAAACAAGAAATATGAATGTAGAGAATTTTATAGAGTATATAAGGGATGTGCATGAAAGAGTGCATAGTAAATTAGAGAAGAGTACAACATGGTATAATTTTGTTTACAGATATCAATAAAGGGAAGAGGAATTTCAAGATGGAGACATGTTCTTCATATGTTTTTCGAGGAAAGGTTTTCACAAAGAACTTATAACAAGTTGAAAGTGAATAAGATTGGACTATGCAAAGTATTGATAAAATGATATGCAAATAACATGTGTATAAAATTGAGTTAATGAAGGGATTGTACAATAAACCTATATTTAATGAGGTAATTTTTGTACATATCATGTAACGTAATAATATGAATGAGGGATTGTAGATTCAAATCTATATTCAAATACTTAATAGAGAATACATTTTCTAGAGAAAGAATGTGAAGTGGTGGAGCATGTAATTAATACAAGGATCAACAACAGGAAAAGAGACAAATAATAAATAAAATTTGGTCAATTAGGAGGATCTCGGACATTGAGGATGAACCTTGGATTATCACATTCAAAGTTGTAAAACATGGAATACCCTCAACAAGGATAAAAGAAAAAAGCTTATAATCTTATTTTATTACCTAGGGTACATGATACATAAGCACTTTAGTTCACTTGGAATCTTTCATCACACAAATACATGTTATTCTAAGAATTTTAGTTAAGCGTTACATTACACAAGTCATTGTGTCAAATCTATGTTATATTTTTTACAAGTTGTATTTTACACATATGTTAGTAATGAAAATGCAACATGTGTGTGCACAAGTATTTTTTGTAGTTTTTTTCCTCTTTTTTCAATAGGAAAGTGTTTACTGTTTTTGTAACTATATCTTTGTAACACACAAGCCCTTCACAACTTCAGAAAAGTATGTAGACATGTAAAAGTGTCATGTAATAGTTCATAGTTTCTCTATGATTGTGGAAATTCTTGAAGATCTTAGCAAGGTTTGCAATATCTTCTTGAGGCTAGAATATCTTTTAGGAGATAATGCAAGCATGCATGTCAATAGTGAAAGCATGGATGTTTTCTATAAGAGTTAGTTAGTATATAGAAAATCACCTTTTTGTATGGCATAATGTGACAAAAATTCATAGGCTCACATTACTTGTATGCATTTGTCTTATATGCACGTATCTACTTCCAAACTTGTGAGTTCATTGGAGACATATGGAAATAGTGTGAAACAATTTAATGGAGGAGTCATAATGTAATTTATACAAGGGGGTGTAACATGATGCGTAACTTAAAGAATTTAAAAATACAAAATTATTGGAGGAAGTTGACACGAGTTCACATAACTCAAAATTTTAAACATTCGAGTTGATTCATTTTATAGTGATTTTAGTCATCATTTTTGCCCTATTATTGCATAGAGGATTGAAACATACCCAATTCCACATCATAGGTTTTGTTTTCAAAGTGTAGACGCAAAATTATGCACTTAGTACTATTACATCACCCCTGTAACTTATGTCATTATAAGCATGATTCCTAAAAAAAACTAGAGGTTAACAGCACTTGTTTTGCTTTACATTGACATTGTTTTATCTTTTCATACTTCTATCCTTTGCTTTTATGGAATTATCCCTTTACTTTTGGACATTACACAATGTGTTACCCAACTTAGTATTTCTTGTTGTATCTTTGGAGCTCTCCAAACACTAGTGCCTAGTAAGGTAAATGAGTGACCATGCACTACTTTCCCCTTTGGGTGCTTCGTCCTTTTCCTTTTCAATTGATTCATTTTATAGTGATTTTAGTCATCATTTTGGCCCTATTATTGCATAGAGGATTGAAACATACCCAATTCCATATCATAGGTTTTGTTTTCAAAGTATAGACACAAAATTATGCACTTAGTACTATTACATCACCCCTGTAACTTATGTCATTATATGCATGATTCCTAAGAAAAAACTAGAGGTTAACAACACTTGTTTTGCTTTACATTGACATTGTTTTATCTTTTCATACTTCTATCCTTTGATTTTATAGAATTATCCCTTTAATTTTTGACATTACACAATGTGCTACCCAACTTAGTGTTTCTTGTTGTATCTTTGGAGCTCTCCAAACACTAGTGCCTAGTAAGGTACATGAGTGACCATGCACTACTTTCCCCTTTGGGTGCTTCGTCCTTTTCCTTTTTCTCTTATGCTTACAATCCCACATCGCTTTGTTATATTTTCTTAACTTCTATTTATCACTTTGGGTCATCTTTTAGAGTTGTTAATGATGAAATTAAAGAAAATGAATCATATATATACATGAATTACTAACTATTCTAGGGGGCAAGAGGACAATAGAGGTAATTGGGCTATAAGTTTGTATCAACTACTTGGGAAAAATGAACACTTGATGACTTTATTTATGCTGCATTCTTCACTACATAGGAAGGGAAATTTTTGAGTTCTGTTGATGCAAAATCATAGCACCCCGAATGTCCTAAGTTTGAAATGGGGCATTCAAAGTATGATTGCATAAAATTGGACCATCTCTCAAGATGTTGGACTTGCGAATTTGAGATGGCCCTCCAGAGAAAGTCAACTTCTTCTTCCTAAACTACCTGCCACAAGCTACTCTACTGTAGGAAAACTATCTAATCCTAATCTAACCTTCCAAGGAGACAGAGAGAGAGAGAAATACATAAAAATAGAGCCTACACTAAAGCGTTGATACACCAGAAAAGGAAAGAGGTGAGATACTGTGTTGAGGGAGGATGAAACAGAGAAAAAGGGACCGAGGGAGTTCAGAAAGAAGTGACACAAACAGGTAAGTGCACCAAGTTGGGGGGCCAAAAGGGGGTCTTAAGTGGACGTATTTTCTACGAAAAAAAAAAAAACGTCAACTTGTGCGAGTTTTTCAAAATAGTTACACTCAAAATTGGAAGATGTTGTAGAAATATGAACCATAGAATTTTGAGTCTAGTTTCTAAGCTACTAAAGTTTATGAAAAAAGATAAGTTTAAGTGGGTCAAACAACTAAAATACCAATAGATGCTCCTATTTTTTTTTAAAAACATAATAGAGTGACTTTTGTGTCCCCCACCAGTTTTTTAGCACCATTTAGTATTTTTGAAAACCCTTTGGTAGAAAGATAGCTAGAAGTATCTAGTTTGGGCTCCAATTTTTACATCTTTTTAGCGAATATTTTTTTATTTATGATTTTTCTAGTACATAAATTTTATGTTTTGAAAAATAACAGAGCTCGACCCACCCCTTCCCTAACTACCTCAAAATATCAAAAATTAGTTTTTTTAATATGTATAGAATTATGCCTAGTTTGGGCTAGTATAATTTTTTTAAATTTCAATTACCCAAAAAAAATACACCATGAAAGATAGACATGTTTACACTTCAAAAAATAGCTATAAAAAGGCATAGTTAGAAAATAAATAACATGCAAACCTTTTATTAGTCGGAAAATTTGAAAAAATATATTTTAAGAAAGAAGAAACTCGCTCTATGTCGTGGTATAACTTTTTTAAAATGGATTCATTGTTTTCTTTTGATTTATCATAGATGAAGTGGCATTTTTACATTTTCTTACAAAAACACGTTGTTTGTTGTGTTTGTATAGGTCCATGCCTCAGGCTTGGGGATCCAAACCAGATCCCAATCCTTGAGGCATGGCTTGGAAAAAGAGAAAATATAAAAATGCGTATGCGTACACGTTTTTTTTTTTATCTATAGTGGCCCCCCAACATCCCTTTCATCTCTTTCACAGAATTCTCGCAAACATTATGTTTTGTCTGTAATTTTCTCTACAATCTTTCACGATTTTTAGTAGTTCATTTTGTCTCCTACCCCACTAGTTGATTTTTTATAATCATGGGTGATTAACGTCGACCTAAGGACAAGATTAAAGTCAAGAACAAGACATCGAGAATCGAATTGGAGAAGAGAATAAAGAAATTGAATAGAATGCAAAAACTTCAAGTAGGGCAAGGTACATCCGCTATTTCAAATGTAGCTAATGTATTAGAAAATGGGGATGAAATATATAATGAAAATGTAGAGAATAATGGAATAATGATTTTGTAATGAATAATGATATTGAATTGAATGATAATGTTTGTATGGATGAAGAAATTGATATGAATCCAATTGTTGAACCCTTACATGAGAATCCAAATATTAACCCCTAAATTTGTATGAAAACACCTTTGAATGAAGAAAGTAACCTTGTAAACGAATATTCACCTCTAAGAACACCTCCTTCCATTTTGTGAAGAAAACCAATTCACTTAATTGAAATTGATGAAAACATTATAAAACCAATGCCTAACTAAATGTCTAAAAGAAATGCGAGAAGAAAAGCTAGTGTAATTTGGGATAATTACTTTGAGAATTGAAATGACACACAAAGATTTCAATTATTTATTTCATTGATTAAATTAATTAAGATGAGACCTATAATGAAGACCACAGGGTTAAAAACATCTAATGGTGTTGATCAAAATGCGTCAATTGTTGAAAAATACATAAAGTATACCAAAGTGTAGGTGGAAAAAGCCGCACCAAAGATAGTAATGCTACACGACGTGCACTTACTAATTGTATAGTAAGTGATAAAATAGTTAATAAAATCTTGATTAGAAAAATAAGCAGTGTTTTGAAGCTAAACATAAAAACACTAATGAAAGAAATAGAGAGATGTAAACATCTTGAGTTAGTCAATAACACTGACTATTGGGATTTCTCTAGTAGACTTCCACGAAAAGACAAGAATACATCTGATATTCTAAAAGAATTAATTGTAAAATTTTGGAATGAGAACACAAGGGTGTCACCGAATAGAAGAGATACAGTAAAAAGAAGAATAGGTTCTCGTAATCATGAATTGTGTACAAAATATTTCTTAGATATGACTCAAACAGAATTGTTCTCTAAGTTTAAGAATGAAAATCTATAAATTAACATTAGCCAAAGATTCTTTGAAATGAGAAAACTCTTTTATGTGAAAATCAATCACTCACGTACCACTTGTTGTTACAGGTATCATGTTGAATTTTCAATGCATTATGATGTTTTTTTCAAATACGTCATGTTTTTCATACTGACATCATGTTGCAGGAGTGTGGAATAAATGTCCCACAAAAATATTCAATGGAATTTATTCCGACAATATTTTGTGAAAAATCAACAAGACAATTTTTTTATAACAAAGCATATCTGGATGGAACGTGGAATGTATGTGGTAGCTAGCCAAATCTGAAAATTTATATCCACGAGGAGAGTACATATTTAATAGGAAAATAATTGGTTGATTTCACCAAATATAAATCGGCGGCATATCAATTAAAAGATGGAAAATAATCTAAGAGGTGTGAGCTTGTTAGAAAATAATTACCTGTATCAGAATATATGGTCAAATTCAGAGAGGAAATTTTTATGAGTATGCAAGGCACACACATAGAGCTCGATGGTTGGATGAATAATTCAAGTTAAGCAAGGACACATTCCCACTTGGTACTATTGTTTCAGTAGTTGACTTCGCATAGAATTACACATTGTAGCCACAAATGGAGGTTCAATCTCAATATTATAACTTAGTGCAAGTTTCTATTTTCATGCATATAACATTCATGCACTCTCCTAAAAGCACTGAGAAAGGTCGAAAAATATTAAGAGAGTATCAATTCTACATGAGTGATGATCGGAAATATTCTGAGAATATGTACAAGGGTGTTTCAGTGTTTTATGTGAACTTGAATGAGAGGAACATTAGTTTTGATCAATATTATATTTGGTCGGGAAACTACACATCACAATTCAAAAATGCACGGATGTTTTATTGGATAAGTAGGATGCACAAAGAAACAAATGTACAAAATATCTAGATTTTAAGCGAGGTAGGGCATGGAAAAGGAGATCATGATGGTGTAGGAGTATGTGTGAAAAGAGCACTTGCAAGAGAAGATTTAAGGTTCAAGGATGGTGCTAAATTTACAGATACAAAAACATTGTTGATTGGTGTGTTAATAATATGGGCCATGAATCTCAAGGGAGATCAACGGTTCGTAGATATTTTTGGTTGATAGAGGAACAACATCTGGAAAACTTTGAATATTGTATGATAGTTGTAGGATCATCTGATATGCACTCATTCCCTAGTTCAAATGCAAATGCTTAGACTATTTATACTAGGTGCATGAATTTTTTTGTATATCATGCATTGATTTGTATGGAATGAATGTGATTCACAAAGAATGGGTGGATGAATGGACTTATAGACCTCTAATTCCACTCAACACACATCATGTTCCATGAGCATTACAACTTGTAGGGTCTTCAGATCAAATGACAACATCACATGACTTTGACCAAGTCTCTAATTTAGTGCAACAAGGTACATACATATATGTACATGCCATGTTTTAGATTTATAAATTATTAAATGTTCAACTCTTAATGTATTTTTAAATTGACTAAACAATTTTACTTTGTGATACATAGGGCATGTTTTTATAGTTATTGTGATGGAATTTATCAAAAAGGGAACAAACTACTTCTTCTCTCATTATTTAGAGGGAAAAAAATTGACTTCCACAGTCATTGATGGTGAAGACCTTGAGTATCCCACTGGATCAATGGTAGTCACTAGAACTTGGCTTCGACGATTCCTATCAAAAAATCAAACATTTACTTGTTTGAAGACTATGAAGTACATCGGAGGATACTTCACTATTCATATTTGGTCCTTGTAATAAACATTAAATTGATCAAATATTAAGATCGGCCATCAAATAAGAATCTGTGGAAGGTTTGTGAATCGATCATGAAGCAATTATTGCTACATGTCAAGAATAGATTTGATCCTTGTGATTCATTAGATTGAATTTATAAAGGTATGTTCTTCATTAATTTAATTTGAATATTTACTTAAATGAAGATAAGAGAAATTAAATTTATAAAGGAACAAAAAATAGAAATTCTCATTTCACCACCTATATCTTTGTAAAAATATCTTACTAAAATTCTCATTTCACCACCTACATTGTATGAACCACCTATATTATTGAGGTGATTGGCAATGGACAACCTTACATAGAATTAGTCTAAATGGAGGTGGATAAAATTGCAATAGGATTTTGTAAAGGGCCCCAAGTGGAGGTCTTGGATCGACATGACGTCTTTACATGCCCGCAGTCCGGGAAATCACCGTCGAAGATATGGCGTGTTTGGGCCTCGTGGCTATTAAGGGACTACGCCTGAACGAGGTAGCTCAAAAGCACGGGGAGCATAGGGAACTAAAATGAAAACTCCACTAGTGTTATCCAGGCCACCCCAACATGTTGGCGTAGTTGGTATGGTCCCACGAGATACCATTTCCAAAATACACCTCTATCGGCCAGTACACTTACTCGGATCGCACTCTTTCATGCATTTACAAACAATAGGACAACGAGACAACTGGATGGAGATGAGAAAACCATGAGAGGGTTTTGTAGAGGATTTCAACGTGGAGGTATTGGATCTAATGAGACGTCTCTAGGTGCCATGGAGTCCGATAAGTCACCCATCGAAGATATGGAATGTTTGCGCCTCGGTATGTTAAGGGACTATGCCCAGAGTAGGTAGCTTGAAAGCATGGGAAGTATAGGGAACCAAAATTAAGCCTCTAATAGCATTCACCTAGCCACCTTGATGTTTTTGCGTAGTTGGTTTGGTCCCATGAGCTTACATTTATAAACTACAGCATCTGGCATCCCTATAATGATTAAGACTGCACTATTTTGTGCCTTTGCAAAGAATAGGAAAGTGAGAGAACCAAATGGAGATGGATAAAACCATGATAGGATTTCATAGAGGGCCCTGAAATGGAGTTCTCAGATCGATGATATTTCTCACGTTCCACGGAGTCTGAGAAATCACCCGTCGAAGATATGACATGTTTGGGCCTCAGGGCTCTTAAGGGACTACGCCTAGATGAGGTAGCCTGAAATCACGGGAGCATGGGAACCAAAATGAAGACTCCACTAGCATTAACTAGGCCACCATGACAAGTTGGCATAGTTGGTTTGGTCCCACGAGCTACCGTTTGCAAAATACACCTCTAGTAGCCATATACTAACTTAGACCGCACTATTTCGCTCATTCACAAACAATAGGATAATGAGAGAACTAGATGGAGATGGAGAAAACCATGGGAGGATATTGTAGAGGGCTTCAATATCAAGGTCTTAGATTTGACGAGATGTCTCTATGTGCCAAGAAGTCAAGAAATCACCCGTCGGTGATATGCAGTGTTTGGGCCTCACGGATCTTAAGGAACTACGCCATATGAGGTATCCTGAAAGCACGGGAGCATAGGGAACCAAAAATAATCCTCAAATAGTGTTCATCTGGCCACCCCGATGTTTTGGCGTAGTTGGTTTGGTCTCATGAGATTTTGTTTGCAAACTACGGCGTCTAGTAGCCCTACATTGACTCGAGACTCCAATATTTCATGCCATTACAAACAATAGGACATCGAGAGAAACAAATGGATATGGATAAAACCATGAGAGTCTTTCATAGAGGGCCCCAACATGGAGGTCTCAGATCTCATGAGACATCTCTAGGTGCCACGTAGAGTCTCAAGAAATCACCCATCAAAGATATGGCGTGTTATTTCCTCGGGGCTCTTAAATATTCATGTACGTGGCACCTAGAGATGTATCATTAGATCCGAGACCTTCATGTTGGGGCCCTCCACAAAATACTCTAGCAGTTTTCTCCATCTCCACTCATTTCTCTCGTTGTCCTATTGTTTACAAAGGCACGAAATATTGCGATGAGTCAATGTAGGGTGTCAAACACTTTAGTTTACAAATGGAAGCTCGACACCAAACCAACTTGCCAAAACATCAAGGTGTCAAGGTGAATGCTAGTGGAGGATTCATTTTGGTTTCCTATGCTCCTAGTGATTTCGGGCTACCTCGTCTGTGCGTAGTCCCTTAAGAACCCTAAGGTTCAAACAAACCATATCTTTGACGTGTGATTTCTCGACTCTGTGGAACTTAGAGATGTCTCGTCGAGATCCGAGACCTCCACATAGGGGCCCTCTACGAAATCCTCTCCTAGTTTTCTCCATCTCCATTTGGTTCTCTTACTATCATATTGTTTGCAAACATGTGAAATAATGCAGCCTAAGTCGGTGTAGAGGCTGTCGAGATGCTATAGTTTGAAAACAAAAGCTCGTGGGTCCAAACCAACTATGCCAAAACGTCGTGGTGGCTTGGTGAATGCTAGTGGAGGATTTTTTTGGTTCCCTATACTCCCCGTGCTTTCGGGTTACCTCATCTAGGCATAGTCCCTTAAGATCCCTGAGGCCAAAACACATTATATCTCCGACGGGTGATTTCTCGAACTTCGTGGCACCTAGAGACATCTTGTTAGATTGCAGGCCTCCATGTTGAAGCCTATATGATAGCCTCTCACATTTTTCTCCATCTCTATTTGGTTCTCTCACTGTCCTATTGTTTGGAAAGGAACAAACTACTAGAGTTTGAGTCAGTGTAGGGCTTCCAGACGTTGTAGTTTCCAAATGGAAGCTTGTGGGACCAAACCAACTAGGCCAACATGTCGGGGTGTTGAGGTCAACGCTAGTGGAGGATTAATTTTGGTTTCCTATGCTCCTCATGCTTTTTCAGTTACCTCATCCGGGCGTAGCCCTTAAGAGCCCCGAGGTCCAAACACACCATATCTTTGACATGTGATTTCTTGGACTCTGTGACACCTAGACATCTCTTCAAATCCAAGACCTCCATGTTGAATCCCTCTATAAAATCCTCTCAAATTTTTTTCCATCTCCATCTAGTTCTCTCGTTGTCCTATTGTTTGCAAACTCGTAAAATAGTGCGATCTAAGTCAAACAGGTACGGCTACTAGAGGTTGTATTTTTCAAATGGTAGCTCATGGGATCGAACCAATTATGCCAACACATTGGGGTGGCCTAGTAAATGCTAGTGGAGCCTTCATTTTGGTTCCCTATGCTCCCCATGCTTTTGGGCTACCCCGTCCGGGCATAGTCCCTTAAGAGCCCTGAGGCCCAAACACGCCATATCTTTGATGGGTGATTTCTTAGACTCGTGGCATGTAGAGACATCTCGTGAGATCTAAGAACTCCTCATCGAGGCCAGATATGAAATTCTATCACAGTTTTATCCATCTCCATTTGGTTCTCTCATTGTGCTTATTTTTGTAAAGACACGAAATAGTGGAGTTTGAATCGGTGTAGGGCTATCGGATGATGTAGTTTGTAAACAGAATCTCGTGGGACCAAACCATCTATGCCAACATGTCGGGGTGGCCAAGTGAATGCTAGTGGAGTCTTCTCTTTGGTTCCCTACACTCCCCGTGCTTTCGGGCTACCTCGTAAGGCGTAGTCCCTTAAGAGCGTTGAATGACTAGATTGGCTTAAGAATGAATTTGATAGGGGTATGTCTAAGAACACACGGGACTTATCAATCACCTAGTAAATCTTTCTTGTTTAGTTTTGGATGGGATTCATCTGGCCTACGGCTTAGTGACCTTCCCATCATTGATAATTTATGCTATGATAAACTCATGGATGCTTTCAAAAGCACCTTCAAAAGGATAGGGGCAGTCATCAAGTCTAGTGAAGGGTGTGATGTGATTTCAAAATAACTTGAAATGCCTACAGATTTAAAGGTAATAACATGATTTGGATAGGATTAGACAACTAAGAATCATTGAGTTTCAAACAGAATGACATTGCATCTGGAGACATTCTTAAGCATTGGAGTAATGTATTAGAGACATTCTCAAAATATCAATAGATGAAAGGCATCAAATTGTGACGACTCTCGGGGGGTTTTAACAGGGGAGAAGAATACAAAGCGAGATAAGAATGTAGTAAGTACATGATAAGATAGGAACCAAGATCAAAGAGACCATGAGTAAGAAGAAGCACAAGTAAGGTAAATACACATATACACATTTATAAATTAAATGAATAATTACTCAAATTACGTAACTCTTTATATACATACATTATATAAATATTGATTTCCAAAGTTTGATGCATATTATACATTGAAAATTCTAGTACATGTACATCACCAATAAATGAAAAAATAATCCATAATGTCTTAAATATTGTCAAGTGCACATCATATTAGTTTCATGGGAAAATAATCTCATAAATGTAAGGTCTCATACAAAATTATCAAGTTCCAAATAGTATTTTGATGTGCATAATAAATACAAAAATGCCCAAATAGGTCATATACCATCAAGTTCAAATGCCATATAGGCGTACATACAATACTATGCACATAGGCATACAAAAACAATGTCATGTAACACATATATATTTCCTAATCATCAAAATCTATCTCTCTCTTGGCCTTGCTCAAAGAAGGCCCTCCCTTATACGAAGATGGAGATCCATGAGATGACTTTGGATCATTCGAGCCCATGCTCCGAGTCCTCTTCCACTGAATAATCACTTGTAGATGAGCCTGTAAATGTAAACAATGTTTTTTTTTCAAAAATTAATTTATATATGTTTTCAACATGTATTTAATACCATGCTAGAATGAAATTATTTACATAAATACACAAACTTACCGCAAGTTGTTGATCACACCGAATTTAAATCTTACGCTCAGATGAGTCATTGGGAGCTCCCTGCATATGAACGGGGTACGAAGATGACGAGATGGAGGAGTCTATGCCCTTGAAGTCAAAATGGAGGGGGTTGAAGTTCCCTACATACACATAAGATCAAAAA
The DNA here is from genome assembly GCA_018340775.1 of Taxus wallichiana var. yunnanensis. Classification (NCBI taxonomy): domain Eukaryota; kingdom Viridiplantae; phylum Streptophyta; class Pinopsida; order Cupressales; family Taxaceae; genus Taxus; species Taxus wallichiana. Next base: position 950,783,220 of record CM031242.1, read on the forward strand.
ATCTAACATCAGAATTAGCAAAAATAGAACTAAGTACATGTATGTACATAATGACAATATTTTAACAAATTTTATCAATATAGAACTATTATTTTTACCCCACCACACCTATGAATCAAATGAATAGGGTGCTACCTATCGCATGTAACTCCTGCATATACACAATGAAGGACATTATTAACATAATTTAATAATTCTAAAATAAAAGACATTACTAACATGTAATTTAACATAATATGAATTACATGAGAAATTTAACAAAATTTACGTGTTGTTTGAATACCTTAGTGAGTTGTTGCGTAGATGAAATCGCAGCGGCAACACCTTTATCTACTTGTCACAGAGATGGTGGGGTGTCTAGTGAAGTCAATATCTTTATCAAACATATATATGACATGAGTTAGATGGACATACAAGAACATACATATATTTGACTTCAAAACTAATGTATATATATACATGCAAATATATATATATAGACACACACACACACACACACACACACACACACACACACACACACACACACACACACACATGTATGTGAAAATTTTACATAATTAATATTCTAAATTACCTCTATGAATGTATGTGTATGCATGGTGCTCTCTGCCTATGGTTGGGATGAAGATGTGCCTCCCACACACTGTAATATCAATGCATATACATGTACAAATACAATTATTTCAAAAATTTAACATATATAAGTAAATCAAGTACTCCAAAAAATTTTTGTAACACACATAACAAAACATAACAAATTTACTGCGAAGGTGATGCCAATGAATGTAATCCAAATGTCTCACTCAAAAGGACATCTGACATAGTGACATTATCATGTGCACCCCTAGCACCAGGTGCACCAAAATCAGTACGCATGAAAGTATCGTCCTCCTCGGGCCCCAAAAATATGCTACCACATGACTATAAAAGATGTGGCATCATGCTAGTACTCCTTGAGGAATACTCTATGTACCTCCATGAGCATATCGCTCGTAAATCTCCCTCGTATGTCTAAAAGGGTCGCAGATAGCCCCCGAAGTGTATCAATCTCTTCTATCTCCTTCACTACTTAAGGGACAATCTCGGGGTGAGGGGGCTTCGTGAGGGGAATATGCCCTATTGAATAGGTGTACGTTGTGCACCTAGTTGATCTTGTGTAGATCCTTTTCCTCACCCTAGAAATCTCAGAAATCAAAATAATTTGGGATCTCGTTGAGGATAAACTCGCAATAGAGTTTCCTTAGAAAGTATAGTGGCACCTTGTTGTTATTACAAGGTGGAAAATCAAACACCATCCATCATCGGTCCCAAAAATTATTTTTAATCAAATTATTATTGCACCAATGGATGGGAAACCATTTACATGACAACAGAACAAGAAAATTAGTGTGGGGGTCCGTGAATAAGGTGCATATGAGGTATTTTGAAATTTATTTTTTCTTTACATCCACATATGACAATTTGTTGGAATAATAAACCCTACAACCCTCTCTGTAAGTTGTCCAATGATCATTTTTCCCATTTGCCACGTCAATTTGAACAACTAATGCCTCCAACGTGTTTGCAAGAGAGGCGCAATGGGGGTTGTAGATTGTGAATCCCTCATTTTTTTGATTAAATCCTCAATTTTTATTTTGTTTTCAACAATGTGGGCTACTAAATCTTCTTGACTAACCAGGGGATATTGAGCAATTATGGGAGTGTCGGGAGGGATGAAAGGAATAGCAGGTCCTGGTTGTGGTTGATTCCTCGACCTCCGATCGTAACAATAAAAATTATGTATTCAATTTAAATTTTAATCTATAATTATCATATTTCAATGCAATTTTGAGAAAATAATTGTGCTTACCTATTCTTCGTGGTGCCATCATTGATTCATATCTTCTGGTGATCCGAAACAATCCTTTGAGCTTTAGATCCAACTGAATGAAAAAACGTGAGGGCACGATTAAGCTTTGAAACTTGAGTTTGAGGGAGATAAAATGATAGAGGATTGGGCATCTTTTTGTTTATAGTAGGCATAACACGTATGCGTTATGTAACATGTACACGTTATAACGCATATGTGTTATGCTTTGGTAAATCCCAAACCTGATAATTGAAAACATGATCACGTTATAATAGACCACGTATGAATTTTAATTTTTTCATATTCTTGTCCGCTTTTTGGCCCCCCAACTTCATGCACTTACCCAAACCTAGATCCTAATCCAACATTAAAACTCCATGAGACATGACATCTTACACTGCAGACATAAAATACATGCACAAAAAATAGATCTGAAAGGGAGAGGCACGAGAGAAACAATAAAACATGAGAAAGGGTTGAAGAATGCCACAAAATCATGAGTTTATTGCTCTAGAAGGTGCACATGAGACCATTAGATTTATGCTCAGAGGAACAAATACACTTTCCAGGCATAGGATAAGGATTACAACTCAAAATGGAGTCGGGAAACAAATTTTACAAAGTTTCCCCACACCCAGAATGTCTCCCCTTCTCAAATGAGAAGTGTTTACAATATATAGAACGTCGAGGCAAGAGAGAAAGAAGAAAACTCGGACTCTGCTCTGAAATCTCAACCACCAACCATTAATGCCCGAAAATCCACCTACAATCTATCAATTTTGGTTCCCCATGTCTGTTTGGTGTGTTGGAGAAGGAAAGATGGAAAATCATATCAAATTAGGGTAGTTGAAGCAATTGGATCCCATATTAATGGCTTGAAATCATTTTTCTAGATTTTTACCCATCAAATCCTACTCAATAATTTATTCTTCCATGGCATAAAGGAGGTTGAGACCTTTCCAACGGTGCCCAATTTGTTGAATTTTGAGCACTGGATCAAAAGTTATGCCCATTTGAATATTTGAATCGAATCCATACAAAAATGGTGAAAAAAGTTTTACAAAATGGATCCGGGGCCCAAAATTACAACTTGTGCCTTTTGCACAAAAATTACAAAAGTGAAAAATTTGCCCACAGCTCCGTAAGCCCATAACTTCACATTTTCCATTTTTCATCCCTGGGCCCACTGGCCCGCATTTTCCACTTAGCAAAAGAAATCCTTCCCGGGCTCACGGGCCCACAATTATAACTTGTGCCTTTTACAAAAAGTGCAAAATGCCAAAATATCTCCTACCACCCCACTGGTCCACAATCTTCCCTTTGGCAAAAAGTCTTCACTAGGCCCGCCGGTCCGCTTTGACCTAAAACATGGCCATGTGTCCCTTTGCGAGCCTGCTCTGTAATTTTGTGTTTTGACTAAGTCCCTCTATTGGTAGAGGCTTTGTGTCCGATCTAGGACACGTGGAGACTAAGCGCACATTTAGGCCATACCTCTAAATTTTCCTTTTGAAGTTATGTCAAGCCGATGCGTGGAGGCTTCTGCTGATCCTTCTATACTTAGCTGATTCAGCCTTCTCTACCCCATTTTTTTACTTTGACCACGTGGAAAACCTACGCTCATTTGGGAACCCACTCTTGATTCTTCCTTTGAAGTTTCACTAAGATGACACGTGAAGGATTTTTTGGCTGTCCCGAGCTTGTAATTTTCAATGGCCGGTGTCCCCTTTTCAAACCTTAGACACGTGGAGGGATGGCACTATTTCAGGGTGTCTCTTTGGGACGTACCTTTGAAGTTGTGCAGATGAGACACATGGTGTTGTCCATCGGCCTAAGAATTCTCAATCGCCGGCTTTATTTCCTTTCTAGACTTGGGACACGTGGAGGCTTGGTGCTTGTTTAAGTCTCTACCTTTTTCTTTGACCCTTGAAGGTGTGCCTATGGGACACGTGGCACCATCCGCTGGCCTTAGAATTTTCAAGAGCCGATTTAAATTTTTGAGGCTCTGACCATGCAGAGGGCTGGCACAAGTTTGGGGCCTCTACTCTTGATCCTTCCTTTGAACTTTCATCGCTGAGACACGTGGGGGCTTTCACCGACTCTCTTATACTTAGTCAATTTGGGCCCACTACCCATTTGACTTCTGTTGGACCCTAGACATGTGGAGAGTCCGCGCACATTTGGAGACCCTGTTTGGACCTGACCTTAGGAGGCAGGCTAATTGGACATGTGGAGGCTTTCGTTAGTTATTTTATACTTAGCTGATTCAACGATCGGTTCTAGCCCCTTTTTTACTCCTGGCCACGTGGCGAACATGCACTCATTTGGGGTCTCCGTTTTAGATTCTGCCCTTGGAATTGTGCTGAGATGACACATGGAACCTTCCATGAGTCCTTTTCTTTTCTCCGAGTCGACTCGTATGCAAAGTCTGAAAACTTCGAGCCCTTTCTCTCAATTCTTTCTGTTGAGCCTTTGGTTTCCTTTAACATCGTTGGCCTCCTTTGACGTTGTTTTCTTCCTTCACCAACCCTGCTCCTCCATTGTAGAGCCCACCGTAACCCGACTATTGGATTTAAAATGTGGGCTTGTAATACTAAGCCGACCCTTATATTTTATTCTCATACGAGGTCATGTTTGATTAATTTTTCTAGCGGGGAAATTGGGATAACAGTTCCATTACACACATTATTTTGGGGGAAAATTAGTGGTATCTTGTTATCTTGATGTGACTAATATAAGGGAAACCTAGCTTCAAGGGACACAATTCTATCACACACACACACACACCGAAATACGTTGAGTCTAAAATGTAGTGCAATGCTTAGTGACAATCACATTGGGGTGACTGTTGAGGTTAGTCTAACTCAAGCATATGCATCGATTATTCCACCTAATGTGATTTTGATCCTTATGCAAGTAGTTAGGGTTTGTTTTGTAGGTACATGTGGGACAAGAAAACCCTACAAAAAGTTGAAATGGCACAAAGAAAATTAAAATCAACATGATCATACCCTAGAAAGATAAAATCCTAACTCACTGTCAAGTTATTAGTGCCCAAAATAGACACTAGTTCCGGACGGTTTTATCTCCGTTTGGGCACTACTATCTAGAAGACTTGTAGATCCCTATTTTTCAAAGGAAGCATATTCAAGCTAGATCATCTTGTTTCATCAATATTCTAGCTTAGATCCACCATAAACAACAAGTTATTAGCTAAGTCATTCTTATCCATTTGTTACTTGCATTTATTTTTCATTGCATGTTAGATCTTGTTTATTTCTAATATATATCTTATTGATCCCATTTCTATGATTAATATTTAATTTTGTTAAATCAAAAATCATGTTATGAGATGGTTCTTATGTCTACATAAGCATGCCATAATATCTTGCTAAGGATAACTCTCATCGAGCTAGAGTTATAATCTAGATTAATCGATTCATTGTGTGTGTTATAAGTTATACTTGCAAAGAATGTGAGTTAGGGAATGATATTTTTGTGGATCTATCCTATATGGTTCAAATCATCTTGACTTGGGATCTAATGTTATATGTATTGTTGTGTAATTCTCTTTTAGTGGAAATAATGAAAGTTTTGTGCTTGGTTCAACATACTTTGTATTATGTATTACATTTATGTATGATTTCATTGAGTATTTTAAGGGTTTCATAGTATTAAACATATCTTAATTAAGACCCTTAACCACAACTTCATCATTTATGGTGGATGACACGTAAGATAAAAATGACTATATGATATTACCTTGTCCCACTCTATATTTTTATTACCTTTCTCTGTAACACTTGTCACAAAAGCCGCAATGACTACATATTGTCTCGCCCTCAAAAGCATTTATAATCTCATTGAACAACATGTCCCAAAGTGTTTGCAGCTTAAGTAGGATTCATGAGGACATATGGGGCCCTAAAGAGAAAAGGGACGTTGCAATTGCCCAAGCAGATTTACAAGACTCCTCTCAGGCCACTGCCATTGCCTTCTTCATGTCACTGCAGTGCTATCAAGACCAAAATTGTGAGCCATCAAGTAACAGTGTTGTGATACTATTTTTTGGCTGCGATGTGGTGTCATCGGGCGGTTCTGGAGCTATTTTTGGCGGAGCTCTTTTTGTTGTTTCTATTTTGGTTTCTTTTTGTTCTTGCCTTCTTTTTCTCGGATCTTTGTTCGTATATATCCTTTTAGCATATATTGTAATATTTGGTTGTTGATCCTTCTTTGGTTGATCGCTTTGCCCTCCTCTAGGTTTCTTCTCTCTTATTTACTATCGGCTTTTGAGCCCTTTTGTATACTGAGGGTATAGTCCCTTCAAAACTATTTCCCTTTAATAAAAAAACATTTGTCACAAAAATATGGATCTTGTACCAATAGTGATCTATGGAAAATATTCGCTTCAACAATAATAAATGTTATAATAATTGTTTGATCTAACTAAAACATTTTTATTCTTTTATAGATATTGTTTGGAAAATGCTCCAAGGCCCATTTACATAGTAGATTTTACATTAAAGCTCATCAAAATCAAAAATTATCTGTAAAAAAACCATACAAAATTCTTGATTCAAAAATAGATTGACTCAACCAGAGCCTGACCAAAGACACAAATCTAGAGTTGCAAAAAACTAGAGCAAAACAATCTACGACAAAACCAACCCAAAAAATAGTCAACAAAAAGTTTGCAATAGAACCCTAAACACATTTTTCCCTAGTCCTCAAGCTCAAGCTATCAAGCATCCATTTGGAATTCATCCTCATCATAGCTTCTTATGTCGATCTGCCTCTTCTTTCCTTTTTTTTTGATTGGGACCATCCCCTAGAGAACATCAACCTTATTTTCCAAAATGGTAATCCCCGCATTAGACCTCTAAAGCCCCCAAAGAAAATTATTGTTTTGAGATTTGACTTGGCAAATAGTATCCTCCAAAGCTTTTATTTTTCTCGCAAGAAAATTAAACATAGTATTACTCTCCAGCAACCCATCACTAGGATTACCCTCTTCATTTTTTCCTATAATATTTTGTAAAAAAATCACAGCATACAAATCTTTCTTGGTTCTCTTTCATTTTTAAGCATAATCCTATCGGCTAAAGAAATGTGATCTTCCTAATATTCCCAAACCTAATGTCAATCCCCTTTGTTTTGGAATCAGATTACCCGTGTTAATTAACAGAAGGATTAGCCCTTGATGAAGGAGAACCTCTATTTTTCTTCTCCTTAAAAATATTAACAGATAACTAAAGAGAATTAAACAAGTAGAATGAGATACTCATCTTCCTTCCTCTATGAAAATGATTAAGAAGCATTAGATGCTGAGAATGCAATTTCTAGTACTTACCATCCAATGTGATATATTTCATTATGTAGAAACAAACTTCTAACCATCTCCCCGGAAGATATTTACGGGCTATACCATCCTCCATAAAACATATTTTCTCCTCATCATCAAGAAAAATATGGACTTCCTCCTAGAGTTGAGTCCTATCCTTAAACACCTTACTTCCACTACAATCCATATCAGTAACCCTACCAATCAACTCCTCAGAGACCAAAAAACTAACACCCCACATAGTGACTACCCCATTATCCCAAACCATTACAAATTCCTTCGAAATATTTTCATCATACCCTCATAAGCACTACAAAAAGTGAGTAATTCCCCCTTCCTTAAAAATATCCCAAAGAATTGTATCTCTCCAAACTCACACAAGATGACAAATCAACCCTAACCCTAGCTCCACCCATCTTAAGGAAATAGAAATGCAAAATGAAGCAAGTATTTAATGAACCTGTAAAAAACTATGATACATGCATTTAAATTAATTGACCCTATGACGCATACCTAGAAATGATGGCCAGGATAATTCTCACACACTAAAGAATTATATCAAGGATAACTTGTATCCTTTTCTCACACTTGAATCTTATTTTATTCATTCAAAACAACTTTAGTACTATTAGGTAAATCCACCTCACTCTACCACCAAATTTTATTATGAACCCGAACACCAATATTTGCTAACGTGTCAACACATGAATTGGCTTCACGGAAAACATGATTGATTTGAATATTATCAAAATTTTCCAACATACTCTTAGCATATTCAATAATTGAATCAATATTAATATGATGCTTTGATATACCCTTCATAACATTAACAATGTATAATGAATCCCCTCTACTTGAATATTTTTAATTTATAAATAATTTTCCCATTTTAATCCAATTTTAGTATATAATCATGAGCATAGTTATTAGATTTATTACCAATTGGCTTAGCATAAGCTATAACAAGGGAACCCACCTCATCTCTAATAATACCACCAACAACAGCTAACCTAGAACTACCTTTAGCAGCTCCATCAAAATTCGAGTTTCATCCACCCATCAGAAGGTTTAACCCATTTTGCATTTTTCCTAGCCATTGTTTTCCATAGAGAAATTTGTTGAACACACTTAGTGATACCTAAATCTTGAATAATCTCCTTCTCATGATTAGGATAACCACCTTGCTCTTTAATCTTAACAATAGAAATATTATTTACCAAATCCCCTAAAATAACACTCCCCACCCAAGTAGAGATTTTCTGTTTTTCTTTAAAAATTCTACTATTCCTTTCAAGCCATATCCCCCATAAAAAATGAGGAAAATAAATCTCTAAGCCTTTGAAAGGCTTAGTGAAACAAAAGGACTCATCCATTGAACGTAATAATCAACAAAAGTCTCGGAAAGACCTAAGAAATCTGGAAAACTCTTAGAACATGAATTATAACTCTTCGAGAAAAGGAGCACTGAAGAAAAAGGTGTTGAATAGATTCATTGGATTCCTTGCAAAGAATACACCTATTAGGGATCATCATTCCTTTATCTTGTAAGTTATCAATAGTTAAAATTCTATTTTGGACAACATGCCAAAGAAATAAATTAACCTTTGGAATGAGATTTTTATCCCATAAATTTTTCCAATATGGATTTGGAGGAGGAGCATTTCTTGCTATCCCATAACCTGTTCTAACCGAATACTCACCATTTTTTGTTAAAGACCATATTATCTCATCCTCTTTCTGAACTAAAGGAATGTGTAATCCTCTTAGATTGGCATTTAATATTCTTATTCTTTCCTTGACTTCTTCATCCTCTCCTTCCCATTCCAGAATTTTCCAATCCCATCCCCATTCATATCTACTCCAATAATCTCTAAGAAAACTTCCCATAGACATCGAAAATGAACAACCACATCTCTCCATTTTTCTTGATTAACTAGGGAAGCAAGAGAAAACCACCAATCTTCCCAGAATATAATTTTTGTACCATCCCCTATCATCCACTTACTACCTTTCAACAAAATGTCCCTACATTTACACAAACCATTCCAAAAGCAAGACTCGTCAAGGAGCAACATTAGAAATGAAAGAGGCTTGATCAAAATATAGATACTTAGCTTGTAGAATCCTAACCCATAAACATAATGAATAATTTATAAATTCCCAATATAAAGCTAAACATTCCTTGTGAAATAAACCAAAATGTCTTTGTATGTATAGACCAAATGAAATTAAATTAATTGAATTTATTACGTCAAAGGCATTACTATAAGTTAGAATGAGCAAACCAATTTTAACAACATGTTAGTGGTTGATTTAATCTTGATCATTCAATACTTTTCCAATATAAATGTCATCCGAACGATCTCCATCATCTATGTGTGGTTTCCATTATCCACAACTTGGTGGTAGGCGGGCTTGCTATGATGCTGCCATAGAATCACACCCACGTGGAATACCAAAATAGTTTTTTTGTTCTGCGGTCATGGAATATGTTAATCCTATGGATGATCTTAGCTCGAGTATTTTACTAACTGCAAGTGATGAAATAGATGGGATCGGGGGCATTGAAAAATTGCGGCGCAACATTCTATCGCGATATTATCCTATTGACATTTGGGAAGGAGTCCAAGGAAAGGTGTAATGCCCAAAAATTTTGGACGCACCAAAACCATGCCAAACCTCATTAAATACTTAGGAAAATTATGATAATTTTTTTTTAAAAGGTTACAAGGGTGATAAACTTGAAGCTGTGTTTAATTAATTCTTGTTTAAGAAATTCTACACATTCATAAGGTAATCTAAACCAAATTAATAATTAAATATTATTAATTAATTCCTCCAATCTATTTCTAAAATTTAACCCTCTTCTAAGGTTTCTATAAACTTTTATTACAAATATTAGGTAGATTAAACTTGTTATTTTACCCATCTAAAATCCTCTAAAGTTTATTAGAGGTCATTTCCTAAATTGATTTGAATTTGCTTCACATATTAACTTAACATCCATGCCCATCATTTAGCTATTTAACTATAGATTTTAAGTTTAATTAATATAATCATTTTATATCATTATCTAAATATCCATGCATGATATCATTTATTTAATCCCTATAATTAAACTTCATTTATTTATCTATAGGACCTTAATAATAAAAGGGTTATAACTTATCCTAATTCACTAAGTGGCCCCATTCACTTAATATCCATGCCCTTAATTTAAAACACATTCCCATAAAAATGCCAATAATTTAAAATGTGTATGGTTGAATCTCTACCCTAGGATTAAATCAATATGAGCCCTTGGATTTTAGGTTTTCTCCCAAAATCCCTAAATATCCTTATGTTGTCTTTTTATTCTTTTCTTTGCGCTAATATCTTGATTAGTGCATCGTGTTTTACAGGTTGAAGGAGGTGGAGGCCATGGAAACATGAGGGGAAACCATGGAGAAATTTCTTTTGGTTCTATTTTTTTCAAATGGGAGGAAACCCTTCCTCCATTTTTCTCTCCATTTTATTATTTGCATTAGGATTGTAGTGTGTATAGTTATCTCTTTGTTTGTTGTAAGAATCCAACCAAAATCTGGTTTTGGGTATTTGTTTGCTCACATTTCTTGATTTTAAACATTTGGGGAAATCCATTTTGGTTGATCTAAGAGTATATACACTTATAAGCATATATACAAGCATGTATATATGTATATACGTGTATATATAACCTTATCTAAGGTAAAACTTCATTCTATTTGCAAAACTATTCATTTAATTTACTAGTTTGGATGAAAAACATGTTTATTTAAAAAATATACTTCATACATAGGTGACCGGTGTCGGTCACCTAACGATCACTGATTATCTCTATGCTACCAAGGATAGTTACACTATTGGCCCCGATTTTTATAAATTTGATTCATTGTTTATAAACATATATACAAATGTATGTATTACCTAATAACGGTATGCATATTTATAAAAGTTAAAATATGCTACCATATTAATTCATTTTTGTTTCAAGTAATTTTTGAACAACTAAGTTTACAAATTTGAAATTATGGACTATAACCATGTTACAGAGACCGATTCAGTTCTGCTTTTTGCCAACGCTTGATTGACCGACCATGTGGTCAGTCCTTTGTGGAAAAAATATTGGTTTAGAATGGATACATATAAACATATTGTGTGTGTGTGTGCGCGCGTGTGTGCATGTGTGTGCGTGTGTGTAAACAAGTTTCTAACTTACTGGTTTAATTTAACAGAATACACAAATGAAAATAACTACTTCTTTCTTGATTAAGAGAACTAAATGTATACATTTTCCTTTGTAACATTGTTTTATCAACTATATCAACAACACTAAATCACACCATTTTACATAATTATTTGAAAGAGGAGGAAAATTATAACATAACTCAAAGTAAGTTCATTTTATTTTACTACCAAGATTGACAAGAATACTTCAATGGGAAACAAGCATATTTTCCATATATTTCCAATGCAAGAAAAACCACTTCAAAAATGAGGAAAAGATGCAAACTTTTAAATTAACTTTCAGATTTGAATGACTTACATTTCTTCTAAAACAAAACTTACAAAAGTCCTTCTTTCAACTATTACAATATATGGTTCGATCAATAAATTTACAAGAAATTTTCTTAACAATACAATTATATACAATCCTTTCACTCAAAGGTGGAAATAATATGATAACATTTACAACAATAGGATTATTTATTTGGTCACAAATATAGTTTTCTTCATCTCATGAACACCTTGCAACTCCATATGTTTTTCTCCTTCATCTTCAAATCACAACAACAAGGAAAGGAGCATAGGAAACACTCACCTCCCAACATTTATTCCAATGAGGAGGTGATCCCAACCTCCTCATTGGCCCTCGAGACCCAACAATGGATAAATAGGAAATTTTTGTAACCAAAAAAACTTTTTAAAAGGCTTCAAAATAAACACACTCGCGTTAATCAAAACTTGAAACACATACAAGCATGATAACAATCATAACAATAATATACAACAATCGAAATAAAAAGGCTTAAAATATAGCCAAGGAGAAGATAAACTTGGGAAACTACCTCCTTTTACCTCCTAATTAAAATAGGGTTCTACCCAAAACCTCCATGTGCACATCACGACACTCAAAATATCCTTATCTCTCCCCATTTCAAAATATGCAAAACATAGCAATATTTTCTTTGTCTCTCCCCATAGGTGGAACACCCCATTCACACTCCCCCTCCGGTACCTCACAACTCCCTTTTCCCTCCCCAATGGTTGCATTTTCCATCTCCCACACCATTCTTAAGGTCATACGACCCCAAATCCAAAAAAATCATAAAATTCCATTCATTTTACAATACAAAAGAAATAACTTCAAGCTTCTTCCAAGTTCAAGAAAAATCCAAAAGCAATCTCGCAAGCTCCAAAGCAAGAACTCAAGCAAAAATCACAAAAATGTAAGTGTGCAACAAATCAAGGTAACCCACAAAACTCTAAAATAACTCACATAAATAGAAAATGTGGATTGGAGGGTGAGGTGGCTCCATGTAGGATTCAAATCACTACTCACATCCACCTTGTAAATAGGAATGGAAGCGTAAAGATTTTATTAATTAGAATCAACCAACATTACAAACAATGGGCTGCAATATTTATAGATATTACATAGCCAAATACAAATAGGAAACAAATTTACACAGTGCAACCATATTCCAAATTACATAATCTTCCAATAACATCCGGGAAGCACAAATGAATAATTACAAATATATTGTTAAAACAATATAACTGCTCCCGTAATATTCAAATACAAACAAAAGGATGGTTATAATTAAATATAACCATAAAACAATAACTAATAAATTTATTAATATGCAATGCATAATTAATTAGGATAATAATAATATTTTATCCTAACATTCCCCCCCTTAATTGTGCATTGTCTGAAGAGATGAGGAGAGGAACTCTCTGAACAACTCGAACTTGTCACGTGCAAGTGACTTTGTGAAAATATCTACTCGTTGTTCAAGCAGTTGGACAAAATTGAAGCTGGATGTTGTGCTTCAACACATGCTCACATATGAAATGAACTTGAACCTCAATGTGCTTTTTTCTCTCATGAAACACTAGATTATGAACAAGTTTGAGAACACCTGCATTGTCAACATACATTGTGGTCAATTTGTCATGTGGTATTCTAAGTCCTTCTAGTATGTGACGTAGCCAAATCGCTTCACAAACAGCTTCTCTTGCAAAATGATACTCGGCTTATGTGGAAGAGTGAGAAACAAAGTGTTTTTTCTTACTTCCCCATGATATTGGTCTAGATCCCATAAAGAATACAAATCCAGAAGTGTATTTTCTATCATCAATGTTACATGCATGATCTGAATCTGAATATCTAGTCAAGAAGAAGTTGTCATTCTTCTTTTATTCTAGACCAAGATCCACTGATCCTTTGAGATATCTCAAAATGCACTTTGTTGTTTTCAATGAAAACTATGGGTTCTCGCATGAACCTAGATAGATAGCTCACTGCAAAGCTGATATCTAGTCTAGTTTAGGTCGGAGTAAATGAGACTCCCAATCAGACTACCGATAGAGAGTGGTACTTACCTCAGGAGATGGATCTGAATGAGATAACTATAATCTATTCTCCATAGGTGTAGCAATTGGTGTGCAATCCATCATCCTAAACTTCTTGAGAATTGTCTTGGTATATTTCATTTGAGAAACAAAAATATGATTCTCTTTCTACCATACTTCCAATCTAAGATAGTAATGCATCATCCGAGATCAGTCATGTCAAATGATCGATTAAGATCTTTCTTCGTTGCATCGATCATCCTCACTGAACTGCTAGTGATGACTAGATCGTCGACATAGACAAAAACAATCACCATCTCCCCCTTGCTTTTGAGGTAGATATTGGGATCGTATGGATTTCTAACAAATCCATGTTGTATGAGATGCTCATCAATCTTGATGTACCATGCCCGGGGTGCCTGTTTGAGGCCATACAGAGATTTCCTAAGTCTGCATACATTTGCTTCTTGACTAGGTACTACACATCCCTCAGGTTGAGTCATGTAGACTTCTTCTTGTAAATATCTGTTTAGGAAGGAATTTTTTACGTCCATTTGGTGGACTTGCCATCCAAACTGAGCAGCTAGAGAAAATATCATCCTGATTGTTTTGATCATAGCTGTGGGAGAAAATGTCTCCTCATAGTCAATGCCTTCTTTTTGTACATACCCCTTCACTACAAGTCTTGCTTTATAATTGTCCCTTTGTCCCATCTCGCTTTGTAATTTATTTTAAATATCCATCTACATCCAAGTTTCTTCCTGGTGGAAGATCGACAAGCTGCCAAGTGTTATTCTTCATCACTAATTGATATTTAGAATCCATGGCATCTTTCCAAGCTTTTGACTGTAGGGCTTCTTGAACTATAGAGGGATCATCTGATTCAATAACTCTGCTCATCAAAGAAAATTTAACTTCTTCTCTTGCTTTATTGTGAATTCGTGGTCCAGGGGTGGATCTATCCGATGGAGCATCCATTCTTGCATCTCGTAATGTAATTGTACACTATTTAGGCATACACTTTGAATTGTTCCCATGTGTCATGGTTCTATCCAATCAACACTGTCATCCCCATCATTACTTTCATCTTCTAAGGGAACATTAGCTTCAAATTTTACAACGGTGAAAAATCTACGTCTTGTGAGTCTGGAGGAGGAGTCTTTGTTTCCTTCTTCTCGAAAAACTCAACATCTCTACTAGTGTAGACTTTTCTAGTCTTAAGATCCATCAATATATACCCAAAAGTCTCTTCACTATACCCAATGAAGATGAGTTTCTGTGACTTCATGTCCAATTTCTTTTTGTTCTGTTTGGGTATGTGCATGTTTTCTTTGCACCCAAATACTCTGAGGTGTGTAATAGATGGTTTCCTTTTTTACCATGCTTCTTGCGGTGATATTCCATCAAGAGTAGTTGTGGGCACTCTGTTCAACAAATACACTGTTGTCTTTCCTGATTCTTCCCAGAATGTCTTTGCAAGTCCGAAATCATTGATCATGCATCACACCATTTCCATGATCATACGATTTCTTCTCTCAACAACACCATTTTGCTACAGTGTGTGTGGAGGAGGCATTTGTCGACGAATCTGTGAGTTTGTAGGTAGTCTCGAACTCATCACTGGTGAATTCCCCCTCAATCTCGGCGGAGAGTTCGATGTGATGACAGTTTCCCTCTCAACTGCTACTTTGAAATTTTTGAAGGTTTCAAATGCTTCACTTTTCTTGCGAAGATAGAAAATCCACATTTTTCTCGAATAGTCGTCAACACAAAGCATGAAGTACTGGAACCCAAAATGACTTGGCTGCATTAGACCACAAAGATCGGTATGAACTAGGTCAAGTTTACCATGAGCTTGAAATGTACTCCTCTAGAACAAATCTCTATGTTGTTTGCCTACTAGGCAGTGAGGACACTTGTTTGTATCCTTCTGAAGAGATGGTAGCCCATGTACCATATTACGTTGGCGAAGTGTTTCAAGATATTTGAAACTTACATGACCAAATCTCTAATGCCACAACTATGCTGAGGTGGATTTCTTAGCCACAAGTGCTTGATCATCTATGTGAACAAAATCAAGTTGGAACATGCATCCCACATTGGAGGATTTTGTAATTATTTTTGAGCCTCTTTATTTATCTCGAATCAAGCATGTTTTCTTGCCGGATTGACTATCAAAGTCAATTTTTAGGTTGTGATCTAGGATTTGAGTGACTAAAAGTAGATTATTTGTCAACCCAGGGACATATAGGACATCTGATAGTCTACATTTGCATGAACCAAGGGGTAGAGAAATGTTCCCAATCCCTTGAACTATATATGAAGAATCATCTCCCAACGAAACATGATTTTTCGATGGCATGTCTCTCATTGAAATAAACCAGTCTCTGTGGTCGGTCATGTGTCGAGTGGCTCCCAAATCAACATACCAGACATCACTAGATGACGTGGATGGTTCACTTGATTGAGCAGTGAACAAGAAGTCTTCACTGCTCAATCAAGTGAACCATATTACCTTGTTGGTGGGGTCTTATTTTCCAGTTCCCCTTTTTCTACCCATGATTTTTGTTAGAATTTCCCTTATAAGATTATTGTTGTTGAAGTCCAGAGGTGCTAGATGAACCTTTCTTGTAAGTATTATACCAACAATCTTGTAGGTAATGTCCTCTTTGCAAATTGGACATTGCTTCTTGATTGTCTATCCCCTTGATATTGATTTTGATTTTGGGATTTTTGATAGGAATTAGGTTTTCCTTTACCTTTTTCCTTTCCATGTTTGATGTGAAGATAGTGGCTACTCCTCTTCATCTTCCTTATTATGCATTGCTTCCTCTTATGCAATAGGTTCCTGTTTTTCAAAACCAACTATCATATCTCGACACATTTAGTTTTGTGACAAAAATGTGGTAAGAAGAGGGAGTGCTCTCGGAATAATGGGAATGAGAGAATCATCAATGACTGGTTCTCCGTGGCTAGAAGTGAAGCCCTTAATTCTACAACTCTTCTTAAGAAAGCTTCAATTTTCTCACTCTACTTGAACTTCAGTGTATGTAACTAACTCTGCAAATTGAGTATAACATTCTTCTTCTTGGCCTCATATACTGTGCTCAATTTATCCCATGCTTCTTTTGTTGTTTTGGCATCTCAAATGTGGGGTTGCACATCATCAAACACTTCAAACAAGATGATGAGTTTGGCCTTCTGATCTGCTTTATCAAACTACCGCTGTTTTGTTGTATCAGTGGCTGATCTAGTCAGAGTACCATTCATAGCATGCCAGATTTCTTCAAACTCAAGTTGTGTCTTGATTTTTGTCTTCCATGCAGCATAATTGTTTCCTATGAGCAATTATGAATCCGGAAGAAAAATTTGGGGGCATTGGTGCCCATTTTGCAGAGATCACTGACAAGTTTTGGCTCTTATCACTCCAGGTATTAGGTTTCCCAATCTATATACCGTTAGTCCGATATACCAAACCTTTCTATATACGTGCCCTTCCGATAAACCCGGCGGTACGTGAAAGAGGCATTAACTTACATGAAACAATTCAATACGTGGTACCAAGACAGTATTGATGGGATCTGTGTGATTATTGACACCAGCTCAAAGAAATATCCTCATACGCGCACGTAACTTTGCTATATACTTGGATAATTTCTCAGTCTAGATTTATGTCATGCAATCATTCACAGACGAATGGGATGGTTCATAGTGTGTGCATTGTGACCTTATTACTCCCCATCGATTTAAAGGGCCGATGCCCAGATGAAGTTGTTGCAGCTATATTAGGTGTTAAGTGTAGTAGTAGTCACGATGGCTATACCCGTAAGTGCTTCCCAGAGGCACCGTCTATACCGAACACTGCGAATGAGATCTAGGATCTCATGAGTGTTACAAAACCAATTTTATACTATTTTGTATTACAATTTCGCGCTTTTGAGCGATTACAAAGTTTGCTGATTGACTATGGCAACACTGGAAATTAGTACAATATAAAGCAGTATACAAATTACATTCAAAAATCTAGAAAATTTGAATAGCAGGTAAAAAAAAATTGTTTTGCGGGCCCTATGGCCTCCTGAGCCCAATATGACCCAAAATGCAAAGAATTTTAAAAAACTAGCTAAAGTGTAATTTTTAGGTATCCCCCTTTTAGAGAAAGTTACCCAGGAATGAAAAAATAAATTTGTATGGGAGAAAAAAATTTACCCTAAATTAGGGATTTCTCCACTAAATTTAGTTAGTTATAACTAAATTTAAATTTCTTGCTAAATTTAGTGGTTTCGCCAAATTCAAAAATTTCAATTTAGGGGTGGGATTCGAACCCCACACCTCCCACTTCTAATTCATTTGGTCTAACCACCTTGGCTCTATGAGCGCTTGATGTATAAAACTGAGCAAATTGTATTTGAAGTAGAAGAAAAAATGACTTACCTCATTAAACAAGACATGGCAGAGGTTCCACATGGCTATTGCTAGTATGAGGTGGTTTTAGGGTTTTTGCGTGCTAAAAAACTAGATCGAAGCATTTGTATCTCCCCTTCACCGCTTTTTGTTTGTTTATTCTTCTTTTTGAGTTATAATCCGCCGTTTTTTTTAGTTAGCCTTCACATATTTGATTTTTTTCACCGCATATTATTTTGATCTCTATTTTTTTTTGTGTTGCGGGTTGGTTGGCATGGAGGAAATCTTGGATGATGGTTCGTATTATTTTTTGCAGGTTTTGATTGATAAAAAATCTCCACCGATTTGTAAATATCCTCTGGTGAATACGTGATTTTTAACAATTCCCTTCAATGCTTCCTTGTCGTCTGGATTTGGTCCTTGACTAGGTGTGTGTGTGTTGTTGCGGGGGTGCTCATGGCTCATCCGGTAGGGAGTTCACGTCCTTATACATGGTCTCACCATAAGAAACAACTCAGCCCCAAACTTTCTGGCCCGACTTCTCAAATAGCTCGATCCCGTCAATGTAGAGCTAGGTCAGAGGTAGAGTCCTCTGCACAATGCAAATAGAACCCTCCAAAACTAGATATACCTCTAAATGTAGAGGTCTGATAAAAAGAAAGAAGAGACTAAAAATATCTCTAATATTAGAGATAAAACCCCAAATGGGGAGAAATTTTTTTATATATATTTTCAATACTGCAACAAATTTTGCTGGTGTTGGGTGCACCAATGCAAAAAACATTTGCATTCCAAACACCTACTGTTGAACATTAGATTGTGGGTTTGCATGGAGTTACGAGAAGCTGCAGGAGGCAACACTGGCTCTTCTTTTGTTACAAATTTCTTCTCCATGAATTCTCCTTCTTCTACAACCTTCTCCAACCTTTAAGGAGCTTTAATTCGCTCGATACCAAATGTAAATAGGAATGAAGCCTGAAGATTTTATTAATCAAAATCAACCAACATTACAAAGAATGGGCTGCAATATTTATAGATATTGCATAGCCAAATACAAATAGGAAACTAAGTTGCACAGGTGCAACCATATTCCAAATTACATAAGCTTCCAATAACATCTAGGAAGCACAAATGAATAATTACAAATATACTGTTAAAACAATATAATTGCTCCCATAATATTCAAATACAAACAAAAGGATGGTTATAATTAAATATAACCATAAAACAATAACTAATAAATTTATTAATATGCAATGCATAATTAATTAGGATAATAATAATATTTTATCCTAACACACCTCACCAAGTCAAACATAAATACCAAGACTCGTAAATGGGTGGGTGAGGATATGACAAGTTTCCTTCCACACACAAACCACTACTCCATACTTCTAAAGACACCATTAAAAGAGTTTGTAAGAAAGGACAATTAATTACCTTTTTTCCTTCCAAAACACATAATGAGCCTAATTTTTCCCCTAACATCATAGGTATAGTTGGTGGGTGATTTTAAGAGGTATGGGACAAGGTCAACTTGTCCCACAAGCCTCCAAAAATGGCTCCAGAGATAAAATTCGGGATTTAAAGGATGGGGTTGAGTACACAACTCAAAATCAAATGAAATCCATAAAAATTAATAATTTAACAAGGACTATATCCACATTAAATATTCACATGGTCACATCCTAACTAGCATAATCAACATGATTAATTAACTAAACAAGAGCACATTAATTAAGCAATAATAAAGTGAGAATTACATTACAATAAAATAAATCACATACTCAACAAAATAAATAAAATGAAAGAGGGAAAAGAAACACGTAAAACCATGGTAACATTTGAGGTCACCCCATGGGGACCTCCTAACAAACTCAACAATAACACAAAAATATACATGAACACAAAGTTGCCAAGGTGACCTTCATTGCAAACATCCGATATTCTTCCATGGTTAGTCTCTTAGCCCCTTCTTGTTTATTGTGATATAATTTCCTGCAAAAATAAAAGCAATACCCCTTCGGTCTCAAGGCCATATCAATTACATCAACCAATAAAATGCATACATATCTATCAATTAACATCATCATATAACGTAGATAAATCATCATCAAGGTTAAGCAATTCTATTTATTGTTTACAATATCTAAATATTTCAATTCTACCATTTTATCAACATCAATGAGATCATAAGATTGTCTCGATCATATAAACATAATCAATACGTCAATAATCCAAAGTGTCAGTATATATAAAGTAACAACACTAGATCATCATTAGTACTGAAATATCTATCCATGCCTCTAGGAGTCCATACAATCTATAAAGTGAGTCACGAATATCGATAATCAAAATATCCATATTGTCTATCAACATGTTAATCAAAATATAATAATAATGTCCATGTCTATAATCAACAATAATCAAAATCATAGTATAATAAGTGTCAAAGAGGAAGTGGGCATTACATCCCCCTCCCTTAGACTCGACTTCCTCTTGGAAGTCACTGGAACAAGTGTGGGAATTGGGCTCTCAATATATTAGTTTCCTCCCGTAGGTGATATCCTATAATAATGATCCCACTTGACATGCACATGATCAATATATTGCCCTCAAATTCCCTGGGTCCTCTGTTATATGATGTGCATGGGCTCCACGGTCACATGTCCCTAGTCTTACACCTACAAAGAGGTCCAATCCAAGACATGACAAGCATCTAAAATGTATCTCCTTAATACGAACATGGAAAACATCATGGATGTGAGACAAGATGGGTGGCAAGGCTAAGCTAAAAGCGGTATGCTTAGGGATATATCCACTCAATTATCTTGAAGGGACCCATAAATCTCAGAGATATCTTAGAGCATTTTCTCGAATGGGGCTCTTATGAGGTCTAACTCTCGATCACCTTCGATCCCACCTCATAATTGTGGTCAACTCTCCTCTAATCTTCATACTTCTCCTATCTATCTTGTGCCTCCTGTAATCTCTATCTAATCAATATAACCTACTACTCCATATCACATAACATGGCTCTTCCAAGAGATACCGTATACTCTAACTTGTACCAACTCAATCGATTCTTGCACTCTCTTCCATATGATGCCCGAAATGGTGCCATGCTTTGATGGAACTCGAAAACTATTTTTATATGCAAGTTCTATTAGATATAGGTACTCCTCCCAACATGATTGATGATCCATAATGTACATGTGAACCATATCCTCTAATACCTGGTTCACCCGCTTAGTCTTTCCATCTGTCTCCGGGTAATAAGATGTACTGAAATTAATTCTCATTCTAAGAGCATCGCTGGTATTCCAAACATGAGAGGTGTACAAAGGATCGCGGTCACAAATAATCTTTCGTAGAATCCCATGAAGTCGACTATCTCATCCTTGTATACTTGTGCCACTTTGCACTTTTTGTATATGTGCTATTTACTAGAGAAAAATGAGCCACTTTTGTCAATCTGTCTCACTATGGCCATGAGCACATCATGGTGGCATCTCAACGTAAGTAAACCTACTATGAAATTAATAGAAATGGTGTTCCATTTCCACTGCAGTATAGCATGTAAATAGAGACGGCCGGTTGGGGTGCGATGTTTGACCTTCACCCTCTGACACTCCAAACACCGAGAGAAAAACCGGGCTATATCTCTTTGAAGTCCTCTCCAATAATACAATTATATCAATGTAGCGTGCATATTCTTCACCCCTAGATGGGCTGAAGAAGGTACACAATGAGCCTCTACTAAGATATCTTATTGCAACCCTCTATCTCTAGGTACATAAATACGACCTCCATGTCTCGAGAATTCCATTCGGATCCAAAGTGTCAAACTGTAATGCCTCCTTTTATTATTTAAAAAACATAATAATAAAATAAATATAAAAAATAAAATTAAAGAAAACCCGTGATTTGTTTTGGGGCGGTTTTAGGGCAAAGGGGGCTCTTTTGGGATTTCTTTTGTCTATCTTTGTTGCTGAAGGAAGGGAAGCCGCCGCCACCATGGGGGAAGAATGGAAGCTCTGCACCAGTTCTTGGGTCGCAACTTTTCACCAAACAATGCGCCTTGGGCGTTTTTTTGTTTGTTTTTTTGGTCAAAAATGTCGCACCAAATGTCTCCTCATAGAGTGCTAGGGTTGTGCAACCTCCTCCCAGCCCTACGCTAAACCCTGTGTGGACACTGTCAAGAAAAAAAAGGGACAGAGGAATGTTGTCAGATGTGTAGTTTACAAATGCTGAAGGGGGCGTTGTTTGCAGTGTTTGACCAGATGAAAGAACGAGACAGCTTCTCTGGAATGCATGTATTGCAGCATACGTAAGGCATGGGTTTCCTCAGATACGAGTCCACACTTTGTTTCACGTGTGCAACAAGCAGGTTCCAACCCCATCAGTTTTCATTTGCTAGCATACTCCTAGCCAGTGCAAAATAAGAGCTTTGAAATTGGGTGTAGACATCCGCCAAAGCATTATGGAGAAGGGATTTTTTTGTGTGTTTTAGTTACAAGTGCCCTGGCAGATACATATGCAAAATGTGGAAGCATGTGAATTGTTCGACAATTCCTAAAAGAAATGTGCTTTATGGACTACAATGATTGCAGGATGTGCAAAAAAATGAGTTTGTTGAAAAGGCCTTGGAAACTTTCAAGCAAATGCAATTGGTACGTGTAAAGCTAGACTCCACAACCTTTTCCAGCATCCTCCTAGCCTCTGTCAAAATGGGAGCTTTAGAGCAGGCCTCGGACAACCGTCAAAGCATAATGGTAGAGGATTTTTAGTTGCAAGTGCGCTAGTAGACAAGTATGCAAATTTTGGAAGCATACACAAGGCAAGTCAACTGTTTGACAAAATGCCTCAAAGAGATGTGGTCTTATGGAACATACCCTGACCATGTAAGCTTCATTTTTGTTTAATTAGCATTTAGCCATGCAGGTTCAGTGCATGAGGGTTGTAAATACTTCGATGGCATGAGTGCCTCTTATAGAATCATGCCTAGAATTAATCATTATGTTTGCATGATTGACATTCTTGGCCATGCCGTTATCTTGAGGAAACCCTATATTGTATCATCAACATGCCAATCGACTGTGGTGGTTGTGTGGATATGTTTTCTTGGTGTTTGATGAGCACATGAGAATGTGTAAAATGTGGAGGCATGCTTAAGGCATGTGAAGTGTTTGACAAAATGCCTTCAAAAATCATGGTCTCATGGTTGCAAGATTTGAGGCTATGCACAAAAGGAGGAAGATCTCATTCTATCCAAACAACAACAATAAGAAACCATTTGATCATGCTCAACAAGTGGTGGGTCGAATCTAGAAGGTAGGAGAAATGTGATCAGAGTAGCAGAATGGTTTCAAATCTGCGTTACAGATTTTATGATAGACGTGTATGTAAAATGGTGGAGCTGTGGATGCTCGTGATCTAGTTGACGATGTGCCCAAGCAAGCTACTGAACCAATCCCGCAGTTTTGACCGACTTCATTCTCCAGGCATGGTTCATCTTCCCTTACCTCTCATAATTCTCATGTTTTAGTTCTCTTTTGCAAATTAATAGAATCTTAAAATATTAGGTTTTTAATACAGTTAAATGTTTACATCAACTCGTTGCAAAAACAATGAAAGGTCGTGTTGTAACTCACAAAATCAAAATAACTCTTCTGCATTAAACCACAAACTCCCACCCTCATTCTGAGGTGATGTAGAAAACTTCCTACCCAACTAGATTGCTACAACATTGTCTTATCGACCAAACGAAATTGACTTTCCAATAATAATGTTGACCTTCTCCTGTTTAAATAGTTAATTTTTGCATTTTTCAGAGACTCATTAAGTACCCTTCGGAACTCTGAAAATGAGATGTTAGGCTTCATTTGTGTACCTTGTTATGTGAGGAATCACCTGGACCATTAGATTGACCCCAAACAAACATTTGTGATCTTTTTTATGCTCTTATAGGAGCCATGTTACACTGGTTTACAGCAGTAGAAAGCTATCAAATCTAGAAAGTTGGCTTTCGTTTTGAACCGCCATTTGAAACCTGGATAGAGAAATTATTTCCCATCTTTGCAAACCTCTAGTGTTTATACTAGAAAATTGCATGGAACATTCAGCTTAGGGAAAAGCACTCTTCTGGATAGTTTGGCAAAGCCATTTTGTAGGCCTTCGACCGCACAGTTTGACGAGGTCAAACTGGACCAATTTCGACTTGTCGCTCAGAAAACTTGTCGCCGTTTGAAAATGGTTTTCTAGTTCTCAGTCCCGTCGACTCTGATGAATTCTCCTCATATAGGGGAACTTGTAGGAAGTGTCTCATTGCATGCTCATCCATCGAACATTAGTTATGGACATGGTTTTTTGGGCCCTCGAGCTAAATTTTGTTCATTTGCAACTGGGTCAACTACGACTAGTGGCCCCGGAGAACTAGCTGCCAAACGCAAACCATTCGCTCTTTCCCATTTCCATCAGTTGCTATGAACTCTTGGTATATCTAGGGACTCATATAAATTTGATCATGGTGTGTGTTCTCATCGGAAGATAACTTTTGGAAGCGGTTTCTTAGCCTCCGAGCCCATTTTGTATGTTTTTGTAGCTAGTAAGAAAACGTAAAAATAGAAAGTTGCGGACCCTCGTAGGGTTGCCAAACCACCCTGTAAACTCTTAACACATACAAATAACTATTTAAAACTCTATAGTGGAACTTGTTGTGTGCATTAGAACTTTTGACAAAACGGTGTTTTCTCTCTCTTCCCTTCTCTTTCTCTCTCTAGGTTACAAAATGAAGAAAAATGAAATGCAATGAATACATGTTTCTAGACCTTTTTATTTTGATTGCAAATTGTAATTATTGTCATATGTAAATGGGAAACTGAAAAAATGATACTTATGTTAGGTTAGGGTGGATGCCATGCCAGCAAATTATCGCTGATATCATGCTCACGTGTTTTTACAGGATGAAAGAATGATGACGTAAAGGCATTGTGTAATGCATTAATTATCATTGTAATTTATATAGTTCATTTTTAAATGAATAAATGTATTTTGTAGTCTCATGTTTCAGAAGGTTATATTTGATAATTTGTTGCTATGTATGAGATGTTGGTTTCTAGGACATCTAGGAAATGTGCATTTAATCTTAGGTTCAATTTTGATTCATAGTACACCTGGTAAAAAGGTTTGATATTTATATAAAGTAAATGAATTTGAAGTAATATCTTGTAGTGCATATTCAATATTCAATAAATGATCAATGAGTCATCTTGTGCATTCATACTTGGTAAATGAAAAAGAAAAAAAAAAAAAATTTAATCGAAACACTCTACCCTCGTTCAATATCGGAGCATAACTTGTTTTCATGTGTGTTACTTTTACCCTAGAAGACATTGAAAACCGTAGAGTGAACTTAAACCCTACACTCGATGGAAATCTCCTAGCTTGAGTAAACAAGAGCCCAAGAATGGGTTTATCGTCTTAGTCAGTATGGTTAGTGACATTGTCATAAACCTGGTAAATAGGAGTGATACAGTCAAACTCCATTTGGAGTAAGATGAACTAACCCTTCCTTCGTATCCTAGTGGATTACCTTGTTTTTCCGAAGATAGATTTAAAAGTAAATTTTCTTCATCGAATGAAATCCTTGTTGGATCCAAACGACATAAATGGAGATCGGGACATAGTTGTTCTTTGCCTTGCACTCTTGTTAATGAACCCCCTTGGCTCCGCATAGCTAAATGTGTTACCTTGGTTTCTCTCAACATTACACCTTGGTCCTTTCTGAAGGTGGTTTAGCATAAATATGTCCTCTTGCTTAAAACGCATATATAGTTGAGGGGTAGACCCTTAGGTGAAGTTAGAATAAATCTGAAACTCAGTTGATTTGGATGTTAACTTGGGTTCATGTGTAGCTACAAGCCTTCTAATATTTTATGTCTTCAAGAGGTTAGACAAATAGTTCGTAACTCCTTTTCAAGACAATGCTAGTAATAAGACCATAATGTGACATAGAAAATAAAGCACATAAGAGTAAAAATGAGAGTGGAGGTTTGGAATAATGCCACCCTTGAAGACCTTATAAATCAATTAAATATATTCTTTTGTTTCAAAGAATATGAATTGTCTTGGTGTGGTCAACCTTCGAGAAACAAAATACACATATAAATCAAAATGGAATTTCTCAAGTCATTGAATTAGAATAAATATGGTAGGGAAATAACTATTCCGTGATCGAGGAATGTTTTTGGTAAAAGATACCTTGTATCTAAATCTCGTTAAATCCTTTTATTGCGTTCTAGATATCAAGTCACTTTCGCTTGAGTTGTAAAGGTAGAACTATTGACACTGAATATATGTTCAAGAAGAATATTCTTCACATAAGAACGAGATAATAAGTATTTTGTACGCTTTTGAACTATGCCAAATAAGTATGCAAGTTATGGAAACTTTTGTAAAGAATAAGAAACCAACTTAAAAGGGGTGAATGGTAACTTAACCGCGGAATGTACTTAAGAATCTGTAGGTGGCCAATCGAGAAAATTATCCTTGTGAAATAATGTTCTTGGAGGGTTAACCGTAACTAAAATACAAATAAAGAAATGATGTGTTGTGGGTTCACCATTCCTGAAGTCGTGTTCTTGTGGTTGGGTCATTGCTAGTAACCATTCATTGGGAAAAGTGTGGTATCGACATGCCTATGATGTTTTCATGTGTCTATGTGAGTCGATGACTTATGTGTTTTTCGTATGCGAGTCGAGTTTCTATACTTGAAGCCCATGCTGTGTTGTGTGTAGTGAGCAATGTAAGTCAATATATATATATATATATATATATATATATATATATCTTGTTATTTTACTATTGTAATTGTGTGTGTAAAATGTGGGCACTACACAAACCCTCAAAATTCCCCTCAAGGGATCTCTAAGACTCAATATCTTCCTTACTTGAAAGGTAGAAGCTATCGTGTGGAATCTGTTGTAAGATCCTTCTCCGTAAGTTTGTATCCACTAATGTTTCCATGACAATATGTCTTTTTCAACTCAAAGAATCTATAACCACATTCTCCTTCCCCTTCACATGCTCTATCTCCATGTCATACTCACATAACAACTCCATCCAACGTTTCTAAAGGCGTTGAGATTAGGTTGGTGCGAGAGGTGTTGTAGGCTCAAATGATTTTTCTAAATGTGAACCTCCTTCTTAACAGAAAATTTCACCATCAAACTAAATCATGAACCTCCACTTTAAGATCAAGGTCATGAGTCAGGTAATTGAGATCATAGTCCTTGAGTTTGCAAGACTAAAAAACTACAACCCAATCATCCTACATCAATATTGCTCTTATCCTTGCCAATGAAGCATCTATACAAATGAAGAAATCCTACGTGGATCTACCTTTGCTAGGATAGGTGATGTAGTAAGGAATTCCTTTAGAGTCGTGAAGACCTCATAACCATATAACCATACAAACCTCTTCCCTTTCTATTACAGGGGAAGTGATGGGATGAGCAATGCGTGAAAAGTCTGTATAAATCTCTAGTAATATCATGTTAATCCCATGAAGGCCACGGTCACACAAATTAGTACTTTCTAATCAATGATATCTATAATATTAGAAGGATTGACAACAACACCTTCCCTAGAAATAATGTGACCTAGATATCTTGAACCTCTCGTCGAAAGAATGCACACTTCTTCAGGTTCCCATAAATGTTTTTGTCTCGAAGACACTTTGGAGAACTCGGAAAAGGTGCTCCTCATGTGTGCGTGAGTGTATCAATATGTCGTCTCGAAATACTAGCATGAAGCGCCCAAGAATGTCCTGAATACCCCATTCCTCAAACTCATGATCATTGCGGTGGCATTCATCGAGACTAAATGGCTGGTTGTGAACTCGTAGTGTCCATATCTCATCTGCCTCCATAATCCTCGAGTTGATGGTATCTCAACTTAAGATCTATCTTGGAAAACCCAGTCGCCCCTTCATCTAATCAAAAAATCATCAATGCGTGGAAGGGGTAAAAGCTCTTGATCATTACTTTGTTCATTGCCTATAATCAATACACAATCGCAGGATTTATCCTTCTTCTTCACAAAAATCACGGTGTACCCCAAGGAGATACACTAGGATGGATTAGGCCCTTCTCAAGAAGGACCTCTAGTTGTAACTTGAGCTCACAAAGCTCAAGGGTATTCATCCTATATGGCACACGTGAGATAGGCTTTGCTCCAGGAACCAAATCTATATGAAAATATATCTCACGTGGGGGAGGTAGGCCAGGTAACTCACTAGGAAATACATCTGAAAACTCCATAAAAATGTGATGATCATCAAGTGAAGGCCCACTAGTCTCATCCTTTGACCTGTCACTAACCGTTGTAATAGCATACAACTAACATCTCCATTGCACACATTCTTTAAGTTGCATTACGGATATAGTGAGAATGGAAATGGGCGTCCTAACCCTAAATATCATTGACTCAACTCCCAAATCATCTACACAAGATATCACCTTACTTTGTAGCATTCCATCTAGCCTTGTGTGTAGATATCCAATCCATGCCCAAACTAATCCCATAAGATCCCAAGGGAAGGATGTGAAGATCCAAGATCGTGGTGAAGGGTCCTAGTTCTACTACACACTCCCCAACTAAGGATTTCACTTTGATCTTGGCTCTAGGAGCCATCTCCACATCCCAACTACAACCTTGCCTAACTTCCACCTACCTGCATCACTCTACTAATGATGGAGACACGAAAGAATCAGAAGATCTTAAATAAAATAAGATAGAGGTAGAAATACAACCAATGTTACTTGTGTTCTCAATCATAGTTCCCTGGTGCTCTACTTGGAGGTTCATGACCTTCTGCATAAATCTTGTGGCTCCGTGTCATGTCACCAACTCGTAGGCTTAGAAATATGTCCCTTACCCTTGTCATCAAGGTTACGTGAACACTCTCTCAAGTGATTCCCTTGTACACCACATCTAAAGCAACTACCTGGTCCCCTCCAATGACCAGAGACTCTTCCAGTGCTCCAAGTAGTCCACGTTGTCAGAGACCTTGATGATCCTGCCATAGACCATTGTGGGTTCTACTGATGAGCTCTAGTGACTAAGCTTTAAGTGGTGGTTGTGTCCTAACAAGTCCTCTAGGAGAAGGCCCCATACTTCACCTTCTCTAAGTATGATATCTCTGTAGAGTCATAAAATATGGGTGGGTTTGTTCTGCTATTATTGTGGTCAAAAAGAGGAATGTGTAGATACCTATCCTCCATGACGAATAGGGGCTTCCCCCTTTGACCAAATATCTTATATTTGTTGTATGTTGTTCCTCACTCTATCTCTAATCTATTGTGTCTTCCCCCATATCTCTTCTCCAATATAGGCCTTCTTAATGGCTTTCACTAAATTCTGTGGACAATTCATGCACACCACCACTCCAAGATTGAAATTAAATCCCCTAATAAACCTATGCACTCTTACTGCTCATCTGCATGTAATCTATGTGATCAAGAAAGTCTACGAACCTACTCTCATACTATGCAAATGTCAAAGTCACTTATCGTAGATCATGGAACTCATCGATCCGCTACTAAATAAACTACCTAGAGATATACATGTTCTGAATTACTCCTCAAATATCTCCCATGTCACAGTCTCGAATCTACGAGAAGATTCTACTCCTCAGTCCTCTGCCAAACCCCGCCCCGTGTCTCGAGAGAATATGTATCGCAACATGATCCTTCATATTGCTAGTATATGGACATGGCTTGAAGCATCACTTAAGCTAACTAGCCAAGCCTCTTCATTTAATCCTCCTATATCTCCAACGAAGTGTAACAGATGAAGCTTCAATATCTCTCAGATATAATCGATCGTTGTCGTTTAACTACCTCTAGGTCTCTCCTCATAGTTGTCTCTTTCTTTAGGGCTCATAGATCTCTCCCTATGTGCCACAACCCTATCTCCATGCCCTCTCTAAGGTGAATCTAGTCTAACTAGCTCCACATGGGAGTTATCTATTCTATGCTCCTAAGCTGTGTCGTGGATGGTCCTTCTCCTCCTATGATGTCTCTCTATCTCAGCATATGGCTAGGTCATCCCCCAACTAAACCTCCACATATAGCGATATTGACCTCCTGTAAGGTCTATAAAATTTGTGCCCGTATAGCAGCGACTACCTACTCTTGGGGTGGTACATCTAGCTCCAAGTGTAAGAACCCATTATCTAGTCCATGCCTCATGCACAGATCAAGGTGAGAGTTAGTTCATCATCATCTAGGTTTGTTTCAGTTTACTAAGTTCCTATGTTTTAAGTTATCAACAATGTTATGTGTTCTAAGTTTAGAGTTACACTAAGTTTATTGTTGTGTTTCATGTTGGCCCAAGGTCCAAGTATTGAACCCATGGCTTTGATACCAAGCATAACTTCCACAAATTTCAACGCACCAAAACCATGCAAAACCTCATTAAATACGTAGGAAAATTACGGTATTTTTTTGTTTTGAAAGGTCAAAAGGTGATAACCATTAATTACATTTAATTAATTCTTGTTTAATAAATTCTACACATTCATAAGGTAGTTGAAACCAAATTAATATTAAAATATTATTAATTTTTCCTCCAATCTATTTCCGAAAATTAACCCTTTGCTAAGGTTTCCATAAAATTTTATTTAAAATATTAGCTAATTAAACTTGTTATTTTACCAATTTAAAATCCTCTTAAGTTTATTAAAGGTTATTTCCTAAGTTGATTTAAATTTGCTTCCCATATTAACTTAACATCCATATCCATCATTTAGTAATTTAACTATACATTTTAATTTTAATTAATTTAATCCTTTTAGATCATTATCTAAATACCCATGCACAATATTATTTATTTAATCCCTATAATCAAATGTCATTTATTTATCTATAGGACCTTAATAAAAGGGTTATAACTTATCCTAACTCACTAAGTGGCCTCATTTACTTAATAACCATGCCCTTAATTTAAAACTCATTCCCATAAAAATGCCAATAACTTAAAATGTGTAGGGTTAAATCTCTACCCTAGGATTAAATCAATATGAGCCCTTAGATTTTAGGTTTTCTCCTAAAATCCCTAATTATCCTTATGATGTCTTTTTATTCTTTTATTTGCCCTAATCTCTTCATTTTCTCATTTGAGTTTTGTAGGTTGAAGGAGGTGGAGGCCATGGAAACATGAGGGAAACCATGGAGAAATTTTCCATTGGTTCTAGTTTTGCAAATGGGAGGAAACCCTTCCCCATTTTCTCTCCATTTTATTATTTGCATTAAGATAGTAGTGTTTATAGTTATCTCTCTTTTTTTTTTTTAAGGATCCAACTAAAATCTGGTTGTGGGTATTTGTTTGCTCACATTTCTTTAGTTTAAACGTTTGGAGATATCTATTTTGGCTGATCTAAGAGTATATATACTTATATACATATATACATGCATGTATATATGTATATACATGTATATATAACCTTATCTAAGGTAAATATTCATTCATTTGCAAAAATATTCATATAAATTACTAGTTTGGATGAAAAACACATTTTTTAAAAAAGAGTTCATGCACGTGAGAGACCTGATGTTGGTTAGGGTTATCTCTATACTACCAACGCCGGCTTATCTTTATCGACACCGGTTTCAATAAATCCTTGATTGTTTATAAACATTTATACAAATGTATGTATTACCTAATATATGCATCTGTATGCATATTTATAAAAGTTTAGATATGCTACCATCTTACTTCATTCTGTTTTCAAGTAATATTTGAACAACTAAGTTTTAAAAGTTGAAAAAATGATCTTTGACCAGGTTATAAAGACCGATGCCAGTTTTTGTTCTGCTAATGCCGGTTGGCCAACCGGTGTCGATCTTGTGGAAAATAGTTTTTTTTAGAATGGATACATATAAACATATATAATATGCAATATATATATTTATATTTATTTAAACAAATTTCTAACTTACTCATTTAATTTAACGAGAATACACATATGAAATTTAAGCTACTTCTTTCTTGATTAAGAGAACTAAATGTATACATTTCCTTTGTAAAATTATTTTATTTACTATATCAACAACACTAATTCACACCATTGCACATACTTACTTGAAAGAAGAGGAAAAATTATAATATAAATCAAAGTAGGTTCATTCTTTCTTTTACAACTAAGTTGACAAGAATACTTCAAAGGAAACAAACATATTTTCCATATATTTCAAATGCAAGAAAAACCACTTCCAAAATGAGAAAAAGATGTAAACTTTTAAATTAAATTTCATATTTGAATTAGTTACATTTCTACTAAAAGACAACTTACAAAAGTCCTTTCACCTATTACAATGCATGGCTTTATCAATATATTTACAAGAAACTTTCTTAACAATACAAGTATATACAAGCCTTCCACTCAAAGGTGGAAACAACATGATGTCATTTACAACAATAGGATTCTTTCTTTTGTCTCAAATAATTTTTTCTTCATCTCATGAACATCTTGCAACTCCATATATTTTTCTCCTTCACCTTCAAATCACAACAAGGAAGGGAGTGTAGGCAACACTCACCTCCCAACCTTTATTCCAATGAGGAGGTGAATCCAACCTCCTCATTAGCCCCCATTCCCCAAAAATGGAGAAATATGGAATTTTGCAACCACGAGAAAATTTTACAAAGGCTTCACAATACATACACTTATGTCATTCAAAACTTTCAACACATACAAGCGCAATAACAATCATAATAAAAATATACAACATTTAAAAACAAAGGCTTAAAATCTAAGCCAACTTAGAAGAGAAACATGGGAAACCACCTCCTTTTACCTCCCAAGTGAAATAAGGGTTCCACCCAAAAACCTCCTGTGCAAATCACAACACTCAAAATATCCTTATCTCTCCCCATTTCAAAATATACAAAACATAACAATATTTTCCTTTTCTTTCCCCATAGGTGGAACACCTCATTCACACTCCCTCCAAAAATACCTCACAACTCCCTTTTCCCTCCCCAATGGTCCCATTTTCCATCTCCCACACCATCCTTAAGGTCATACTACCCCAAATCCAAAACAAACACAAACATTCATTCATTTTACAATACAACACACAACAAATAAAATAAAATACAAGGGTATAGACCCTACCTTGCCATTGCAAGAACCTTCAATCCATAAGCAATAACTTCAAGCTTCTTCCAAGTCCAAGCCAAATCCAAAAGCAAGCTCCCAAGCTCCAAAACAAGAACTCAAGCAAAAATCACCAAAAATGCAAGTGTGCAACTAAACCAAGTAACCCCAAAAATTCCAAAATAACTCACATAAATAGAAAATGTGGAGAGGAGGGTTAGGTGGCTCCATATATGATGCCATATAACTTCTCCTCAAATCCACCTCACCAAGACAAACACAAAGACCGATACTCATAAATGGGTGGTTGAGGATATGACAAGTTTCCTTTCACACACAAACCACTACTCCATACTTCTAAGGACACCATTAAAAGAGTTTGTAAGAAAGTGCAATTAATTACCTCTTTTTCTTTCCAAAACACATAATGAGGCCTAATTTTGAACCCTTACATCATATGTATAGTTGGTGGGTGATTTTAAGAGGTATGGGACAAGATTAATTTGTCCCAAAAGCCTCTAAAAGTGGCTCCAAAGAAAAAATTCGAGATTTGAAGGATGGGGTTGAGTACACAACTCAAAATCAAATGAAATCCATCAAAATTAATAAGATAACAAGGACTATCTACCACATTAAATTCCCACATAGTCACATCCCAACTTAGCATAATCAACATGATTAATTAACTAAACAATTACACATTAATTAAGCAATAATAAAGTGATAATTTCATTACAATTAAAGAAATCACATACTCAAAAAAAAATGAAAGAGGGAGAAGTAACTCAAAAATCACGGTCACATTTGAGGTCACCCCCTAATGGGAACCTCCTAACAAACTCAACAAAAAACACAACAATATACACGAACACAAAGTTGTCAAGGTGATCTTTGTTGCAAACAATTGATATTCTTCCATGGTTAATCTCCTAGCCCCTTTTGTTTAATGTGTTATAATTTCCTACAAAAATAAAAACAATACCCCTTGACCTCAAGGCCATATCAGTTACATCAAGTAATAAAACACACACATATCTACCAATTAGCATTATCATATAACGTAGATAAATCATCATCAAGGTTAAGCAATTCTATTAATTATTTACAATTTCTAAATATTTCAATTCTACCATTTTATCAACATCAATGAGATCATAAGACTAGCTCAATCATATAAACATAATCAATACGTAAAGAATCCAAAATGTTAGTATATATATAGTAACAAATCTAGATTATATTCAATCTTGAAATATCTATCCATCTCTCTAGGAATCCATACAATCTATAAAGTGAGTCACAACATATCAATAATCAAAGTATCCATACTTTCTATCAACATGCTAATAGAAATATTATAATAATTTCCATGTCTCTAGTCAACAATAATCAAAACCAAATTGTATAATAAGTGTCGAAGAGGAGTGGGCATTACACAAGGATTTTGATTCCTTGTGTCAGAGCTTACTATAAATGTGATCCCATTTCCATATTTTAAATGGGCACATGGGATACAATAGTGTTCGGCATTTGATATAATAGTTTAGTGCACAAAATATAGGCTTTGTCCATTCCAAAGAGAAAGCCGAAACTCTTGTTTGACATCCCAAAATTCCTTTTTTAAGACACCACATATATGACCTGGTGGTGGGTTCTATTTTCTGTCCACTGTTAAAACTTTCTTGTATTTGACGAACCCAACGATGCAGATAGCAATGACATTTTAATCTACTTGTCCATAATCGCGCCCAGTGCCTGGAATTTCAAATTATCTATGCCTGTCAAATCAAAATTTGTTGACGACTTAGCTCTTTCAAGTGGCTGTAAATTTCAGTAATTTTTATAGATATTTTTATAATTTGTTTATTATATATAAATAGGTAAATTATATTTTTATATAAACCTTTTAGAAAAACTTTACTGAGCTTTTTTAAATTTTCAACATGTCATTGTCTATGATTTCTTAAAATTTTCCTCTATAATATATGGTTAAAATCACAAAAAAATGGCCTATAACTTTGTCAATTTCCATGTTTGATCGTGCCCAATTGTTAGTTTGTTTTCATAACAAAGGAAAATATGGTCAAATTAGTGGTGAATGGAGGCTATCTGCACTGACAAAAAACAAAAAATGATTGAAGAAGATCTAGGTTTGTCGTATATGCGTTGACACGAGAAAATTGTTGACATAAACTCACAAAATCCTCCATGATTTGTTATGTGTGTGAGGACAACAAGCATGGCATGGTTCTAGTCAATATTAGAAATGCCCTATTATCGCTTTCCTCCAAAATAATGTGGTGGATCCTCATAGGCTCCAAATATTATGTTGAGGTCGAACATGAAAAGAATTAATAAACAAGATCATCACAGTTGTACTATTCATATGCAATCACAGCACACCTAAATATCTACAACTCGATGGGGTGACACTCTCAAGTATGATTGCATAACATGGATCTTCTCCTAAAGTGTGGGACTTTGCGAATCGGGAGAGCTCTCCGAATGAAGGCCAGTTCCTATTCCTCTACTCAGTGCACACATTCATATTGCAAAGGATCTACTCTAAAACCTACTCTAACTTACCAAGGAGATAGGGTTAAGGAGATGCAAGAAACAAAACCTAAGATACTAAGGGTGATGCAACAAATGAATGTTGAACACCTTCTTTGTAATTAAACACAAACCATTAAAACTATAACACAACCACCATGCACTGAGATAACCAAACTACGGTGAGAGATCAGGAGGATGCAATGAACACAAGAGGGTTGAAATGATCCATAGAATTATCTTATTGCTCTAAAAGTTTATACGATTGCATTATAGTAGCAAAGAGGTAAAAATGCATCTACATTTTGAATGGGAGGTTTGAGCTCCACAAATCCACTTTCAGAAAGAGAAGAAGGGAGGGTGTAAAACAAAAATGTCCAACCTTTAGAAAATTTCCCCTCCTTACAATATATAGGAAGAATAAGAGAGAAAGGAGGGAAGAATTCAAAATCCTACTCCAACCACCCAAGAAAATGCATTGAATTCACCTACTCCAACCACCCCAAGATTGCATTGAATTCACCTACTCCAACCACACCAAAATGTATTAAAATCACTTACTCCAACCATGATGATTTACATTTGTAAAACCCATGCCTCATTGTCTTGTTCCTTGCTAGGCAAGAAAGGAGGTCTATACTTCAATATGGCAGTAGGTGACAAACCTGACAACCTCAAAAATGGTGGATTGTATTTTTGCATTATGGTGGTAGGTGAGTATCGAGACATTAAGATCTTTCCAAAAAGTCCTCCCTTTCTCAAATATGAGTTCCCAATTGAAAGAAATGGTTTTCTAAAGGTCAAAGTCGGGTGTTTAATGCGGGGTCACAATATTTAAAAAGAGTATATCCATGTATGATCCATGTGGCAGCCCTACGGATCTTAATATTTCACCCCCTCCTTTCACTCCACGAAGTTGGACTATCGGACACTTGGCATCATCTGCGAGTCTACCCTGCTCTCTTCATGTTTTGGCTAAGTTCCTCCTGTCTATTCGGAGAGCAACTATATGGAACCATAGACACGTGGAGGCTTCGCACTCATTTTGATATTTCCTTTAGATTTTACCTTTGAAGGTGCACTTTGAGTGACACGTTACGGCTTCCACTAGCTCTTCCCATGCTTTAGAATTTTCAATGGCTAGTTTTTCCTTGCTCGGACTCGACCACATGGAGGGTAATGTAGCCAAATTATGAACAAACCAAATATATGCCATAAATAATATGAACTCCAAAATAAAATAGATCTCCTTCTTTGTTATCAAATAATGAATTACAATGTTTCCTAAATAGGAAAATAACTCCCAACTCAAGTTGCCAAGTAAACTCTAGCTAACTCGACTAAATCTACTCTAGGTGGAGGAAATTACTATTTTTAGTAGTTTACTAGAACCTGCTACTCTTAGTAAGTTTGCATGCTTATTTCTACGGGCACAGAAATTTCCACACATCTTCTACATCCCTAAATTAGAGGAATTGCCAACTTTCTAACTCATAATGCAATTAATAGACTAAAATTAACTAATGCTCAAAAATAGGAAAAAACCGAACTATAACTTAAATCCTAATTTTTGGCCTCAAGATGGCAGATTTAGGGCCCAAAAATGTGTCAAAACTTTCCCTAACTGGTATGTTTGGTTTCCACTATGTTCGTCTCATCGAAACACATGGTTTTAAAAAAAAAGAGACTCAAACAAACACTCTGAGCTCAAGTTATGACCTTGTCACATTCACATTAATTACAGGCGCATCGAAGGGCATGTGCTTGTTTGGGGACCGCCTCCCGATTTTACCTTTGAAGTTGTGTCAATGAGACACATGGAGGCTTCCACGGCTCTTTTTATTTGCTTGGACTTTTCAACATCCGGTGCCACTTTCTTTGACTCGACCACGTGTCAATCCTATGCTTATTTGAGAACTACCTTTTGGATTTACCTTTGAAGTTTTGCCAAGTTGACACGTGGCACCTTCAGCTAGTTCTTAGGATTTTACAACGGCCGGTGCAACTTTTCCAAGCCCTAGACATGTGAAGATCTCGTGCTTAGTTAGGGACCCCACTTTTGACTTTACTTTTGAATGTGCACCGATGAGACACGTGGAGAATTCCGCTAGCTCTTTTATACTTAGTCGATTCGGACCTCGAGTGAACACTTCCTTTCTCCATTTTTCTCCTGTTGAGCTCTAATCTCCTTTAATATTGTTTGGACTCATTTTCGACCTTTCCTTTCTATTTCCTAGCCTACCCACAACTTGATTTTTGGGATCAAATGTGATCTCGCATGACTGAACCAACCCTTCAATTTCTCTGCTATGCAAGGTCTTGTTCGATCAATTTTTCCTAATGGGAAAAATTGGTCAACAATTTGGTGACTCACGGGATCACCTTCCTGTTAGGTTAAAAGATCAGTTTCCTTGAAGTATCCATTGGGCATGGAGTCATGAATGGTATCCTGGTACTAATCATGTTCTGAAACCTCAAGCCGATTCTTGCAACTTGTTGGCCCTTAACCTTCTCCACCGCTTGCACTCTCAATTTTCATAAGGAAATCTTGAAGGTGATATTTCTGAGAGTAGAAAATTGTCTTGACCTGGAGCATTCACCTGCTTTTGGAAATGGACTGTAGGCACACATTCACTTGGAGGCATACTGAATGCACAATGATACAACCTTGGAGCAACAAAACATGTGCTGAAGCACTTAGGGAAATTGAAACCTACACTACAGCAAGACAATGTGCATACGCACTTAGAGGAATTAAAATCCTAGGCTAATATTTACAAGGGTGAAAATTCCTTTTAGTAGTAATGTTTGAGATAGATTCCATTAACGGAATTGGAAGCTCCTCTCCATCCAATGTAGACAATTGGAAGGCATTTTTACTTTTACATCCTGTGACCATGTAGGGGCCACTCCAAATAGCATCAAATTTAGAATGCCTTCCTATATTTTCCCGATTTGCATCCCACTTCAGAACTAGGTCCCCTTCTTGAAAGGTCCTTGCTCTTTATTTCTTATCAAACCACCTTTTGACTAAGGCTTGATCTTTCTCTATCATTTAAACTGAATGTTCTTTGATTTCTTCCAATTCCATCATCTCTGCATACCTAGCCTCCATTGGTTCAAACTCAGATAATTCCAACTACTTCATGAATTCCAATGTGGGAAGTTCTAATGATATAGGCAACACTGCCTCTTTCCCATAGACTAGCTTGTAGGGGAATTACCTGTAGACCTCTTTGGTGTGATTCATCAGCCCACAATGTTGATTTGA
The DNA here is from genome assembly GCA_018340775.1 of Taxus wallichiana var. yunnanensis. Taxonomy (NCBI): domain Eukaryota; kingdom Viridiplantae; phylum Streptophyta; class Pinopsida; order Cupressales; family Taxaceae; genus Taxus; species Taxus wallichiana. Next base: position 950,822,398 of record CM031242.1, read on the forward strand.
GCTTAGTATGCCATGTCCTTTTATTTTCATCTAGATTCCTTGATGATCCTTAGCAAATTCTTATTTGTGGACTCTTCCTACCATTACCCGTGGGTAATAATTTGAAGAGGTGCTCAAGTAGATCCCATTCTTGATAGCCCATTCTGTGATCTTGGAACCTAGGAACACCAATGCATTATCTGATATGATAGTGGCTAGTACTCCGAACCTAGTCACTATCCCTTCATAAAAGTCTAGTATGCTAGACTCATTTGCTTCTTTGAGTGCTACTACCTCGGTCCACTTGGTGAAATAGTGTTCTATGTGAGAATCCACTTGTGGCCTTGATTTGAGTTTGGATTGATGACCCCAATGAAGTCAATCCCCATTGCATGAATGGTGATCAACTGAAATTGGGTGTAATGGAAGTGTTGCTAATCTTTCCTTACCTATGAAGAATGCACATTTCTTACACTTTTTGATCCATGTGTAGTAGTCACTAAACACCGTGGGAAAATAATATCCCACCTTCATTATCTTGAGAGATATTACCCCATGAGAGAAAAATGACCTCGGCTTCTCCATCGTGAAACTCCTGTAACACCTTCTCGATTTGACCTATTCGATGCATCTCAGTAGAACACCATTGATGTCCCTTTTGAACAAAACACCATCAACAAGCACATATGGAATGGCTTGTAATCTAAAGTATCTCCTCTTTATTTTCTCATTTCTGGGGGCATAGGCCTATTTTTAGGAAATGTATCATGTTTTGAGTCCAACAAGGGATAGGCACATTATCATTTACTCATTCTTGACCATCTTGTAGTACCAAAACAACCCCATTTTCATTACCTGCTTCATCTTGTTGACTTGATGCTAACTGTTCACATAACCCTTTTCTAAGGACCACTTAGTGACTTTAATATCAATGTCATATTCCATGACACGAGTGATCCATCTGCACATTTCTCATTTAGATCTTTGTTCAAAAGGAAGTCCTTGACTCCGCATGAGAGACCAACAACTGAATTTTGTTGTTTGAGACAAGGTGCTTGAACTTCTTCAAGCTCCTGATCACTACAAGGACATGCTTTTCAATGAAGGAGTATCTCACTTCATATTCCTCCAAACATTGACTAAAGAAGGCAACCGGTTGTTTAGATCCCTCTTTGTTTTGTTGCACTAGGATTGCAGAAATTGTGTCCCCACTACCAAAGGCATAAAGCATGAAGTCCTTGGAGAAGTCTGGATTGACGAGAGTTGGAGCTTGGGATATATCCTCTTTGATGGCTTCAAAACTTTCTTTTCCCTCGTTTTCCACCTAAATTCCATGCTCTTCTTCAACATCAGTGTTATTGGCTTCACAAGAGTAGAAAAATTTGGCACAAACCTGTGAACAAAATTGATCCTTCCTAGAAAGCTCTGAAGAGCCTTCTTATGGCTTGGAAATGGTAATGCTCGAATTGCTTCAACTCTTTTTGGGTCGATCGTCAATCCTTCCTTTGACATAATATGGCCTAGGATCTTGCCTTCGTGAGCCAAGAATATGCATTTTTGGGATTTAATGATACCCCAAATTTCCTACATCTTTGAAATACCTATCTTAAGATGAAAGAGGTGATCCGTTGCATTTTTGGAGAACACAATGATATCATCAAGATATATTAGCACTATTTTGTTGATCAACCCCTTGAATGCCATGTCCATCACCCTTTGAAAAGTGGATCGGCATTAGACAATCTAAATGGCATCTTCCTGTAGGCATAGGTGCCCCACTTAGTGGTGAAAGCCATTTTGAACCTAGTCGTCTCTTTTACCTTTATCTGATTATACCTTAAGTAGACATCGAGGAGGGAAAATATTTCTGAGCTGGATACCACTTGTAAGATTTGTTCCATTGAAGGAAGTGGGATAATGGTCCTTGAGATATGCTCTGTTTAAGTCTCGAAAGTCACTCACAACCTGATTTCTCTATTATTCTTCCTGATTGGTACCAAGTTTGCAATCCATCTTGAATGTTTGATTGGAAATATAATGCTTCCCTATATTCTCTTTTTTAGCTCTTTCTTCATAAGAGGCTCAATGTGTGGGTTGACTGGTATTTTCTTCTACCTGATGGGCTCAGCATCTGGATCCAACTCTATTGTATGTTGTGCCAAATTCGGATTAAATCCTCGCAGTCCTCATAGCTCCAAGTGAAGATGTCTAGAAACTCTTGGAAAAGTTGTGTAAACTCATATCTCTCTTGTCTCAGTGGCCACCTTACCAATTTGGAGTGTCTTTCCTTCCCCAACAAAAATAGGTTTTGAATCATCTCCCTTGACCTTAATGTTTTCTTTCTCTTTACGAAACTGGTCATTAGGATTGAATATTGACTCCAGTGTCACCAAACCTCTGGGAAGCTTGTTGGTCTGCAAAGCTGCACTACTTGATCCCTATACTATTGCTCCAATTTATCTTGATTCCTAGTTGAGAATTCAGCCTCTTCTTGTAAGAAATTGATGATTTGTTGATCATTCTCAAACACCTTCCAACTTGTGTTATTGTCTGGAACTATTGGCCTTACAATCACATGGATATGTGGTTGTGTTTTGTCTCTTTTGATACTTATCAACCACATCAAATGTTTCTCCAACTTTCTGCAAGCCTATTTGCAGACTTCATTCTTCTTCTTGGGTATGGACACAATGTTGAAATCTTCAAAGTCTTCAATTAGGTCCCATACCCTATTTTTGTAACTCTTGAGTAGGTCATTCTTTGCAGCATGTTGCCCCCGACTTGATTGACGATTAGCTCACTATCACCAAATACTTACAAATTATTTATGCCTCTTTTCCTGGCCCAATGAAGTCCATGAATTAAAGCCTCATATTCAATTGTGTTGTTTGAACAGGAAAATTGGAAATAAAATGTTGAATAATACTTGATGTTCTATGGTGAAACTAACAATGCACCTCCTCAGCACCTTGTTTTCTTCTTGAACCATCAAAATATAGTTGCCATACTTCATTTTCATCTTCATATTTTAGCTTGGTGATGTTAGGAATGGGTGAATTTTCTTCATGTACACAATATACACCCAATTCAAATTCTTCAATTTCCTTATATGGGTCAAATGCATGCCTTTTTTTCCCATTCATCCAGAGTCAAATTTGGGATACCCTCAACCTTAGTACCTATTTCTAAATCATTTGAACACTCTTCTTGGTCAAAGGATGAGAAATTAGCATTGATAGGACTTGGCACATGAGGCTCAATGTGAAATTTTGCAATCGGATCGACCTGATTATAGCCTTAGCTCCATACCTCATCTGAAAAGCATGTGTGACCAATCTACAAATAGATATCCACCAATTTTGGTGGTGAAGTCTCTTGAAAACACATAGTGAAAAGAGTGGTGGGAGGTCAATTACAGACACATCTTGTAAGATTGTGACATTTGGACAGGCATGTAGTGTTAGGCTTAAACCCTTGATGACCCCAACCATTCCTACTTTTTCCCATCTAGTTGCACTACTCCTTTCAGCACTAGCTCATACTTTAGACCCAATTGATCTACTATTTTCTTTGGCATTATTGAGCTACTTGCACCCGAATCGATCATGTAGTTATGTACCAAGTGGTTCTCGATAAATAATGACACATAGAATGATGGAGGCTTCAAATTTTTGCTTGGTTGACCACCACCCTGTTGCTGCATTAGTGAGAAATTTCTCATGACCTTGGTTTGATCCATGTTTGAGGTAGACCAATTGGCCATCGCAGCTTGCAACAAATCTCGTTGTCTAGGATTGCCAGTGACTCCCACATGGAAATGTTCACATGTTTTTTCTTCATCTGATCAATAATGTTGAAGGGGATGAATTATCCTTTTGTTGCCCCTTACTTGGCACAACCTTCTCGGGAGCTTGAATAGGCACATGTGTTGTTACTATAGAGGGTGTCTTGGGCTGATTTTGCATGTTTGGGGCTGAATTTGGTCTACTAACTCCTTGTTGTGTAGGAGTGGATGAGAAACAACTGGATTAGATGGTTGTCCCTCCTCAATGTTTCTCTTCTTTGACCATGTGTTGGCTACACCCTGAAAAGGGGGTTGATTAACTCCACATAGAAGTCTTTGTGTGTACCAATTGACCAACGTGGTTTCCATTGGAGGTGCCTCTTGCTGAGTTTTTCATGTTGTTGATTTCCCTCTTGACTTGGTTCTTGGGATACACCAATGGTCTATACCATCAAGGCCTAGTTTAGTGCACCATTGAAACACATTGATTGATTGTGAGGTAATTAGAAGGGGTAACACTATTCGTACTCATATGCCATGTTGTTTTTGTTGGAACCAAGGCCCTCGATGTTGAAGCTACGTTTGGATCATATGGTCAAAATGGCCTGGCAGCTTGAGGTTGTCCTTGGTTTTGGTTTTGATTTGCATCCTGAGCTGGTGGTCTATTTTATTGATATGGGGGTCTGGCTTGATATTGATTTTGAGGCTGATATGGCCTAGAACTTTGAGCTTGTTGTCTCTTGATAGTCACTAGCTCATTTCCTAGGTTTCTGTAGTTGTTTCATAACCTCTTGTAGCTCTTTTGAAGTGCTTGAAGAAGTAGAAGCCTCACTATTGCTTTGATTCCTAGGGGCTAGAATGGGATTCAATTCTGGCATTTGACTAGTTGTAGGGGCTCCTATTTCTGGATATAGAGGCATAGGTGGCCTAGGTGTGAGTTTACTAGCTTGGATCAAGCAATTTTCAGCTCTAATAGCAATGTTATAGGATGCGGGTAAGGTTATACCTCCCATGGATTGAATCATCATAGAAATATCAAAATTTAAAGCTTTAAGGAAGTATAGAAAAGCACCTTCAGCTGTTGGTCTCACGGCCAATGGAATCCTATCCCATGTCCACTAGAATTTGAAGTTGAAGTCAGTTAACTATTCATTAGGATCCCTCTTGATTGTTGTCAATTGTTCCAATAAAGACAAGTTATCTCCCTTTTCTCCAAATTGATTGTGGAGAGTTGTGCATAAATGGTCCCAATTCTGGATGGATCCCATGGTTAGACTTCTAAACCACTACAAAGCTTTACCTTTAAAGGAGGATGCCAACAACTTGACAACAATGTCCATTTCAGAAATTTCATGGATTACACAGACATTTGCAATATCTAGATATGATCAATTGGAGTTTTCTGGTTCTCTCTAGTAAAATATGGAATGTTCTTCAATGTCATGCGCAATCTGGAACTGGACTTTTTGCATTAAGAGACAATGGGCTACTACCCGGTGAAGTTGACGTAGGGGTTTGACTATTCCATCATGATTGGTCAAAGAACTCTAGTCGATTGAATGAAAGGCCTACCAGGTGGAGGTGTTGACAATTTCCTGTTTGGTGGAGATGGAGACCTTTGAGATCTTCTTCCCCTTCTTGCTCTATCTGGGGATAAATGTAGATAGACAAATAGCCCCTCTTCTCTAGTTCTTGACCTTGTTTTTATTCTTCTCATGAACTTGATAAACTTAACTTGAGTTGTTGAAACCACTAGATTTGAGTGATGGAGTCACCAGATGTGTTGCTCCAAAGCCTCTAAAGGCTGTAATTTTACCAAGACACACACCCAATCTTGATCAATCTTGATAACACTAAAATATTGACCTCTGGTCCCACCAGGTGTGCCAAAACTATTGATGCATAATCACAACATCCCTGAATGTCTACAACTCGATGGTTGAGACTCTCAGTGTGATTGCATAACATGGAGCTTCTCCCAAAGTGTGGGACTTTGTGAATCGAGAGATCTCTCTAGATGAAGGTTGGTTCCTATTCCTCTATTCAGGTGCACACATTCATATTACAGAGGATCTACTCTAAAACCTACTCTAACTTGCCAAGGAGACAGGGTTAAGGAGATGTAAGAAATAAAACCTAAACTAACAAGGGTGATGCACCAAAGGAATGTTGAACACCTTCTTTGTAATTAAACACAAACCATTAAAACTATAACACAACCACCATGCACATATAACCAAACTACAATGAGAGATCAAGAGGATGCAATGAACACAAGAGAGGGTTGAAATCATCCACAGACTTATCTTATTGCTCCAAAAATTTGATACAGTGCATTATAGTAGTCAAGAGGAAAAAATGCATCTACAGTTTGAATGGGAGGTTTGAGTTCCACAAATCTACTTTCAAAAAGATAAGATGGGAGGTTGTAAATTAAAAATGTCCAACCTTTAGAAAATTGCCCCTCTTTACAATATATAGAAATAATAAGAGAGAAAGGAGGGAAGAATTCAAAATCCTATTCCAACCACCCAAGAAAATGCATTGAATTCACTTACTCCAACCACCCCAAAATTGCATTGAATTCACCTACTCAAACCACACCAAAATGTATGAATCACCTACTCCAACCATGATGAGTTCCACTATAAAACCCATGCCTCATGTGATGTTCCTTGTTGGGCAAGAAAGGAAGACCAATTCATTATGGTGGTAGGTGAGAAACCCGACGACCTCGAAAATGGTGGACTGATTGTATTTTTGCATTATGGTGGTAGGTGAGTAGCAGAGATGTGAGATCTTTCCAAAAAGTCCTCCCTTGCTCAAATCTGAGTTCCTAGTTGAAATATATGGCTTTCTCGAAGGTCGGGGTCAGGCATTTAAGATTGGCTCACAATATTTAAAAGACATTGTTCATGTATGATCCACGTGGCAGCCCCGCGCGTCTTAAGATTTCACCCCCTCCTTTCACTCTGAAGTTTGCAATGGTTGGACACTTGGCATCATCTGTGCCTCCCCTGCTTTCTTCATGTTTTGGCTAAGTCCCTCCTACCTATTCAGGAGAAACTATGCGGGACCCTAGACATGTGGAGGCTTCGCACTTGTTTGGAGACCTGCCTTTGGATTTTACCTTCGAAGGTGCACTGAGCTGACATGTGGTGGCTTTGCTAGATCTTCCCATGCTTTAAACTTTTCAAATGATCATTTTTCCTTTCTTTGACTCTAACCACATGGAGGGCTTGCACTTGTTTGGGGACCTGCCTCTAGATTTTACCTTTGAAGTTGCACCGATGAGAAATGTGGAGGCTTCCACTAGATATTTTATTTATTTACTTGGACTTTTCAATGGCTGGTGCCACTTTCTTGGACTCTGACCACATGGCAAGCCTGCACTTGTTTGAGAACTACCTTTTGGATTTACCTTTGAAGTTGTGTCAAGCTAACACGTGGCACCTTTTGCTAGTTCTTAGGCTTTTTCAACAGCCGTTGTAGCTTTTCCAGGCCCTAGACATGTGGAGAGCTTGCTCTCAGTTGGGGAACCCACTTTTGAATTTACCTTTGAAGGTTTTCCGATGAGACACGTGGAGGCTTCCACTGGCTCTTTTATACTTAGTTGATTCAAGGCTCAAGTGAACATTGATTTTCTCCATTTTTCTCCTGTTGAGCTTTGATCTCCTTTAACATTGTTTAACCTCATTTTCTGACCTTGCCTTTCCATTTCCAAGCCCACCCGTAACTTGATTTTTGGGATTGAATGTGAGCTCGCACGACTTAACCAACCCTTGAATTTCTCTATGCAAGGTCTTGTTCGATCAATTTTGCCTAAGGGCAAAATTTGTTAGCATGTCCTTAGATCAATTGTCATTTGAGACTATATCACTCGAGATAGATTGGATCGATTTACATGGTGTCAAGCGGTGCATGCCAATTTTACATAAATAATTTAATGAGTTGATTGTGGAAAAGATAATATAGGAACACATTGATTGTAGATGTATTAATGACATAAATGTGGTGAACGTGAACCAATGATCATCTAAGGACATTATTGATATTTTGTTGGACTTGGAAATCACCCAGTCCCACGGTACCATGAAAATAACACATGACCACATCAAAGCAATTGTTTTTATGTGTGCCCTATCATTCTTACCTTCCTGAGCTAACTATAACACCCATAATTTACTCACATAAACACAACAGTAATAATACCATAATAATTTAGTTTTTACTTACATTTCTCACTATGCAACACCACAAGGTTCCAAGTAGAGGAACTCAACAATGCATATGACACTTACACAAGTCATCGACTCACATAGACACATGACAACACCATATACATGTTGATGCCACACTTTCCCAATGAACGAATGCAAGCAATAATCCCAACCACAAGAAAAGGGACTCAAGTATTGGCAAACCCACAACACATCATTACCATGATTACATCTTCGTTACGATTAATATTCCAATAACATTATTATGTAAGAATAATTTTATCCCTTTTCCACCTACAGATTCATAAGTTCATTCCACATTCAACTTACAATTCGACCATTTAAGTTTGCTCTTTTTCACTTATGACAATCTCCATAACTTACATAATTATTTTCCATATTTCAAATTACATATAAAGTTCCTAATTCTCTCACTCTTATGTTAGGATTATGCTTCCCAAATGTTTATTCAAAGTTTAAAATTTTACCCTTGCTACATAGGTGAATCTAACGTGATGACAAGAAATCAATCTTAGGATTAAGGAAGGTTTAGGTTCAAGATACATTTTTCCCATAAGCATTCTTTGATCATGGTATCTTTATTTACCTACCACGGTTAATATAATTCAGTAACTTGTTGAATCCATTCAACATTTCCACATCAAGAAACTTTATTTAGATTAACATAAATCTTTTGTTTTCTCAAAGTTTGATCTCACCAAGGGCAATTCATATTCATTTTTAACACAAATAAATTTCTAATTGAGTTATAAGGACTCCAAGAGTGACATTATTCATAACCTCAAATCTCATTTTACTCTTATATGATTTACTCTAACATTGCACTATGGTCTCATTATTGGCATTACTTTAGAACAAAAGAGTTACAAAAGTGCTTGTCTAACATCATGAAGAAGTACATGATTGGGAGCATTATAAATTACTTATGAACCACAAGTGATTTGTGTTCAAGGTAAGATCTGTGTTTCAGCATTTCATGATTCCACATGTGAAATTTATTTTATTCTTAATGTCATAAAAGGGCATAGCAAGGGATTATGGAACCAAGTTTCTAGTTTCCTGGGTTCTCTAAAGTCAACATAATTCAAATCAATTTCACTAGCAAAGAGTTACTTACAATTTTCTACCCACAAGCTAACCTCCTAATCAACTGAGGTTTAGTTTAATTCCAATTTGCACTTAGGGCTCTACGCCTATTATAAATCAGATTAAGGTGTGAAAACATATTTACCCTATAAACTCTTTGTAAAAGATCAAGGCGCTATATTGTCACAAGCCAAAGTAACACATTTAGTTGTGAGGAACTAGAGAGATCATTAACAAGAGTTTAAGTCAAAGTATAACTATTCACTAGGTCCATTTGTGACGTCTGGATCCCACAAGGATTCATTCAATGATGAAGAAAATTCCTAGATCTAACTTTGTAAGACTTGGTAGATGACTAGGATACTAAGGAGGTGTTAGTTCTACTTACACCAGAATTTAGTTGGACCATGTCGTTGCTAACCATCAGGTTTACGACAATGTCACTAAACATACCGACTATGACGATAACTCAAAATTGGGCTCTTATTTACTTAAACTAGAAGGTTTCATCGAGTGCAAAGTTTAAGTTCATTCTACGGTTTCAATTTATTCTATGGTAAGAAGGATCACACATGAAGACAAGTTATGCACGAATCTTATACTAGGGTTGAGTGTTTGATTAAATCTCTTTATTACATTTACAAGGTAAGAATATAACACACTAATTAATTAATCATCTATTGCTCACAAGAACGCACTACAAGATATTAAATTCAAATTTATTTAACATATATATCAACCCATTTTTTCTTTTTTTTTCTCTTTTTTTTAAAACATACAAAAATAGGAAATAAAATGGCACCTATGATAAAATGCACATTTCCTAAAGAATTCCTAAAAATAGCATCTCATGCATATTACCAAATTTCAAATATAAAATTTTCTGTTACATTGCAACTACATTAGACATATATACATTTTCCAATAAAATATATAAATTACAATAATAAGTAATGAATTATGCCATGTCTTTTCGCCATCTTACTTCCATCCTGCAAAACCATGTGAGCATGATATCAGCAATAAATCACTGGCATGGCATCCACCCTAATCTATCATAATTATCATTTTTAGTTTCCCATTTACATAATAACATTAATAATTTGCATTCAAAAGGAGAAGGTTAGAGACACATATTTATTTCATTTTAGTTCACTTCATTTCTTAACCAAGGAGAGAGAAATAAATAGGGAAGAGAGAGAAACACTATTTCACCAAAAGTTTAATTTCACACAACAAATCACATTGTATATTTTCAAATAGTTATTTACAAGTGTTAACAAGTTTCCATAATAGTTTTGCAATCTGACAGGGGTCCTTCAACTTTCCTTTTACGTTTTCCTCCTAGTTGCAAAAACATTCAATTTAGACCGAAGGATAAGAAACCAATTTCAAACATTGTCTTCTGATGAGAAAACATACCACGGTTAAATTTATACGTATATACTTATCTACCAAGATTCCATATATGAAGCGGCGAAATTCGGGCTGGCGAATGATTTACAATTAACGGCTAGTGTTTAGAGGCCATGGGTTGTAATTGGCCTAGTTGCAAACGAATAAAAGATAGCTCGAGGGCTCGAGAACACCACATCCAAAAGCGACATTCGATGAACAAACGTGCAACGAGAAACTTCCTACAAGTTCCTCTATCTATGAAGAATTCACCAAAGTCGACAGGATTGAGAACTATCAAACGGTTATCAAATGGAAACATGTATTCTAGAGCCACCAGTCATAATTGGTTCAATTTGACCCAGTCAAACTACAACTAAAGGCCTACAAAATGCCATTTCCAAACTATAAGGAAAAGTGTTTTTCCCTAAATAGTGTAACAGGGCTCCTATAAGGGCGTCAAAAAGATCACAAATGTTCATTTGAAGTCAATCCAAATATTAAGGTGACTCCTCACATAACAGGGTACACGAATGAAGCTTAACATCCCCTCTCAGGAGTTACAAAATTTGCTTTACAAGTATCCAAAAACCAAATTTATCTATTTAAACAAAGGAATGGTCAACATATTTACCGGGAAGTCAACTTCAACTTGTCAATATAAGGGGTACTATAGCAAACTAGTCTGGTTGGGATGTTGCTAGATCATCACGAAGTGAGGATTTAAGTTCATTGTTTACGAGGAATATTAGATCATATAAGTTATGATACAACATTTTATTTTCTTAAAAACAAGTTTATTTAATACAATCAAATATATGAAAATTATTTTAGTTTAAAAAATTTATTCCATTGTAAAAGAAAAACTAAAGAACAAAAGTTATGAGATATGTGTTGACAATTTTTGCACTAGCACAAAAATGGGCAACTCGAAACTTCGTTATGATGGATAGCATTGGTGAAGTATACCTAAGCTAGGGAGTTTCTTTCAGACAATATTGTTACTATTGAATTAATTAATGATTACATGAAATTTGTAGCTATGTGTGTTGTTACAAAACATAACAGATCACATAGCCTGCAATTTCATGCTATCTTCAACAAAAGAACACAAGGCAGAAGGACAGTTGTGTTTCCTTGATGAAGACACCGAATTGCAGAATAGATGAAGTGTTAGGTTTTGAAGAAGCAATCAAGACTACAGATTATAGAAATCAGAGTTCATTACTGGATGTTACAAGTATTCTTTAATGTTCTTTCCTTCATGATTAAGACATTCAATTATATTATTGGGTTGTTTAGTTCATCATACAATCCATATCAGAAAGTAGAAATGTAGAAATAAATACACAACTCAATTTCACAATTCAATGTTTTATTCATAAGGAATTTCAAATGTTCCCACACAAGTTGTGGGATGTAACTGGAAAGTAAAGTACAACTACTGAAATAAGAGGTACACATGCATGAAAGAGAAAATAAAGGAGTATGAGTGAACCCATCATTTCCTTGAGGTTTGTCCTTTGGTTGATGCATCCTCATCTTCATCTTTGTTCCCTCTTCATCTTCATTGCTGAGAGCACTATACCTGAAAATAGAAAAGAGAAAACTATCAAATTTATGAGCTCAGGGTACAATCCATATTCCTATATTGTCCTAATTCATGTACATGTATCTCTTAATAACATGAGATATATATTACTTGAAGATCAAACAATATACATGATTTACTCACTCAGAAAGAAATAAAAAGAGAAGAAAATAAAAAACATGGACATAAGAGAGGCCAAAAAGCCTAAATATTTTCTAAATGTTTTCTCAAGTGTGCGGTATAGGTTGCAGCCAAGAATAAATAAATCATTTCTTACAGTCTTCGCTATGGATAAAGATTGCAGAGTTCAATAACTTCTATCCTATGGTACATGAAGAAAACAAGTGACAAGTACATACTGGAATGAAGGAAGAATACAACTCAAAGTTAAATAGCTATTCTAGGGATAAAATAAGTTGCAGTACTGAACAGAGGAGATAATTACAGACAAAAGTGCATGTTTTAGATTGTGGCGAAGAGGAAGAAATAGAATTTAAAAGATGAAGTTAATTGGAAAGATAAGATTACAGCTGAAACAGAATGAGAAAGAAATCTGGGAAAATTTTAACAGGGATTTGCCATGTAAAATGGACATTTACATCTTTCCATAAAGTTTTTTTAATTAATACATGTTTTAAAATTTGTATGTAAATCAAATAAGTGATACTGAGAAAATCAGAAAATTATGCCATAATCAAGATAACTTGATTATTATGTTTTGGTTTCCAAAAACAAATCAGCTTCAATAGAAAAGTGATACATTTTATTTTTGAATCAAAAAGTACATCTATTACAGCTGAAATAGAAATAAAAGAAAGAATTCTAGGAAAATTTTGACAGGGCTTCGCCATGTAAAATGGACATTTTAAATTTTCCAGCATACATACTAAAGTTGTAATGAAGATTAAATGTAGTATTTTAAGAAAATAAATGGACTACACTTTCAGTCATCAAATTGAAGAAATTTGGATCTTTCATTCTAGCTTAATAGCTGAATAAAATGAAGTTTCAAGATAATACTACAAAGTTCAGCTATTTTAAGTTGCAGTTTTTAGAATGAAGCAAATGTGAGAGCACAAAAATACTACAATATTAATGAAGCACGTCCATTCAAGCAAAGTAGTACTCATCTATAACATGTCGGGCCAAACCGTGAATAATCAACGAGGTCAAGCTAATAATTTTACAAATGTAAAAAGATCTCTTGAAATTGAGAAAGCAGTCAAGTACCATAATCGTAAGTTCTAGAATCAAATAAAAGTCTATCTGTCTATCAAGAAGATGTCAAATCTCAGAAGATTCAAGCTACAGTAATCAAGAAAGATAGAAGATGAAATCAATTGTAGAATAGATTCTTGTAACAAAGGAACTACAAGTGCAGCCAAAAAACTTCAAATTTACATAATGATTCAAGACCTCGAGCCCAAACATAGGATAGATGATTTACAATATGCTACGGTATACTTCAAAGCCAATTTTAAATGCAAGATTCATGGTTAAGAACCAGAATAACCCACAAGGAGAACCAATTTTTGATTTTAAATCATTACGAAATAGATACCCATCAAAATAAAGCTTCAAATCATAAGTCTATAAAGATAGACTTGATGCCCAAGAGTAAGCTTGAAACCAAATGCACAAAGAGCCACATAGTATAGAGTTTTCAATTACAAGGATAACAGAGCATAATACGAAACTTCCAGATATTTCCAGTTCAGAGCTTCAGATGCTCAAGGTCGACTAAGCAAATAAGCAACCAAACTACATGCTCCAAATTTAGAGCTCAGAAATAACCTATTAATGGGGACCACATTGAAGTAAATCTCAAGATATCATCTTAAACAAAGTACAAGGAGAAAACACAAAGAAACAACTCTCAGTCAAGAAGCGAGTAAAACCCAATCTTGAGGCATCATCAAGTGAAAGCTAAATTTTAGAAGCATAGGTCCATATATATACAACCAGGTGTATCTTATCTGAGTATATTTTCATATTACAAATTTAGACAAAAAACCTTGAATCAAAATTACATGCACATCCAGGATAAAGAGAGCTTCAAATTTTTCCTTCAGAAGTCAACATTCCCATTGAAAAATTATTTTCAAGTAGCAGAATAGAAGAAGAAAATATAGATCTTGGTTTTCATCACAGACCCATTAATGGGTATATCCAAATCAGAGTAATGAAACAAGGACTTACTGATTAAGCCGAAGTTGAGTAAACCCTCAAACGGTGATCAGTTCAAGACTAAAACGAAGGACCCATTATGGGTTTTAGCTCAGAGACCAAGGTCGTCCCAGGAGATCACAAAATATGTAAAGAAAGAGCAATATATCAATATTTTGAAGCCAAATGATAATGACGAAGCGGTTACCGTGCTCAGAAGTCAAATACTTACCATCCTTGCATCAAGATAGTGATGCTAATAGCACAAATCCGAGCTCACAGAGGCTGAAAAATGAATCCAAGAACACGAAATCACATATCCTTCCTTCTCGATAAAGAAGACGAGCTCCGATATTTCACCATTAGCACTAAGACATTTCGGTGCTAAATTTAAGAAAGGAATCAAAACCTACAAGACCCTCTTATAGATCGAAGAAATAAAATGGTGTCCATTAAATCTTTCAAAGCAAGTTCAAGAGCCGATATCAACAAAGAAATGATCACGAGAAGATATAGATGCAATACCCATCTATAGTAAGATCGACCTCGAAGATAACAACGGTGGTGACAAACTCCATGACCACCTCCTCAAAAAAAAAACTCAAATAGAGAGAACCATAAAGATAAATATTTAACCAAGCTCAGAAACCATTAATGCAGAGGGGCAGAGTTTGAAGGACTTCAACAATGGCAGAAAATACCCACAACTACCTTGCTCAGAAAACTCAAAACAGAGGAAAAACTACAAAATGCAGAACCGACCGAGCTAAGAGAGTCAACTGTTAAGGAAGCCGAGCTTCATAAGATGAAAATGGTGTCGATAAAAAAATTTTCCAGGGCTTCGCCCATGAACCATATGTAAAATGAAAAAGTGGATGAGGTTCGAGTTGTTTTGACTCACCCACCTGAACTTTGGCTTAACCTAACCCTAACCAAGGGTCAGTGATCAAACGATCAATATTCGACAAGTATGAAGATCAATGCTCAGGGATCGATCTCCAAAAAACAAATCAAACCATCATGGTCAGATGCCACCACCACATTAATTGCGAGTTTAGAACCCTAACCAATAGTATAGAGATTGATTGCACCAGATCAAACAGTACAGAGATCAATGGCCCGGGATTGATTACAAGTTTCAAAACAAAGTCAACCCGAGTTAAGATGCTACTGCAGATAAAGCACATGCGGGGTGAGTCATCATCATGAGGTGGCCAGCCCTTATTATTTCAAAAATGATTTTCATTTGACACACCAACAATAGTCCAAGCTAAACTATTCCAAAGGTGCCAACCAAATCATGTGTGCAATAATCAAACCAAAAGGTGTCCACCTTATTCTATTCGTGATATAAAGCCAACCAACTATACAATACAATATTAATCAAAGGTGGCAAACTATAGTATGCTATATGTATGTTCAAATGTGGCCGAATGTAATATGGTAACACTTTTACAAAGTGCACCTTGTCATGTGTTTAAAACCATAGTAATTTACTAAGTCCATAAGAGTGGCCAAACCATGGTAAGACTATTATTGAACTACAAATGTGGTCCCCACTATTGAAGGGGTTGGAGATGATTTATAGTGTGTTATCCATGTGATCACTAGAGGACAATGAATGTCAACATCAGAACTTGAGCTTGGAGGTCGTCCCCATTAAGTGGATTTTTGGATCAATTATATTTGCAAGTATTGAAAATATTGTATTTTTATTTTGCTCAATGCACAGGAGTATTTTTGCATGCCTTCACAAAAGGACAAATCAACAAGAGGATAGAATTTACATGCACTAAGAGGAGACTTGCTCATCAAGAAATATTTATTATTAGCAAATTATTCACCCATGCTTTTCTTAAAAATAGAACAATCAACTTCAGTTTGACTATATGTAATCAAAGGCTATTAATGTCTCCTTGTACTAGTTTGTTTTATTTTATTCCTTTATTTATTATTAAATAAAGGATAAAAATAGGATGCATGGGCGAGTACAACCTCAGTCTATTTTTAGGAAGGGTGGGTGAATCAATTTTGTTATATATTGTGTGCCTTGGCAAAGCACAAAAGAGGACTTTTTAGATACAAGAGTGCTAAAGTAATTTTATACCAGTTTTGCCCTTTGAATGTGAAGTATTTTCTACCTTTCTAATTATTTGCAGTCTTGTGTATGTTTCCATTAATCTTGTGAATGTTAAATTCCCTGATTAATCATCTTACCCTATTGTAAATTCAATAATTTCTGCATGATATTGATGTGTATGTGTAACTTAGCAGTATTGTTGTGATTCTATCCCTCAATACATCAAAGTGTTTACCCTTAATTATCTTTAGAAAATTGTTGGTGCATCAGAAATTCATTCCATATCAATTGTGCATGTACTCAGTCAAAGACCTCATACAAGTTTGGTGTATCACCTCAGTTTTATTTTCATTTTACAGTCATCTTTCACCCTTAAACTATAGAAAATCAGTTTAGGATACATCAATAAGGAACCGGCCTTGATACTGGAGACTCACCTCAAAATAGGTATACCCACAGACTGAGGTGTTTCCATTGTATCTACGAAAGAGAGAGATAAAATTTGTAAGCTTAGAACACCTACATCCATCTCTTTATAGGGTGCACTTTCAAGAGATAATAGTTTTGGCACGCTCGGTGGGACGATGAATCAAATTTGCATGCATGTTACAGATATTTACAGGAGATCTACAATAGATTTTACAATAGATAAAAGTTACTTTTGGGACAACAAGTTGCAATAATCTATTCTAAAGATTTAAAGATCTATTTGGCGACTCTGTAGGGCTGATTTCAGACCAGTATTGTAGCATGTTCCATGCCTAAAGTAACTACAAGATCATCGGTAAGAGCTATTCCTCCTGAGTTTGTTTCTTTATCTTTGAATTCTGCAATAAGGAGAAGAGTTAGTAATACTTTACCTTATAATAGGCCTAGTTTTGATAACCCTCCTAATATTCCCTCACCACGTATCAATTTTTCTATTCAAATCCCAATTTTCCAAATGGCTATTCATCCACCTAGGAATTTTGTAACCTTTACTAATGGCAGCCCATTAGTAATCCCAGTTTATCATGACATCCCTACTGCTGCCATGAAAATTTTTCCATCATTCATTGGTGAAAATCAGGTTACACCTACAAGAGCACATTAAAGATGTCGCAGCCTTATGTGCAGTTCATAATATTACTCATGAGGATGTAGCTTTGATATTTTTAGTTGCATCTCTTAAAGGACAATCCTTGCAATGGTATAGAAATATAGAGATTGGATGCATAAGAACTTGGGATGACTTAGGTGATAAATTGCTGAAACAATTTCAAGATAATTTAGATCATTTATCTCTCATAGAACAACTTTCTACCATTAAAAGAGCTCCCAACGAATTTATGTCTAGTTTCAACATTCGTTTTGCTAGAACTTGGGAAAGAATTCCAGCAAGTGTCAAGCCTCAAGCTGATCACGTTTTCTTTATTATCTTAGGGCATTAAACAATGATATTTCAACTATGATTCTAGTCTATGGGAGGAGATACGCTCCCAACAGCCTATGATATCACCATCCGAGCTGAAAATAGTCTTATTCAAGTTGAAAAATTAGCACCAAGGCCTTCAATGCCTTTTTTGGCAGATTTAGCACCTATTCCTCATAGCCTATCACAATTATAGAACCTGTTATTGTAGCCCCATCAGATGACGTATTTAAAGATTTTACAGACTATGGGAACAATTTAACTTCAATTGAGAATAGTTCTACATTACCTAGTAGACCTTATCAAGCTCCTTATCAGCAAAATCAGCTAAACCAACAAAATAGGAAGCCTTACCAATCAGAATCAAAATTATAGGCAGCCTTATCAACAAAGGCAATTTGATCCAAAGGCTCCTAGTTCATCTAATGATTTAGTCCTAGTTAATATGGCTATAGAAGAGTGGTTTCAACCTTGTAATCAACCTCATTCAAGTGCAAGTTGCCCAAATTCTTTTCTGAACATAAGTCTTGTTGCACAACCTCAATCTGAGACATTGTTAATGCCTCAAATGGAGGGTGGGAAGTAAGATACCGAGGTTGAGAAGGCACCTGAATAGAACTTATTCGGTTTCAGTGAGGATGATTTCATTGCACTTACTACTAGAGCTCAAGAAAAGGCTATAAAGAGTAAAAAATAGTAGAATAGGCATGTTCTACCTACTATCATTGATAAAACAACTATAAGCCCAAAACCAGCTAATAGCGCATATGTTCCTCAAAACCTAACAGGTGTTACAGCTATTAAAGAACAACAAAAAAAACTACAACCTGATCCAAGAAGGTTATTTATACCTCAGATATCAACAGCATCTAAAGCAGAGTCAGTTTTCGCCAAAGCCTATGCTAAAATAGTAGAATCTATCTCTAAAATTGTTGCTTCTTTTAATATTGTTGATGTAATGAAAAATCATAATGTTAACATCTCAATGTGGGATGCTCTAAGTATTCCAAGACAGCAAGATTTACTTTCTCATGAACTAGCTAAGTTGCAGATTTCTTCTAAAACAACAGAAAAGGAAGTCTAGAAAGCAGACATGGTCCTTGGAACAATGGAACAAGACCGCATCAAAGAAGTTAAATGGATGGTTTAGAAAGTCTTAAATTCTCATGACATCAAGAATCCACCACCATTTTATCTATCACTAATTATTGGAGAACATCTTGTTCATAATTGTATGGTGGATAGCGGTGTAAGCAAGCACAGTTATGCCAAAAGCAATTGCAGAAAAATTGGGTGCAGTATGAACCTACAGAAAAGAGTGTCCTACAGTTGGATGGAATTGCAACTAATACATTGGTTTCATCATAAATCTATAGGTAACATTGCATGCTTGCCCAAATGTTTCCATTCTACAAGATATTATTGTTGTAGACTTACCTCCTTACTTTGCTATATGTTTATCAAGAGATTTCACAATAGCAAAGATAGGAGGCTATCTCTCTTCAGATTGGTCTTTATTATTTTTCACTACTCATTATGGGACCAAGGTTACTATCAATTCAAAACCATGGGCCAAATTTCACATTAAGTCTCACACTTCTAATGCAGTAACTAATTATGCAGCCTTAGACCAATCTGATTTTGATAATATAGCTCATGTTTTAGCATTATATGGTGTTTCTAACCTATTTAGGGATGAAAAGAAACATGAAGAACATGCTTATGATCCTTTCAAAGAATTTAAAGAGCATTTTTTTGACGTGTATTGCTTGCATGAAGAAAATACATCAATTCCCTTGCTATCCAAAACAAAAAATGTAACAGAAGGGATTTGGAAACTTCATTTTGATGGAGCTAAAGATAAGAAAGGACAAGGAGCAGGTTTGATGCTCACTTCCCCAACAACAAAAGGTATTTCTCAGCTTTGAGTCTCCAATTTTCATGCACTTGCAACGTAGTTGAATACAAAGCATTAATTCATGGCTTACTTTGGGCCAGAAAGAGAGGTATTAGCATGCTACAGATTTTTGGTGATTCTAAGTTGGTTATCAATCAAGTAAGAAATTCCAAGTTTTATAAGAATCCATTAATGAAGTCTTACAGACATAGAGTTTCATACTTAATAGAATATTCAAAGACTATTAACATCTAATCCATTCCTAGAATAGAAAATAAGCATGCAAATAGACTTGCCACAATTGGTGCTAGTTTTGAAGTGTTGGAATAGATTGAAAATAACAAAATTCAGCCTCATATAAAGCTAATTATCGGGCTTTGATACCTAATAATGACTTGAATTAGTAGTTTTTGAAAATGATGATCAAATATGTAGGTTTTTGTAGCAAGAAGAATTTTCTAGTAAATCAAGATAAATTACAACACTTATATGGTGACCAAATTGTTCAATTAAAGACAAATAAACTGCCTCAAGGTCTGGTCACATTAGAAGACATCTTTAACACTGATGATTAGTTAAGGAAGGTCAAGACTAAGATGTCAACAAATGTTGATAATTATGAGGAGATTTCAGTTGATGAAGGTAAAAATTTGTTTCTCGGAAAGGTATGTTCTTTAGCTGAAAAACATTCTTTTATTAATATTTGCAAGGAATTTAAAGATGTTTTCACTTGGAAATACCAAGACCTGAAAGGGTTTGATCCCAATTTAGCACTGACATACTATTGAATTGCAGCCAAATTCCAAGCCATTTAGGCAAAAACAAAGGCCTATAAATCCCAAAATAGAGCCTCTAATGAGGAAAGAGTTATCTAAGTTGATTGAATTAAGTATTATCTTTCCAGTTAAGCATTCAATTTGGGTATTCAATCTTGTTCCTGTTAGGAAGAAAAATGGATCAATTAGATTATGTGTGGATTTTAGAGATCTTAATAAATCTTCATTAAAAGATCACTACCCACTTCCAAATATGGATCAGATTTTGAGAATAGTTTCTAGTTCAGATAGACTATCTCTTCTAGATGGTTATAGTGGATACAATTAGATTTTAGTCCGAGAAGAGGATAGGTACAAAACAACTTTCACCACTAAGTAGGGTAGTTATGCTTACAAAAGAATGTCTTTTAGCCTTTCAAATGCTTGGTGCAACATTTCAACATGCAATGGACATGGATTTTCACATCTTGTTAAATAAATTCATCCTTGTTTATTTAGATGATGTTACTATATTCTCAAAAAAATTTGAAGAACATCTAATACACCTAAGGCATATTTTTCAGTTATGCAGACAATTTGGGATATCTTTGAATCCACTAAAGTCTATATTTTTAGTACATCAAGGAAAATTACTTGGTCATATTGTTTCTAAGCAAGGTTTAGCAATTGATCCTTTTAGAATCAAAGCCATATCACAGCTATCATTGTCTCATCATAAGAAGGCATTACAAGAGTTTTCTTGGAAAATCAACTTTGTTAGAAGATTTTTTCTAGATTTTGTTGCATTGGTGAAACCATTGACAGCTATGTTAAAGAAAGAGAAGACTTTCTCTTGGACCAGTGAAGGGAGAGAAGGATTTGAATCAATCAAAGCAGCCATCTCTCAAGATCCTACTCTTACAAATCTAAATTTCGATAAAGATTTTACAATGTATGCACTTGCAGGAGTTGAAACAATCTCAACCATATTAACTCAGGTTAATGATGAAAATGTTGAACAACCAATTGCTTTCTTTGGACAGAGTTTACATGATTACGAAACAAGGTACACATTTCTTGAAAAATAAGTACTTTCAGTAGTCATAGGACTAAAGAATTTTAAGTACATGCTTTCAAAAAACAAAATTCATGTTCTTGTTTCTCATCCAAGTGTGAAATCTTTCTTGTTAAATAAATAATTGAATGAGAAAAGAGCAGGTTGGATAACGAAGGTCATGGAATATGATGTTGATATTTGTGTTATGAAGACAATTCGAGGAAAAGGTTTGTGTGAACATCTAATTGCTGATATGGAAAAATAGTAAACTGTAGAACTTGAAGATTCAAAATAGCATGCTAAAATTATGTATCAACAATTAGACATTATGGTTCAGCCAGAAAATGAGCAACCTGAACTTGCTTAAGAAGTCCACGAATCAATATGGATAACTTATTTAGTTAACTATCTACACCATGGCATCTATCTAGAAGGTATGGACAAGAATAAACGAAGGTATTTTAGATTACAAGTTATACCCTATGTTTTCATTGATGGTATATTATTCAAAAGGAATATAAATGGAATCTTGCTACGATGTGTTGACTATGAAAAATTCAGCAATTATTATTAGAATTCCATGAAGGACTTGTAGGAGGTCATTTCTTAGCACGTACCACAACCTTAAAAATTATGAAAGGTGGTTATTATTGGCCAAATACATTTTAAGGACTATTTCAAATGGATTAGGAAGTGTAAGAAATGTGTTTTCTTTGTTGGAAAAGAATGTTTAGCTTCTCTTCCTTACAACCTATTTCAGTTGATCACCTTTTATGTAGTGGGGCCTTGATTTTATTGGCATGATAAACCCACCTTCATCATAAGGACACAAGTGGATTTTGACTACTACAAATTACTTTACATGCTAGACTAAAGCAATATCCTTGAAAGATGCTAATGAAACTTTGATACTATCCTTTTATGATGGTAGAGTTTACAAATTTGGTGTTCTAACAACTATCATATAAGATAATTCTTTAGCATTTCTTAGTGTAAAGGTAACATGATTGGGGTGTTAATCATGGAATTTATCTAACTATTACCCATAAGGTAATGGGTTAGCTGAAAGTACTAACAAGAATCTTATAAGGATCTTCATAAGAACACTCAAAGATAACCAGAGAGCTTGGCATCTAATGTTGAATTCAGCACTTTGGGTTGATAGAGTGACTCCTAAAAGATCAGTTGGCAATTCACCATACAAGCTTGTTTACGGAAGAGAAGCAAGAATGCCTATTTCAGTTGAGTTACCCACACTAGATTTATTGCATCAAATAGAATTCTTGAAAATGAACCATTGTAGGTTCGTTATGCAAAATTAATGAAATTACAAGAGCTAAGAGATCAAGCTCATTTAAACATGGAAAAGAATCAGAAATAGATGAAGAATATTTTTAATAAGAAATTTAAATTCAGAATCTTCAATGAAGGGGATATTTTGTTAAAGTGGGATGTTGGTTGTGCAAATCCAGGAAGACACATGAAGTTCGATACAATCTGGAGTGGTCCTTACATGATTTCATCTTGCAAAGAACACAATGCTTTTCAGCTCTCGAGGCTAAATGGAGAGGAACTTCCCATTCTTGTGAATGGTATGTTTCTCAAAAATTGTTATTGAAAATCCTACAGTGTCTATTTAGAATAGGATTTCCCTTCAATAAGTGTATTCCTTTCACATTACAATATTTTTCAATTCAATAAGTGCATTTGTGCAAGTGATCTAGTTTACAGATCCTTTCCTATTTTTTATCTTGTTTTGGGGTTGGACCTTCAGAAGGCAAATTTTGGTTACATGATTTAGACTCCATGCCCAATGGAAAGAGCATCTTTGGTTTACAGCTAAGCTAGCGAGGCAGCTTTACGGGATTGCTAGAAATTTTGACAATTTTTACACTTGTGTAAAAATGGGCAATCTAAACCCGAAAGATTTTGCGATAATTGAATCAGAAATGATGCACCATGACGTAGTTGCACTCCAACGGAATCATGATAGCTCTAACGTAATCGCAAGGAAGAATCGATCAATAATGGAAAAACTTACTCAACAAAAACAAAGCTTAAACATAGAGGAAAGACAGTGGAGTGTCTTGGCATGCTCATAAATGAATAGTGAAAATGTACATATAAGGTGCGAGTAACCCTAGTGCGGGACTCAATAGCAAACCATAAACCTAACCCATGTGAGATGACCCTCAAATATGTGAGGAGGACACATAGGATAACTCACACCAACACCCCCCCTTCATCGAAGCTAGGGTAGCGGCTATGACAAGTAAGATCGAGGAGAAGACACACCTAAACAACTAAGAAAGATGTGTTAATGGGGATCTAAGCAACTAAAGGCTTGATAAGGTGCCCATATACAAACACAATCTTCTAGAAGAAGATGAAAAAGAAGGACTACATAGCCCGAAGAAGATGAGCAGTTGTAGAAGACCTCGCCCCAAGAAGAGACTCGTAAGTGAAGAAAATTCATCTCAATGAAGGGATTGGTAAATAAATCTGCAATCTGATCAGTTGTCTAAATGTACTGAATGTCGATGATTCCATCATGAATAAGCTCTCGTATGAAGTGCATATGGATCTCAATATGCTTCGTTCACTGATGTTGAACTGGATTTCTACAAATGGAGATAGTGCTCGTGTTATCATAGTAGATAATGGTAGGCTGCCAAAAGTGGATGCTAAACTCTATCAGAATACCCTGTAGCCAAACAGCGTTTATGGCTGCGTTAACTACTCTCCTCTGTATTCTACCTCTATAGATGATATCACAATTTCATTCTACTTCTTGACTAGACTAACTAATAGGAAACGAAGAGGTATATTTCCAAGAGAAAATATAAGCCGCCCAAGTAGAATCTTGATGATCTATCTACCCCTCCATGATAGTGAATGCCATCAGTATAAGTGCCACGAACATAATGAAGGATCCATTTAGCTGCTTTCCAATGTAGCTCATGTGGCTCCTGCATGAATTTGGACATGATCCCAACAGCATACGATAAATCCGGTCGAGTGTGAGTCAAGTAAATCAAGCTACCCATGAACTGTCGATAAAGAGTACCATCAACCAAGGGAGTAGAGCAATCTGAAACCAACTTAACCCCGGAAAGAAAAGGAGTAGGAGAAGACTTGAAATTGACATCTAAAAATGAGCTAGCAAATCAAGAGCATACTTAGGTTGTGAAATCAAAATTCTTGAGTCAGATTGTGAAATCTAGATCCCAAGGAAGTAATGAAGCAAACCTAAGTCAGTCATGGAAAACTGTTGGCCAAGGTGATCTTCACAGAATCAATAATAGAGGAAGAGTTTTATGATCAACAAGTCATCAACATAGAGAACAAGAATGAGTATGGAGTCATCTTGTTGTAGAATATAAACATTTGGATCAAAGTGACACCTAGTAAACCCTAATGTAAGTAAAAAGGAGTCCATCTTGGCATACCAAGCCCGAGGGGCTTGTTTAAGGCCATAAAGAGACTTCTTTAACTTACAAATGAGGGAGGGATCTTGGACATAACCGGAGGTTGTTCCATATAGATCTCTTCCTCTAGGTCACCATGAAGGAAGGCACTCTTAATGTCCATTTGATGGACTTTCCATTTGTTCACTGCGGCAATGGCTAGGGTCAGTTGAATAGAAGTCATCTTCGCAACTAGAGCAAAGGTTTTAGTATAATCAACCCCAGACTATCTGGGAGAAACCCTTAGCTACTAATCATGCTTTAAATTTTTGATGTCTCCATCTACTCCATACTTTTTTCGTAACACCCACTTACACCAGAATGATTTTTCTTCCTTTCGGAAGAGGGTGAGATCCCAAGTATCGTTCTTCATGAGAGAGGAATACTCCTCATCCATGGTAGAATCCCACTCAGGAATACCAGAAGCCTCCTAGAAAAGACTGTGGATCAGAAGTAGAGGTGAAGAAAGAGTGGTTCCAATGAAATATGAGCAAGTACGTCTCATATCCGAAGTATCTCCAACTAAATCTCTAGCACTTTATAAAGTTTTCCTAGCCCAAAGAGGACCAGGAGGATCAGGCTCAGAGTCGGAAGATTCTTCACTTGAGTGAGAAGGGACATAGTCCTCATCATCACTACTGTCAGAATTAGAAGACTCAGAGGTCTGATGGTTGGGAGGATCATGAAGAGGAGCATGCTCAACAGTATCATCATCTGATGAGTCAGAATCCGAATCAGCGAGTTGAAGAACCTCAATAGGTGGAGAAGTAGAAGTCGAAGAAGACTCATCAAACTTAACACTTCTCTCAATATACAACTCATGAGAAGTAGGATTCATCAATCGATATCCCTTCACACCATCAGGATACCCTATAAAGATACAAGGTTTGGATTGTGGTTCCAAGGCCTTACGTTTCTTCTTGGGAATCGAGCCATAGCCTTGGATCCAAAGACTCGAAAGTGCTCAACATCAGGCTTGCATCCAAACCAAGCTTCAAAGGGTGTCATCCCTCTTATTGCCTTGTGTGGAACATGGTTCTGAATGTAATTTGCACAATTCACTACTTGCCCAATACTATGGAGGAAGAGACTTCGAGTGAATCATACAAGTGGCCATCTCCTTAAGAGTATGGTTCTTTCTTTCTGTGACTCCATTCTGCGAAGGGCTATAAGCAATTGTATGTTGTAAAGAGATCCCTTCAAAAGTATAGAAATCCATGAACCTATTGTTTACATATTCACCTCCATTGTCGGTTCGAAGAACCTTGATAGACCATTCCACCTATTTCTCAGCAAGAGCCTTAAAGTCCTGAAAATGTTCAAAGACTTCAAACTTAAGCTTAAGAAAATATACCCAAGTATATCATGAATAGTCATCAATGAAGGTTAGCACATAAAGAGCTCTAGTAAATGAAGGAGAAGGAAATGGACTAGAAACATCACTATGAACAAGATCCAAAGGATGAGTGGCTCTCAGGATTTTCCTTTGTCAAAGTTCTTTTCAGGATGCTTTCCAAGGGTACAACCCTCACAAAGACCCTTAGAAAACTTGACATGGGGTAACCCGTTGACCATTTCATTTTGGCTCAATTGTTCAAGGTAGTGATAATTTAGATGTTTGAAATGCTCATGCCATAGCTTACTAACCTCATTTGCATGAGTGAGCAAGGAAGTGGGCGTAGAATCAGAAGTAAAGTGGGAAAAGGTATATAACCATGAATGGTGATCAGCCTTTCCCTTAGCCACTGTAGTGTCATTGTTAAGCTCATGAATAATCACCGAGTTAGGACCAAATTCCACTCGCATTCCTTCACCAAGGTGAGTAATTTGGTAAACCGATAGGAGATTGGTAGAGAGATCAGGAACACTCAACACTTGGTTAAATGTTCCCCATCCATCTCTACCGATCCACTACCGGAAACCGACATTGTTGTGTCATTACCCATTGTGATTTGGGACATTCCACAAGGTTCGATGTTGGAAAACTCAACATGCGAAGAACCCATGTGGTGCGAGGCACCGGAATCTATAATCCACGTCGATGAAGGAGCAACTCTGGCTACAAGGGCCTTTCCTTTCTTCTTATCATTTTTAGAACCTTTTACAGTAGAAGACTCGGCCTTTGAAGAGCACTTTGTTTTATGGATTCAGGAACACTTATTTTATTCTTCTCAAGTAAATGAGATAAGTGATCAATCTATTTCGAAAAAAATAGTGGTGCTTGATCGTGACCAGAATTCTTGCAATAGGAACACAAAAACTTTCTTTTTGCCTTAGGCTCAGAAGTTGAAGTGTTTGTGTCATTTTTAGGTTTGGTCTTGGTTTCTTTCTTAGGTTGATCCTTTGTTTCTTTCTTCTTTTCAATCTTCTTTCCCTTACTAGTACTTGCTACAAGGGCATGTGACTTGGACTTGAGAGACCCCATTTGAATGAGTTTGTCCTATTCTCGAATGAGTTGGGA
Source organism: Taxus wallichiana var. yunnanensis (assembly GCA_018340775.1). Classification (NCBI taxonomy): domain Eukaryota; kingdom Viridiplantae; phylum Streptophyta; class Pinopsida; order Cupressales; family Taxaceae; genus Taxus; species Taxus wallichiana. Next base: position 950,849,768 of record CM031242.1, read on the forward strand.
TGAAAAATAGTCAAAGGAGGGCATAGTCCAAGTATTGCCCAAAGTAGCTTTTGTAGCGTAGAAAGTTGACACGAAGACAAAATATTCAAGACCTAGCTTAGAGAGAATCGACAAGATCAGTTGAGAATCTTTCTTCTCTACTTGACATCCTTTTAACAATAATCTAATGTGGACAAATTTGAGAAAAGAAAGGTTATAGGTTTTCAAAGTCACTAGGATTTAACCCTAGTAGTTCGTTTTCCAACTCATGCGCTCTCATGTCATCTAGTTGTCCAAACATCGCATCTAGCATTTTCCATGTAGATTTAGGTGTTTTGGATGCCTCAATGTGGAAGAGCAAGTCAGGAGAAATAGACATGCAAAGAAGACCTAAAGCTTCATCACTACGGTTTAACCACTTAGATTTTTAGGTTCGTCTTCTAGTTCAATCTCAGTTCCCATGGTGATGCGGAATAACCCTTTACCCCTTAGTTTCATTATTATTTTCGATCTCCATTGAAAAAGTTGAACGGTGTAAGCAAAGGAATTGAAAGTGCATCCATAGTGAGAGAGAGAGAAAGAAATGCAGAAAAGAAACACAACCACCCAGGACAATATAACAACCCCCCTACTTTTGACACTTTATAGTTTAGTGCGTTGATTACAATTGGGTCCGTGCGTGCGGTTTGAAACACTTGGTAACTCGTCTTGCAATCAGTGTAATAACGCACAAGAGAGGAGACCACAACAGTGTTTCATGGAGCGCAACAAATAGGACACCGTAAACAAGCACAAGCAAAAAACAAGGAAGGAGGCGAAAGCCAATCCTGGTTGTGAGAAAAAGTGTCTCACGTCACAAATGAAAAACCCCCTTCTTTGCAGACTATGGCGGACATGCTCACTAGTCGCAAGCAATAATAAGGGTAAAATACAATGTTTTTAAATGAACTCGAAGGAGTTCAGAGGTCTTCAGAACACTAGAAAATGCTCGGGAAGGAAAAAATGTCAAAGTGTCACTACACACTTGAGCGCACGATTAGTAAAAAAATCGACAATAACGCCTAAGAAATTACTGTTTTGAAACGTCCAATCTGACTAATTTTAGAGCTATTGGAGTTTTTAAAAAATGATAAAAAACGTTGATTAAAAATGATTTTAAAATTATTTACTAATCGAAAAAGGAAAAAAAATGTAATTAATATAAATAGATTTAATTAAATCTAATTAATTACGATTAATTTAATTAAGATCTAAAAAAATAAATCCTAATTAAATATTAAAAAAACTTTCCCTTTTAAAAAAAAGCACAATAATTTAAAATTAGAAGAATCAAATTTAAATTATTAATAAGGAAAAAGAATTTCAATTTAAAAAAACCTTATTTTTTTTAAAAAGATTTGAAAAAAGCTTTTAATAAAAATATTTAAAAACTTACCTTTTTAAATAAAAAGCATACCATTTTAAAGCTTTATGATCTAAGTAAATTTAAAAGCTTTTAATAGATTTTTTTAGGAAGTAAATTTAAATAATCCAATTTTAAAAAGAAACATACGGTTGTAAAAGAATAAAAAGCAAACCAAAAAAAAATTAAAAGGCTTAACCTTTTTTGGGAGTAGGATAAAATAATGAAATGTTCTAGGGCATGCATCTTTAAAAATTAAAAAGACTTACCTTTATTTTGCAGGAAGAGGATGTGGCTAGAAATGTGCATGTTTTAATAATGCAAAGGTGACACGTTCCATGAATCACCTATTTGTTGGAGGAGCTTGCAGGAGGCCACGGGGGTGTGGGCCAGGGAAGACGAACCACAAATGGTAGGACGGAAGGGAACTAGAAAATGCAGCCATGAGGGCACCAAAAAGCACAGCCACAAGGGAAGTAGGAAACGTAGAGGCCATGGCTACAAACACAACAAACTCCTCAAAAAAAAATAGCAAACACGTCCTCAAAAAACGTAGGCCAAAACACGTCCACCACGAGTTTTTCACCAAACATGAGCAGCCAAAAAGAAACGTAGGCCAAAGAGGAGAGAAGGCTCGGGATAAAAAAAAAAACTAAATATAACCTCTATTTTAAGCTGAAAACACCTGATTAGAACATGAATTTTTTTTATTTTTCACCTGAATCTCTACAAAACCATGCAAAAAGAACATAGAAAAACCGAAAACTTTCCAAGAACAACTTGTTAGCAATAAAATTCCAAAAAATAAAGATCGAAAACTTGCACGAGGAGTTAAAAAAATGAAACCAAGAGTAATCGCAACTCAAATGACGAATGCACGTTTACCCGATCTCAACTCTGATACCATGAAAGAGTTTGAGAATCGAATCAGAAATGATGCACCACAAATTAGTTGCACTCCAACGGAATCATGATAGCTCCTACGTAATCACAAGGAATAATTGATCAATAATGGAAGAACTTGCTCAACAGAAACAAAGCTTGCACATAGAGGAAAGACAGCGAAGTGTCTTGGCATGCTCATAAATGAATAGTGAAAAGGTACATATAGGGTGTTGAGTAACCCTAGTGCATGACTCAATAGCAAACCCTAAACCTAACCCATGTGAGATGACCCTCCAATATGTGAGGAGGACACATAGGATAACTCAGGACCAAAAATAGAAACTTCGTTATGTTGGATAGCATTGGTGAAGTATACCTAAGCTAGGGGAGTTTCTTTCTAGAAAATATTATTACTATTGAATTAATTAATGATTACATGAAATCTGCAGCTATGTGTGTTGTTACAAAACATATTAGATCACATAGCCTACAATTTCATGCTATCTTCAGCAAAAGAAAACAAGACCCCGAAGGATAGCTGTGTTGCCTTGATGAAGACACCAAATTGTAGAATAGATGAAGTGTTAGGTTTTGAAGTAGTAATCAAGACTACAGATTACAGAAATTAGAGCTCATTACTGGGTGTTACAGGTATTCTTTAATGTTATTTCCTTCATGATGAAGACATTCAATTATATTATTAGGTTCTTTAGTTCATCATATAATCCATATCAGAAATAAGAAATGCAGAAAGAAATACACAACTCAATTTCACAATTCAAAGCTTTATTCATAAGGAATTTCAAATGTTCCACACAAGGTGTGGGATGTAAGCTGAAAGTAAAAGTATAGCTCTTTGAAATAAGAGGTACACCTACATGAAAGAAAAAAATAAAGAAGTGTGAGTGAACCCATCATTGCCTTGATGTTTTCCTTGAGTTGATGCATCCTCATCTTCAGCTTTGTTCCCTCTTCATCCTCATTGCAAGAGAGCACTATACCTGAAAATAGAAAAGATAAAACTATCATTTTATGAGCTTAGGGTACAATCCATATTCCTATACTGTCCTAATTCATGCACATGGATCTCTTAATAACATGAGATATAGATTACTTGAAGATCAAACAATATACATGATTTACTCACTCAGAAAGAAATAAAGAGAACATAAAAAGAAAAAAACATGGACATAAGAGAGGCCAAAAATCCTAAATATTTTCTAACTTTTTTTTCAAGTGTGCAGGTACAGGTTGTAGCCAAGAATAAATAAATCATTTCTTACAGTCTTCACTATGGATAAAGATTGCAGAGTTTAATAACTTCTATCCTATGGTACATGAAGTAGATGAGTGAAAAGTACATACTAGAATGAAAGAAGAATGCAACTCAAAGTTTAGCAACTATTCTAGGGATAAAAGAAGTTACAGTATAGAACAGAGGAGAGAATTGTAGACAAAAGTGCATGTTTTAGATTGCAACTGAAGAAGAAGAATCAAAATTTAAAGGCTGAAGTTAACTGGAAAGATAAGATTACAGCTGAAATAGAATGAGAAATAAATCTGGGAAAATTTTGACAGGGCTTCGCCATGTAAAATGGACATTTACATCTTTCCATCATGTTGTTTTTAATTAATACATGCTTTAAAAGTTGTATGTAAATCAAATAAGTGATACAGAAAAGCAGAAAAGTATGCCATGATCAAGATAATAGTTATTATGTTTCAGTTTCCAACAACAAATCAGCTTCAATAGAAAAGTGATACATTCTATTTTCTGAATCAGAAAGTACATCTATTACAGCTGAAATAAAAATAAAAGAAAGAATTCTAGGAAAATTTTGACAAGGCTTCGCCATGTAAAATAGACATTTTAAATTTTCCAGCATACATACTAAAGTTGTAATGAAGATTAAATGCAGTATTTTAAGAAAAGAAATGGACTACACTTTCAGTCATCAAATTGAAGAACTTTGGATCTTTCATTCTAGCTTAACAGCTGAATAAAATGAAGTTTCAAGATAATACTACAAAGTCTAGCTATTTTAAGTTGCAGTTTTTAGAATGAAGCAAATATGAGAGCACAAAAATACTACAATATCAATGAAGTACATCCATTCAAGCAAAGTAGTACTCATCTATAACATGGTGGGCCAAACAGTGAATAATCAAGGAGGTCAAGCTCATAATTTTACAAATGTACAAAGATCTCATGAAATTGAGAAACAGTCAAGGTACCAATATTGTAAGTTCTAGAATCAAATGCAAGCCTATCTGTCTATCAAGAAGATTTCAAATCTAGAATATCTAACCTATAGTAATCAAGAAAGATAGAAGATGAAATCAATTGCAAAATAGATGTTTATAACAAAGGAACTACAAGTGCAACCAAACAACTTCAAATTTACATAATGATTCAAGACCTTGAGCCAAACTCGGGGACGAGATGGTTTATAGTATGCCATGGTAGACTTCAGAGCCAATTTTAAATGCAAGATTCATGGTTAAACAAAACTAGAATAACCCACAAGGAGAACTAGTTTCTGAGTTTGAATCAGAACAGAAGAAGATACCCATCAGAATAAAGCTTCAAATCAGAAGTCTATAAAGATAGACTTGATGCCCAAGAGTAAGCTTGAAACCAAATGCAAATAGAGCCACATAGTACAGATTTTTCAAATACAAGGATAACAGAGCATAATACAGGAAATTCCATATATTTCCAATTCAGAGCTTCAAATGCTCAAGGTTGACTAAGCGAAAAAGAAACCAAACTACATGCTCCAAAGTTAGAGCTCATAAAGAACCTACTAATGGGGACCACATTGAAGTAAAGCTTCAAAGCTCATATTAAACAAAGTACAAAACACAAAGAAACAACTCTCGGTCAAGAGCAGAGTAAATATGACCAAATCGAGGCATCATCAAGTGAAAGTTGAATTTTGAAGCATAGGTCCATATATATACAACTAGGTGTATCTTATCTGAGTATATTTTCAGATTACAAATTCAGATAGAAAACCTTGAATCAAAATTACATGCACATCCAGGCTAAAGAGAGCTTCAAATTTTTCCTTCAGAATTCAACATTCCCATTGAAAAATCATTTTCAAGTAGCTAGAATAGAATAAGAAAATAAAGATCTTGGTTTTCATCGCAGACCCATTAATGGGTATATCAAATTAGAGTAATGAAACAAGGAATTACTAATTAAGAAGAAGTTGAGTAAACCCTCGAATGGTGATCAGTTCAAGAATAAAATGAAGGACCCATTACGGGTTTTAGCTCAGAGACCAAGGTCATCCCAGGAGATCACAAAATATGCAAAGAAAGAGCAATATATCAATATCTTGAAGTCAAATGATAATCACAAAGTAGTTATCGTGTTCAAAGTCAAAGACTTACCATCCTTGCATCAAGATAGTGATATTAATAGCAAAAATGCGAGCTTGCATAATTTGAACAACGAATCCAAGAACACAGAACTTACAAATTTCTTCTCGAAAAGAAGAGCGAGATCAAGATTTCACCATTAACGCAAGACATTTCTGAGCTCAAGTTAAGTAAGGAATCAAAACCTACAAGACCCTATCAGAGCTTAGAGAAATAAAATGGTGGTTATTAAATCTTTCAGCAAGTTCAAGATCCGAGCTTGACAAAGAAATGATCACAGAAAATAAAAGTGTAATACCCATCTCTAGTAAGAGCCGAGCTCGAAGATCACGCAGTGTTGAAAAACTCCACGACCACCTCCTCAAAAAAAACTCAAATAGAGCTAGAACCATAAAGATAAATATTTAACCGAGCTCAGAAACCATTAATGTAAAGGGGCAGAGTTCGAAGGACTTTAACAATGGCGAAAAATAATCGCAACTACCTTGCTCGGAAAACTCAAAATAGAGGAAAAACTACAAAATGTAGAACCGACTGAGCTAAGAGAGTTAACCTATTAAGTCGAGCTTCATAAGATGAAAATGACATCGATAAAAAAATTTCCAAGGCTTCACTTGCAAACGGATGCGAAATGAAAAATTGGATGAGGTTCAAGTTGTTTTGACTCACCCACGAACCTTGGCTTAACCTAACCTTAACCAAGGGTCAGTGATCAAATGATCAATATTCGATAAGAAGCGAAAATCAATTCTCATGTATCGATATCCAAAAACAAAGTAAACCATCATGGTCGGATGCCACTTTGGCCACATTAATTGTAGAGGTTAGAACCCTAACCAGCGATACAGAGATTGTGGCACTAAATCAAAGCAAGTATAGAGATCGGCGACCGGGATCGATTACAAGTTTCAGAGAAAACTTAACCCGAGTTAAGATGCTACTTACAAAGCACGTGGAGGGGTGATTCATCATCACGAGGGGGCCATCCCTTATTATTTCAAAAATGATTTTCATTTGACATACCAACAATAGTCCAAGCTCAAATATTCCAAAAGTGCTTGACCAAATCATGTGTGCAATGATCAAACCAAAAGGTGTCCACCTTATTCTATTTGCGATATAAAGTTGACCAACTATACAATACAATATTAATCAAAGGTGGTAGACTATAGTATGTTATATGTATGTCAAAGGTGGTTGAAAGTAATATGGTGACCCTTTTACAAAGTGCACCTTTTCATGTGTTTAAAACCATAGTAATTTGCTAAGTCCACAAGAGTGGCCAAACTATTGTAAGACTATTATTGAACTGCAAATGTGGTCCCCACTATTGAAGGGGTTAGTGATGATTTATAGTGTGCTATCCATGTGATCACTAGAGGATAAGGAATGTCAACATCAGAACATGAACTTGGAGGTGGTCCCCATTAAGTGGATTTTGAATCAATTATTTTTGCAAGTATTGTAAATATTGTGTTTTTTATTTTGCTCAATACACAAGGGTATTTTTGCATGCCTTCACAAAAGGAAAAATCAGCAAGAGGACATAATTTGCATGCACTAGGAGGAGACTTGCTCATCAAGAAAGATTTATTATTAGAAAATTATTCACCCATGCTTTTCTTAAAAATAGAACAGTCAACTTCAGTTTGATTGTATGTAATCAAAGGCTATTAATGCCTCCTTGTACTAGTTTACTTTATTTTATTCCTTTATTTATTATTAAATAAAGGATAAAAATAGGATGCATGGGCGAGTACAACCTCAGTCTATTTTTAGGAAGGGTGGGAGAATAAATTTTGCTATATATTTTGTGCCTTGGCAAAGCACAAAAGAGGAATTTTTAGATACAAGAATTGAAGCATTTTTACGCAATTTTGCCTTTTGAATGTGAAGTATTTTCTACTTTCTAATTATTTGCAATTTTATGTATGTTTCCATTAATCTTGTGACTATTGAATTATATTATTAATCATCTTACCCTATTGCAAATTCAATAATTTCTACATGATATTGATGTGTATGTGTAACTTAGCAGTATTGTTGTGATTCTATCCCTTAATACATCAAAGTGTTTACCCTTAATTATCTTTAAAAAATGTTGGCACTGTGCATCAAAAATTTATTCCATATCAATTGTGTATGTACTCATTCAAAGACCTCATACAATTTTGGTGTATCACCTTAGTTTTAATTTCATTTTACAGTCATCTTTCACCCTTAAACCAAAAAAATCAGTTTAGGATAAATCAATAAGGAACCGGCCTTGATACCGGAGACTCACCTCAAAATAGGTATACCCAAATACCTGAGGTGTTTCCGTTATATCTATAAAAGAGAGAGATTAAATTTGCAAGCTTAGAACACCTGCAACCATCTCTCTACAGGGTGCACTTTCGAGAGATAACAATATGAGGAGAGATTAACCATGCCTTTCTTAAATGAGAATCGCAACATCACATTTGATGGGACCTCACTTCCTTGTATTTCTTTGAACAATTCATGGGATTCACATAATCTTCCACACTTTGTTAATGGTCTACTAGAGCATGAGAAGCTACAACATAAAACAACGTTCCTCTAACCTTATCCGTGTATGGAAAGCACATCCCTTGGAATCCCCTCAATCCATCGATCACAATTCTTTCAGGAATTTTAACAAACAACTCACACACCTGCACTTTGACTATGCCAAGCCAAAGCTCCCACATTTAGCAAACATTTCTACTGTGCACTAGAAACTAAACATCCGGCTAGTTCCGTTTCCAATAGAGTTTGGTGGATATGCGTATCTTGTACACAATCTCCACGTTTAAGATAAAAAAATTTAAACAACGGCGGCTTCTAGGAAACTACATTTCTTGGGGCATTTTGCCAAATAGCCTACATGCCTTGACTCCATCCTTCCATGTGTAGTGAAAAAAAAAAAAGAATAAACAATGTCAATTTCATCCCCATCAATCTCACATTCTTCCAACAATTCACATGCCTATCTACCAAAGCGGTTCAAGCTACAACATTTGACAAAACCTCTTATTTGGCGCCTGTACAGGCTGGGAAGAAGCTGGCAATAAAATAGATTTCCATTATGCTTTGAAGGACGTCCATGCCCTGTTCTAAATGCTCCATTTTGGCACAGGGTGGAGGGTGCTTGCAAAGGATGTGAATCCTTGCTTTGCATTTGAAAGGTTACAAGGCCTTTTCATCAAACCCACTTTGTACAAATCCTTCTATCGTTGCAAACCATGAGGCCACATTTATTTCAGGTGTTTAGTCAAACAACTCACATTCCAAGTGCATGCTTCCCACTTGCAAACATATTTGCCAAAGCATTTGTATGTGAAACATCTTAGAAACTTCCTCTATCGAATGGTTTGATATACGTTGATACCTTGTTCCGCGATGGTATTTTGACATGGTGGGAGTGCATGGAAGATGTAAGTGACCAAGTTGGAGACATGTTTGTTGCGTGGGTGAAACAGCGTGACTGTCTCATTCTTTCATTGGTCAAACACTATACCAACTCCAAGGCCAATTCCATCCACCGCAAATCACCATCTCATGCTTTCCTCGCCGCATGATATCTAAGCTCGAGTTAATTTTTTCAACAAGAAGTTGGGCTTGTGGGGGGTGTTGCATGGTCAAAGCATCGATATTATCAATCACATTTATTGCATTATTATTCGAAAAGAATGTGGCAGGTCTAAAATTCCTTCTGGCCATCACTGCAACTTTCCAATTACTACTAAATTTACAAAGTTACATGTTTTTGTTTTCTTTAGCATGGTTTTTGCCTTGAGCATCAAGTAAAGTGATTGTATTATTATTAGGAAAAGACATGTACGCTGGACCATGTGCCTTCACATGGGGGGGGGGGTCACCTACTTCATCCCCATCTCCATAAAACAAAATTCCATCCCTTACCTAATACCACTCGAGAACAACTTGCTGACTTATTATTTTATTAGTTTTTTTAATAAGGTGGGCACTACATTTCCCTCCCCTTTAAAGAGCATCATCCTCAATGGGACACAACACCGAAGCTCAAAGGGTAGGTAGGCAAAAAATCAATAGTGACCCATGTCATTTAACAAAACAACTTTTCATTACAACTCGACCACAAGGAAACAAATTCCTTTTGGAAATATCTTAAATTTTAATGTTTTGTGAAGATTGGTAGTTCTCTTTTACTTTATCAATTAGTTAGTCTTTTCCTTTACTTTATTTCTTATTCTCAAGCTCTTAATATTTCATTGTTTCAAGATTTCACTTTATTTATTTTCATGGGTGCCCAATAGTAATTGGCCTCAAGATGTCACACAAAACTCAACACAACACAAATGACCCACAAGACATCTCTCTACATACTTTAATGATGTATCACATCACAAGACCTCTAATTCCACCATGGAAAGACAAACACATAGTCCACATAACCAAGAATTTCCAACAATTATGTCACATGCATAGATCCAACACACAAAAGTGACTAACAAACAATGAATCATGATGTTGCTGCATATACCACTAGTATCACATGACCCAAAAACCATGGTTGTACCAACATAGTTCCAGTACAAGATCTAATAGAATATATCAATCAACGGGGTGCAAGCCTCAAACATAACAATGTCTAACAAGACTCATAAGAGTACATGTAACTCACTATACCAACAATGCACATCACAAAACAATCTCCATATATCTCCCAAAGCATCACAAAACAAATACATGTGCCTCCCAAAATCACGAGAACAACTCCATATACCTCCTAAAGCATCAATCACACCCACACAAATCTCTTATGCCTCCCTCAAGTCTATTATGTCTCCCTCAAGTCTCTCATGCCTCCCTCAAGTCTCTTATGTCTTTTACAAGTGTTTTATGCCTCCCTCAAGTGTCTTATGCCTCCCTCAAGAAATAAAATAAAGGTAGATTTTCCTTTTCACTACCCAAAAGCGGTCGATCACCCTATGGCCCAAGGCACATATAGTCCAGATACCTCTAACCCAAGTGACATAATAACTCGTGGTTCAACAACCCGCTAGTTATCTATAACTCCTTGGGCATACCCCTATACAATGAAGCGGATCCATAGGTTCCACCACTCCATGGTGAATCCCATGACCCTATTCCAACACATTATGACATTAGAACCAGCATAAAAATCCATTTCAAATGCCAAGTGGAAACAATCCCAAGCCTTGGGCTAGGCTATAAAACATTTTTAACTTGAAAAGAATATTTAAATCTAAGCAAAACAAATGGCCAAATAGCCATAGTTAGTGCAAAAATCTGCATGTTAGTGCAACAACCAAATAAAATGCCCAAAATATAAGAACATATCAATCAAGAAAACTATTAGTTCTAGTAAGAAAAGGAAAGTGTTTAATTTACTGAATAAAATACATGTAGTAAAATAGCACATCACAATAACTATGTGGCCTTATACGGCCACCAAAGGGAATCTTGTCTACGATGGAAAAATGACAAGCGAGCATGGGAATCTACAAGTAACTCTTCCTCGTACCCGACCTCCCGAGGACGTGCAGAGACAGCCGGTGGGGATGGAATATACGCGGGGTATAGGCAAACTAATCAAGCAATCTTATGTCTTCGGCCTTTTGAGTGGAATCTACGAATCTAAGGCAAAGAAGGCCCTACTAGCGAAACCGGCATGATAGATCGATCGGCGAGGATGAGCTGCTCGAAGGCTCAATCAATATCGAGCTCTGGCGGCGTCATCCGATCTATAGGTTGTGGGATACGTGAAAAATGACCTGGGATGGTTTCATGTATGTCTCAGACAGGTCATATGATGGATGATGGATATATAGCAGATCCTATGGTCGATTCTCTAGTTTAGTCAGAAATCTTTAGCTTTGTTAGCTGTTATGTCTAACAAGGATAATTGTGCGATGATGATAGGCGGAAGTGGAGTAGATCTGAATACTAATAAATGCGTAAGCCAAAGCATCTATGTCCGATTGACTGTGGACTCGTTGGGTTGTGAGATTTGTGGGTCTATTTGTAGATTCATGGTTGTTGTGGATCTGCTATGGTCATGTGCCGGATCAGTCCCTAATCCCTAGTATCAATAGTTGTATGATTTTTCAGCCTCTATGTTCGAATTATGATTGTGCAATCTTCTCGGAGTATCTCACAAGCGTTCACCTTTGAATTCTTAAGCTAGTATCTATGTATGTGAGAGTGTCTCCTACGTCTGGATATGGAACCAAAGGGTCACAACCAAATGTTTGCTCTCTTTCAAGCCCTTCTACAGTCATGCGGATATTTATCTAGGGTAATTTGTAGTTTGGCTGATTTGACCAAAACATGTGCGCTTGGTCATCTTCTATATTTAACACCTTAACTATGAGTGATATGTTGTAAGTCTACTATTTTCGGAGGACTTGGATTCTAAGGCTCGATCTATATCGATTATTACCGTAATGAGATTGGGATGAGACATGATTGTCTCCAATACGTATTCTCTGGGCTCTTTAGGTCCCGTGATTGTCATACAAAAGAAAACGATATAAAGCTAACTAATCACACAATAAACTAAATATGCAAGATATAGCTGCGTATATTTCTAAGTCGATACTTATTGATAAACTACTGAAAAATTTTAAAGAGTAATTATCTAATATATCTAAATTGACAACTAAACTAATAACACAATTAAAACAAACAGAGCAACCGAGTATAGCTACTTGTTTGTGCAATTTGTAGATTTATTCTAAATAACCTGATAACTGATCTACTCTATTTGAAAGACTCTCGATCCTACCTCAAAAGTGAGGAGTGAATCATAGTTTCTCAGAAACTATCAATCCCCATAGCTTCCCTGGCAATATCGAAAGTAAAATTAACTGAAATGAAATGATTAGCTACTTTATTTGATATGCTTTTAACTAGAACTTTGAAAGCTAGAACCTAGATTCTATAAAATAGTGGTGAATCGATGGTGTGTGACCTTGTCCCCTCAGTGTGATCTCCTCGTTCCTTCATGCTCACGTGGACCCAGAAAAGCATGTAATGTTGGCATCAACAGAAGTAGATATTGGCGGAATGGCAGCTTAGGATACAGACTGAATACAATGCGAGTAGGAGAGGGATAGCGCAAGAGTACAGAGCTTGGCTTATGTAATTCCTAGCAGGATTTATTACGAGTCATGCAACATAAAACATCCAGAACCTGAAACTATCTGTTTGAGGAACAAAACCTGTAAATTTTAATGGCTTCCTTTTCAAAAGAAAACTATCTTACTCGATTGATTGGATGAAATAATAACAACTTTTCCACAAGGAGGATATGTGGCTTTTATATAGCTAAATAATACTAACCATGCATACAACAAATGAAACTATGAATCATAAGCAAAAATTGAAAGGCTAAACTATTGAAATGAGAAATTCAAAGGCAAATTTGAGGGGCCATTTGCTTGAGCACAAGCCAACTATTTATAGCATTTCCATTTACCCAAAGGTAAAAACCAAATTGATCTCTTAAACCATAAACAATGCCAAAACACTATTCCAGGGAACCAGAATCATAAATACAAGCAAAGGCGGTGAAAAAAGTTGGTAAACATTGAAATTTACATGAGTCACATTAAAAAGAACATTCTGGAAAATGTGTGAAGGACTCGCGTAGCCATAAGCAGGGTGGCGCCAGAATCGAAGATTAAAACGCAAAGGAAAAGAGGGGAAAAGAGAACAATAAAGCACGCAGGGGCTAAGCGGGACATGCGGGATGTTAACGCATACTTGGAGAGCTTTTCCAGATCCCGAACACCTTGCGAGGAGACCTGTATCATCATTGGGGCACATGTTACGTTGTTCCAGTGGTGTAGTACCCTATAATTTTGGGTACATACATATTGCCCCCTCGGAGAATCGTTTTAGCCATGAAGAGGTGTAAAACGGTGGATCGAGTATGGCGGTCCCAAAATGGGAAGTTATAAGTTATACCTGATACGTCCGTGTGTTGAAATGACGCCATCCGGAATTCCCACCACCTGCAAAATGAAAAGAGGACTCAAGTGCAGATAGACAAAAGAGATCGAATAATAAATACTAAAACATTATGAAATGAGGACGTACCATTTGTGTGGGGATACGAACTTACCTCCATCGGCGCTCCAAACCTGTGAAAAGGGGATTTAAAACAAGTCAGGGTGTTATATATGTAAAAGTGGGCCCATTTTCCTATTCATTTGTGCATGTTGATTTGGTTGATTTTGAGCTCTGGGACCCACGGTGATGGTTTCTCATGAGAGTATAGTCAAAACGTTCGAGACAAGATCATGATCATGCCTCCACGAGCGGAACACCGACCCGCGAGATCACAGGTTAGTTTTTCTCGATTTACCGTTTTTATCCCCAAAAGATTAAAATGTTGAAATCTTTGTCATGGGGGGGTTATTTTTGAAAATGTCAGTTTTAATAGGTTTATCTAGGGGGCGCCTACTGGGTAGGCTCTATTTGAGTCAAAACGGGCTTTATTTGTGTTTTTAGGTGTCATTTAGGGCATGTGACCCGTACAGAAATTCGGGACACGACCGCCACCTTTAAGGCGGCGATTATAGAACCGCCGCCCTACTCAAGGCGGCGGTCCTTCACAGAACTCCTAAATAACACTTATTTGAATTTGTTTTTGCATTTTTAGCATCTTTACCTACTTTCATGATTTTTCTAATGTCATTTGGATACTAACTTACTCTGTTTTGTGTGTTTTTGGGTGTATGCAGGTGAGGGAGGAGTATATTCGATGGAGCCGAGAGAGAGAGTGTGTGATTGGCTCCGGTAGTATTAGATGCCCTTTCTCAGGATGAGCAGGACACTCTTCAGAGGGCCGGTATACTGCGCATATCACGGGTTCCGCATGTTGCACCATCTAGTCACATACTCTGTGACTTATTTTCATATTGGGATGCAGATCGGAACACTTTCCGATTACCAGGGGTCGAGGTGAGTGGACCATTACTTTAGAGGATGTTTACCATATATTGGGGGTCCCGATCATCGGGAGATGGCTCACTCTTGAGACAGTAGGGTCACGGGCTCAGATAGTACAGTGGGCCTCATATATGGGAGATGCAGTTATCTCCACTAGTTCGAAGAAGGGGGTGAGGGTCCAATCTATTCCTAGCCTGCCTATCCCCTTGATTCGCCAGGCCATCATGGGGATCCTTGCCTCAAGATTGATCGGGGACAAGGGAGGAGACACTTTATTATATTGTTGGTCCCCCATCATTGCATAGATTGAGGGACATGGCGGATTTATACCTGGGGAGCCGACATACTTGGGACTACCTACCATGATTTGTACAGGGTGGTCTATTTATAGGGGCAGTCATTGAGCCATCTAACCTGGTTATGAGCTGGGTCTATGAGTGTTTCATCCCCTATGGTAGAGGTGTAGAGGTGGCAGATCCCGGAGCTATGAGGGTAGCTAGATGGATAGACATGTCGGTGCTCAGAGCACCTCACCAGCTGGTTGCCTCTTTGACCACTAATGACATGGAGGCTACACCTTATCAGGCCATGGCAGGTTTATGGGGCGAGGAGGCTCTTACTTTGATTTCTTGCTCCACCACAAGGCAGCTTGTTGACAGGGTGGGGAGGGTGGAGATACATCCTTTTGGTCGAGTGCCTCAGCAGTTTGGCCTACCTTACGTGGGTATGCTTCCCCGGTGGTGCCAGTATATAGATTAGTTCGAGAGGCCAGGGGAGGTCCTAGAGGCCGTGGTTGGATAGTTATTACTCCTGGTGTCCCCATTGCAGCTAGGCGGATAGTACGAGCTCAAGGGAGAGTTGGTGCCCCTCAGGCACCCGTACTTCAAATTGTCGCCAGTCCCGCCCACAATAGCGACGACCCGATTGACATAGACTCGAATCGAGGAGTTCGTGAGGGGGAGACGGAGGAGGAGACCGAGGCTAAGGTCAGCGAGTCGGGCGGAGAGGAGGACAGCGATCCTGAGTGGCATGACACTCAGGATATCTTACAGGTGGAGAGGGTGGAGCAGAGTGCGGAGAGGGTGACTCTGGTTTCAGAGGAGCCACTCTCTCAGGGCCTTGGTGGAGAGGATGAGTCCGTAGCAGGACACTATGTTGCTCCAGCCATGAGAGGAGTACCTCAGTCAGCTGACGGCATCTATGGTAGGTGCTGACCCTAGGGATCCCTCTTGGAGGCCTGGAGATCCGAGTGAGTTACCATCCCTCTCTTAATATTTGTCTTTAGCTAGGATTTGTCTTAGTTGCTGTCTCTACTCTTGTTTGCTTTTTTTTATCTCTTGATTATTTCTAATTGGCTTTTCTCCTTTGCTTGTAGAGACTTCTGATGAGTGGCGAGATCTGATTCGCCGGGTATGTATTGATACCCTAATGATCCCTATGGAGAAGACCCATGCAGAGCTATCCGTGGATGCAAGGGAGCCTTCAGCAGCTAGTAGGCATACCGACATCTTTGCCCCTATCTGGCATGTGGCTAGGATGGTGTCTACCCTCCTCGTCGTACAGGCTGGCAGGAGTGCGGGACAGCAAATCACACGATGAGGAGTCACTCTCATGGCGAGACCATAGCTGCTCCTTGGGATCATGAGCCCTCCGTGCACTCAGAGTGCCGACATGGCCGAGTCCTAAACGTGTACGTGCACCCTCAGAGGGATCTCATATGGGTTAAGAAGCCACTTGGCTCTCTTAGATTGTTTGTATGATGTATTTTGTATTTCCCGGGCTCTTTGAGTGTTTTGACCATGCTTAGCGCATGATGGCATTGTACAAGAAACTTGATCGTTTATATATATATATATATATATATATATATATATATATATATATATATATATATATATATATATTTTTGGATCAGACTTTTGGCATTTATGACTTTGTTTTCCGTATGTAAACTATAATGTTATGTTTATATGTTTTTCAGAATGTATGCAATGGAGAACAAACGATACAAATGTTTACTTTCTTTTTGTATTTTTGATGTTGATATATAATAATGTAGATACAATGTGATTTTAAACTCTAGTTTCTTATAAGCAATTTTTCGGTACTTCATATTTGTTTTGAAAAAATGTGATGATAAACTGGTATGATGAGCAGATAAACTTGCCCCACTCCTAACTCCACGCAACTAGTAAGATGCGAGGGCTCATCACCAAGAGCTAGAAAGGGCACAAGTTATGAAATGTGTTGAAATGGTAGTGATGAGAGATAGACAAAGCTTTGGTGGAACCAAATTAGGATGCTACAAGCTTACTCTACTCGAGTGACTCCATAGTTTGGGATGCAACTTGCTTTGCGGTTTATCTAGACTTAGATCCGTAGATGGCCACATGGTAGACAAAATCTGGGTTTCAGGGTTTTGAACTCTCTTGGAATTTTGGACATCTGATTCATTTGTTTTTGACTCAAAATTTCAAAAGTTCATTGGAATTGTTTGCTTATGACCTTCAACATTTATTTGTCAAGAGGACCCCCTACACCTTGCCCCATGCTACTAGTAAGAAGTGTGGGCTTATCACCATGGACAAGGTATAGGTGAGTAAGGGCATTCCCATCCTTTCCCAACCCTACGTCACTAGTAAGAGACGCAAGCTCATCACCAAAGGTTGGTAGGGCAAGGAAATGTGTAAAAATAAAATTTTCTATTTGATCTATGTTTGACTTGCTTATTTGAGAAAAATGTCAGTGTGTTCTTATTTCCAAAGAGATATACATAGGGGATAGATGTGACACGATGAAGCTTCTAGAACAGGACAATGGCAAGGCACCTATCCTAAGAAGAAACCAAAGATGAGAATAAGCATGCAGATCTTGGTATGGTTACCGTTAAGGCTTTGTTATATCTAGCTTTATCTGATGAAATGATTATGACACGGTTGATGATGCTATGGAAGTGAAGAAGTATGATTAGAGTGTTCATGCCAATAACATCAGAAGTTGTAATGAATTGCTTTGAGAATGAGTTCCTTGATCACAAAATTGTACGAAACAAGTGGAAAAAATGAACCTAACTACATGAAGATGCAATGTAGATATATTTATACAAATAGTGCTGGTTGCTTATGCATAGAATCATTTAAGGTGCAGGGAATTGACAGTTTCACCAAATTCCTCACCTTCCAGTGTACATAAGAGATATGCACCATTTCCATAGTCCTTCATGACTCGGTATGGGCCCAACCATTTGGGCAGAATTTCCTTCCTTCGCCGGTCTTTTTATCGATCCGGCTATCTAGTCTTAGAACTAGATCTCCTTCATATATATCTCGTTCATAGACCTTTTTGTTATATCGGCACATCCAGTTATGCCGCTGTTCAGCATCTAACCTAGCCTCATCTAGGCTTTCTAGTTGGGAGAGACGTGCTTCTCTATAAGCTTCTTCATCCAGAATCCCTTGTAATGAAATACGGAGACTAGGTATTTCAACCTCAAGTGGGAGAACTGCTTCCGCTCCGAATACCAACGAGAAAGGAGTTGCTCCTATTGGTGTTCTTATTGAGGTTCGGTGGGCCCACAAGGCCGGGTATAACTTTAAATGCCAATCTCTTTTGTTTTCTTTCACCGTTTTGAGAAGAATGGCCTTTAATGTTTTGTTTGTTGCTTCAGCCTGCCCGTTGGCTTGAGGGTAATACAGGAGGCCGTATGATGACTTATTTTAAATTTACTGCATAGTTCGTAGACCTCGTCATTCTTAAAGGAAGTACCATTATTTGAGATAATGATTTGCGGGACACCGTACCTGCAAATGATCTGGTTCAAAATGAACTTGGCAATCACAAAACCTGGTATAGTGGTAAGAGGCATAGCCTCTACCCATTTGGTAAAGTACTCGGTGGCCGTGATTATGAAGTTATGGCCATTTGTAGATGAGGGAGAGATTTTCTAGGCCCCACATAGAAAAGGGCCATGGAGTAGTGATTGGTTGTAGAGCTTGTGCCGGCATGTGAATCTTGTGGGAGAATTCTTGGCATTTATGACACCTGCGTACAAACTCTACTGTGTCGTGTTCTAGAGTGGACCAGAAATAGCCCATTTGGTGTATTTTGTGAGGGGTGGCGTGGCCACCGAAGTGGCCTCCACAAATGCCGTTGTGAGATTCGTATAGAATTCTTTTAGATTCTTCTGTGTCAACACACCTTAGGAGAATTCCATCGAAAGCCTTATGATAGAGCACCTATTCTATAATAACATATTTAGCTATGATAATGCATAACCGCCTTCTTTGTTGTGGTGTAGCATCTTCTGGATAAGTATGGTCCATGATATAATTAATAATATCAGTATACCAAGGACATTCAGAGATGGGAGGTCTAGTTTCGACGTAGTATATGCATTCATCGGGAAAGTCTAGATCTACTAGATCACCTCTGTCTAATGGGTTATCAGCTAACCAATCTGCAATGACTTGTCCCTTAATGGATTTCTGGTTAACAAAAGTTAATTCAAATTCACCCATTAAGGTTATAAAGCGTCCAGCCTTTTTAGACAAGGATCCTTGCGTGAGGAAAGTTCGTAAATGGTCTATTTTTATAATGACTTTTGTTTCTTGATTTAGCATGTAATGTCTTAAGCATTTGGTTGCAAATACCTTTCCTAAATGCAAGAATCTTACTTCTTGAAATAATGTAGAGGGGATTGCCTTCATACGGTGTATCCATGGTCGGCCAAGGATCATATTATAGTTGGTTTCCCGATCTATAATATAAAACTCAGTTAGGATTGTTTTGGGTCCTAAGGTGACCAATAGTATTATAGTTCCAATCGACGTGGCTTTAAGGCTATCATAGCCTCTTAATGTATTTCAAGTCATGTAACAATTCGTTTCTCCATACCCTAGCTTTTGAAGGAAAGAGAAGGAGACTATGTTAACATTACCCCATAAATCAACCATCGTGCACATCACTTGATTGTTATAAACCCATACTTGCAAATGTAAGGCTGGATCACCTCTACATGTAATCTCAACGTCTGTTGGCATTTTGTTTATTTTGAATATAAACTCGATATCCCTATCCGGCTGCCCCGGAGGGTGGATATCAAAGTCTATATGGTTTACCTATGTTTCGAGAGGTGGAGTGATGTTAATTAAATGACCTAAACCTAATGCCTCTAAAAGAGCAGCCCTGTGGGCAGGAGATTTCTTCAGTAAGTCCAAAAAAGAAATGTGCGAGAAGGTTTTTGTTAGATCACTAATTAAATCGTAGGCACCCATGGGTTTTACTAATATTTGTTGGATGTTATCTGTCTCTGGCAGGTAACTTGGACTTGGCTGAGAGGAATACTCTCATGTCCTTGTTATAGCTTCCATGGGTAGTTCGGCGTCTAACTCCACTAAACTGACTATCTTGGGTCACGGCTGACTTCCTAATTGTGGTGCAACTAATGGATTTAGTGAAGTCGAGGCTTCATGATCATTGTTTCTGTCATTATGCCCTTATTTGTCCCATTTGGATTTAACTTGTTGTTATTGTGGTTTGGGAGTGGATCATTAAAGATTTTGAGGGGTGCATTTTGAGGGGAAACTGCCCCTATAAAAGTATTTGGTGTTGGTGACGTAGGATCTGCCAAGAACATATCTATGAAAAGTTGTCTTTGTTCCTCTGGAAAACATTGCATGAATTTATTGTAGTCACGGCACATTCTAGTGTCATGGCCTCGAATTTTGTGGAAACCACAATATGAGTTAGGATTGTAATTCCTAGGTTGCTGGCTTGGTGCATATTGTGGCCCAAAACTCTGATCAAACCGTTGCCTATTAGGATTAAAGTTTTGCATTTGTTGTTTTTGGTTTTGGTTCTGGTTTTGATATCCAGTTGAGTTTTGGCTTGGACCCTTTGTAAGGTTTTGCCATTGTTGTTGTTGTTGTTGTGGATGATTAAAATCCACTGCATTGATTGTTGGGGTAAAGTTGTTGTTTCATTGGTTGTTCATTAGTGGTGGAGTATTCACAACATTTACCTTTTAGCTTGATCAGTTACTCCATCTATTGTAACTCCATGATTTTTATTAAGGACTTTAGGTCCTTGATTGACATTTGTGGTAGTAGGGTAAGTCGTAGTATTCTGGTTGGAGGTGATTAACCTCCCGTTTGCTCCATACGTCTTGCGACCGCTATCTATTACCGCTTGATCTATTCGGAGAGCACTCTCAAGTACTTCATCATAAGTCCTTAGTGGGAACTTCTGGACTTCTTCCTTCACTTCTCTACTAAGAGAAAGAAGGAATAAATCGCATAGTTCCATTTGGTCCATGTTTGGAGCACTGGCCAAAGAATAAAGGACTGTACGCCATCTCTGGATAAAGCAGTGTGATTCATTGTGTTCTTGCTTAATGTGCAAGAATTCCCTGATTCTTGTTCTCAATAGTTTGTTCATGTCAAACGCCTTAATGAATTCTGAAACAAGTTGTTTAAATGAATGGATGGAAGCCTCAGGTATTCTATAATACCAATCGAGGGCAATGCCCTCCAAGGTTTTGGGGAATATTTTAGCAACAACCCCATCCCAAGGGAGCAGTTCTCGAATGGCTGTGGCGTAGGCTTTGATATGTGTGTTCGGGTCTCCCTCCCCTTTGTATTTGGGTAAATTGGGAAGAGGTCTTGGAAGCATGACACTTAGTGGTGAAGTCTAAGGGCTCTTTCAAATATTCTGAATAAGTCCCTATCGCGTAGGTTTTGACCATTGATGGTGCCTGCTGAGGGGGTGGCGGTGGAATGGGTTGTTGATATGGCGTAGCATATGCATTGGTAGGGGTATAAGGAAACCCCTGTGGTTGAGAAAACATGCTGGGAGAGGAGAACATATCTCCCTGTGGTGATTTAGAGTACATGTTTAAGTATGAAGGGGGATTGTCTAGGAATGAATTATTTTGTACTAGACCGGGAGGTACTGGAATGGTATTAGAAATGGCGGTTCTAGTTGGCATTTGTTGTGAATATTGAGGAGGCATGCCCAACGTGCCTATTCCTGTGAGGAGGTCTACTTGGCTAGGATGGTGTGGAGGATTGGAACTTCCTGCTGCATGAATTGAGAATTTTGATTTGCTTGAGCAAGTTCTAATCCTCTAACCTTTTCTACTAAAGTCGAAATGACTTCATTCGGTGAAGTCACGGTATTTTGCCTTAGTGGCGTTTGTTGTATATCCTGATGTTGTATAGGCATGTGATATCCTACTATGAACTGATCATTTCCTGCCAAGTTTCCTGAGGGCATTTCCTATATGTAGTGGCATGGAGGTATTTTCTTGAAATGAGACCTCGGGTTGTGTTTGTAAACTTCCTATAGGTGGGTACATACTCGAGAGCATTGTTCATTCCTGGCATAATGCACTGAATGCTCATCATCTAAAACCAAGTATGGATCTGATTGTCTACTAATTTTTGGTCTAAGAAGCTTTGAGGAGATGAACAGATTCTCTGTGAACGTCATATTGTTCGACCACAGAAGGCTTTGTTTATTGTGTTTGAGCGAGCTGATCCAACTCCTCTGTTTGGAAAGATGAGCTATATCTAGTCATTGGAGGTGGAGTTTGTGTTGACAACCGGTTGGCTGAATAATTATCACCCCGTCTTAAGAGCGAGGGTGATGATTGTCTATTCGGTGGAGTGTAGTATGCCTGAAGACCTAGGAGAGGTGCGCCATATGCATTGAATCCTAACGTATTCGAGGGGTATATGAATACCCGTAGAATAATGGGAAGGAGGGAAGGTGGAAGAAAGAGGTAATAGCAAAAGCACTATGTTGTTCACGTCGGGTTCACCAATTTTGTACGATGGAAAAATGAAAAGCGAGCATGGGAATCTACAAGTAACTCTTCCTCGTATCCGACCTCTTGAGGTCGTCTTTGAGACAGCCCGGTGGGGATGGAATATACGCGGGGTATAGGAAAACTAGTCAAGAAATCTTATGTCTTTGACGCGCACCAGTGGAATCTGCGAATCTAAGGCAAAGAAGGCCCTCCTAACCTAAACTTGCGTGATAGATCGGTCGGTAAGGATGACTGCTTGAAGGCTCCAATCAATATTGAGCTCTGGCGTGATCCGATCTATAGGTTGTGGGATATGTGAAAAATGACACTGGGATGGTTTCATGTATGTCTCTCGAGGGGTCATATGATGGATGATGGATATATAGCAGATCCTATGGTCGATTCTCTGGTCTAGTCCAGAAATCTTTAACTTTGTTAGTTGTTATGTCTAACAAGGATAATTGTGTGATGATGATAGGTGGAAGTGGAGTAGATCTGAATACTAATGTGCGTAAGCTAGCATCTATGTCTAATTGACCTATGGACTCGTTGGGTTGTGAGATTTTTGGGTCACAACCGTAGATTCATGGTTGTTGTGGATCTGTTATGGTCATGTGCGGGATCAGTCCCTAATCCCTAGTATCCAATAGTCATATGCTTTTTCAGCCTCTATGTTCAGAATTAACAGTTGTGCAATCTTCTCAGAGTATCTCACAGGTGTTCCTGCAACCTAAATTCTTAAGCTAGTATCTATGTCTGTGAGAGTGTCTCCTGCATCTAGCTGTGGGACCAAAGGGTCATAACCAAACGTTTGCTCTCTTTCAAGCCCTTCTATAGTCATGCGGATATTTATCTAGGGTAATCTGTAGTTTGGCTAATTTGACCAAAACGTGTGCGCTTGGTCGTCTTCTATATTTAACCCTTAACTGTGAGCTGATCTGTTGTAAGTCTGTTGTTTGGAAGACTTGGATTCTAAGGTTATGATCTATATTAGTTATTTCCGTAATGAGATTGGGTTGAGGCACGATTGGCTTGAATACATATTCTCTGGGCTCTCTAGGTCCCGTGATTGTCATACAAAAGAAAACGATATAAAGCTAACTAATGACAGAATAAACTAAATATGCAAGATATATCTACGTATATTTCTAAGTCTGATACTTATTGATAAACTACTGAACATGATTTTAAAGAGAAATTATCTAATATATCTAAATTGACAACTAAACTAATAACGTAATTAAAACAAACAAAGCAACCAAGTATAGCTACTTGTCTGTGTAATTTGTAGATCTATTCTAAATAACCTGATAACTGATCTACTCTATTTGAAAGACTCTCAATCCTACCTCAGAAGTGAGGAGTGAATCATAGTTTCTCAGAAACTATCAATCCCCATAACTTCCCTGGCAATATCGAAAGTAAAATTAACTAAAATGAAATGATTGGCTACTCTATTTGATATGCTTTTAACTAGAACTTTGAAAGCTAGAACCTTGATTCTGCAGAACAATTGTGAATCTGATGGTGTGTGACCTTGTCCCCTAAGTGTGATCTCCTCGTTCTTTCATGCTCATGTGGAGCCAGGAGAAAAGCATGTAATGTTGGCATCGTGAAGTAGATATTGGAGCAATGGCAGCTTAGGATACATGCCCGAATACAATGCGAGTAGGAGAGGGATAGCGCAAGAGTACGAGCTTGGCTTATGTAATTCCTAAGCGGGATTTATTGTGAGTCATGCAACATAAAACATCCAGTTCGAAACTATCTGTTTGAGGAACAAAACCTGTAACTTTTAATGGCTTCCTTTTGAAAAGCAAACTATCTTACTCGATTGATTGGATGAAATAATAACATTTGCCTGAGGAGGATATGTGGCTTTCGATACTAAACAATACTAACCATGTATACAACAAATGAAACTATGAATCCTAAGCAAAAATAGAAAGGCTAAACTATTGAAATGAGAAATTTAGAGGCAAATTTTAGGGGCCATTTGCTTGAGCACAAGCCAGCTATTTATAGCATTTCCATTTACCCAAAGGCAAAAACCAAATTGATCTCTTAAACCATAAACAATGCCAAAACACTATTCTAGGGAACCATAATCATAAATACAAGCAAAGGAGGTGAAAAAAGTTGGTAAACGTTGAAATTTACATGAGTCGCGTTAAAAATAACATTCTAGAAAACGCATGAAGGATTTATGCCCCGAGCACGGTGGCGATTACAGGATCGCCACCTGCCTGGCGATGGTCATGAGACTACCATCGAGTAGGGTGGCGGTTTCGTAACTGAAGAACAAAACGCAAAGGAAAAGAGGGGAAAAGAGAAAAACAAAGCACATAGGGGCTAAGCGGGACATGCGGGATGTTAACGCATACTTGGAGAGATTTTTCGGATCCCGAACACCTTGCGAGGAGACCTGTATCATCATTGGGGCACGTGTTATGTTGTTCCAGTTGTTGGCACTCTCAGATATTGAGTCTCTGCTCATAAAATAACATATCAAATAATCATTTGTCATCATATACTGTCTAAATCATCCTGCTACCACTTCCACAAGGCTAAACATAGTCATAACTACACTTAGGTTGAATCCATATGATAACCATATAGGGAGAGAGAAAGGAGTACAATTTTCCATCTACTGAGCCTAAGGTGTCCACGAAACATAATATGCATGACACCCATTGAGCAAGTGCCACACATACCAAACGAACAAAAGTGGGTTTTCATCCTATGTAAGGCTCCACTTCCTATCTCGTACTCGGCTCAAGTGAGTGGTCAACGGTACACATTTGCTCACTCTAAACATACACATTTTACCGATTTCCCCTAGGGTCAGTTAGTGTAGGGTCCACAACATAGCACATAACTACATCACTAACACAAAGGTGATTCACACAAATTAACCATAGTGTCTTACGCATGGTATATATACATGGTATAACATAATAATTACTTTCACGGGTTATGATACATCATATTACCACATACTGCACCCATAATGCAATCATTATACAATAGGGATCATATGCTCACCATATTCCCCTAAATCATGACATGACCCATCACATATTACATGAATTATGCATATGAGGAACAAAATGTCTAACCTTCCCCATATATTCAATTGGAATACAACATGGTGATGGACACGATTCATCACAATACGATAATGACATTACGATACAATCTAATTCACTTTACAACAATTTTTCATGTAATACATCAATACACCTTCATATCACATAATGCCAAAATGCTCCAACACTCCACAATCCACAATAACATTCTTTTTCACACACAATAAGGTGGTACATCACATGTGAACTCTTCATAGAATCCATGAAAAGGAGAGAGAATACTCTCATCACAAGCACATCAACATGGTAACAAATATGCACTAAGTGACATACACAACATGTGTGTTCACAATATCATAATTACGACATAGTTCACATCACGCTTATATCACATTACTCTTCCAATCTCTACCAACACCATGAAAAAACCACCACAACTCCAATTTACCCTAGAGATTTGAGAGCATGAACCTCCGCTCTGATACCAAGTGTAACGCCCACATTTTACACACCTAAATACAACAATAATAATACCAGAAAATTTTTTAAACTTACATTGCTCACTACGCAACACCACAAAGTTCTAAGTAGAGGAACTCAACAATGCATACAACACTTACACAAGTCATCGACTCACATAGACACATGACAACACCATATACATGTTGATGCCACACTTTTCCCAATGAACGAATGCAAGCAATAATCCCAACCACAAGAAAAGGGACTCAAGAATTGGCAAACCCACAACACATCATTACCATGATTACATCTTTGTTATGATTAATATTCCAATAACATTATTATGTAAGAATAATTTTCTCCTTTTCCACCTATAGATTCATAAGTTCATTCCACATTCAACTTACAGTTCGACCATTTAAGTTTTTCTCTTTATCACTTATGACAATCTCCATAACTTACATAATTATTTTCCATATTTCAAATTGCATATAAAGTTCCTAATTCTCTCGTTGTTATGTTAGGATTATGCTTCCCAAATGTTTATTCAAATTTTAAAATGTTACCCTTGCTACATAGGTGAATCGCGTGATGACAAGAAAGCACTCTTAGCATTAAGGAAGGTTTATGTTAAAGATACATTTTCCCCATAAGCATTCTTTGATCACGGTATCTTTATTTACCTACGGGGTTAATATAATTCACTAACTTTTTGAATCCATTGATGATTGAAAACAGGGACGGAAGCTTGATGAATTTATTAATCTCGATCAATCAATCATTCATTACGAGAGAATGGGCTGCAATATTTATAGATATTGCATGACCCAAATACATACGGGAGAATAAGTTGCATGAGTGCGACCAAATGCGAGAATGAATAACCTTCCAATAACATCGGGAAGCAGGAAATGAATAGATACAAATATATTGTTCACAACAATATAACAGTATGAAATAAAAGACAAATATGGTTGATTAACCATATAACCAAATAACAATTATTATTTAATTAATAAAATTAATTAAATAATTTAAACTATGCATAATTAATATTAGGATAATAATATTTAATCCTAACATTCCCCCTTAATTGTGCATTTATCGAAGAGATGAGGAGAGAAATGCTCTGAACAACTCGAACTTGTCACGTCTGCAAGTGAATTTGTGAAAATATCGCTCGTTGTTCGTGCGGTTGGACAAAATTGAAATTTGGATGTTGTGCTTGACACATGTTCGTGTATGAAATGAACACTGAACCTCAATGTGTTTTGTTCTCTCGTGAAAAAGCTGGATTGCGAACAAGTTTGATTACACCTTCATTGTCTACATACATGGTAGTTGGTTTTTCTGTGGTATTCCAAGTCCTTCCCGGTATGCGATGTAGCCAAATCGCTTCACTGAGACGACTTCTCTGTGAGCGATACTCGGCTTACGTGGAAGAAGCGAGAAACAAAGTGTTGTTTCTTACTTCCCCATGATATTGGTCTAGACCCCATAAAGAATACAAATCCGGGAGTGGATTTTCTATCATCAATGTTACTGCGTGATCACGAATCCGAATATCCGAGTCAAGAAGAAGTTTTCGTTCTTCTTGTATTCTAGACCAAGATCCACTTTGATCCTTTGAGATATCTCAAAATGTGCTTTGCTTTGCTTTCAATGACAAACTTTGGGTTCTTGCATGAACTGGATAGATAGCTCACCTGCAAAGTGATATCTAGTCTAGTGTAGGTCGGGTAAATGAGACTCCCGATCAATTTGCCGAGTAGAGTGGCACTTACCTTAGGAGATGGATCGAGCGAGATAACTATAATCTGTTCTCCATAGGTGTAGCAATTGGTGTGCAATCCATCATCCTAAACTTCTCGAGTGTTGTCTTGGTATATTTCATCGAGAAACAAAGATATGATTCTCTTTCTGCCATACTTCTAGTCAAGACGGTAGTGCATAAGCCCGAGATCGGTCATGTCGAATGATCGCTTAAGATCTTTCTTCGTTTCATCAATCATCTTCTTGAGAACGCGGTGATGACTAGATCATCGACATAAACTACAACAATCACCATCTCCCCCTTGCTTTTGAGGTAGAGATTGGGATCGTATGGATTCAGCGAATCCATGTTGTGCGAGATGCTCATCAATCTTGATGTACCATGCCAGGGTGCTGTTTGAGGCCATACTGAGATATTTCTTGAGTCTGCATACCTTTTCTTCTTGACCGGGTACTACATATCCCTCGGGTTGAGTCATGTAGACTTCTTCTTGTAAATCTCCATTCGGGAAGGAACTTTTTACGTCCATCGTGGACTTTCCATCAAAGTGTAGTATTTAGAGAAAAGATCATTCGATCGTTTTGATCTTAATTTGTGGGAGCAAATGTCTCCTCATAGTCAATGCCTTCTTTTTGTGTGTACCCCTTTTTCTACAAGTCTTGCTTTGCACTTGTCCACCTTTGTCCCATCTACTTTGTACTTAGTTTTGAATATCTATCTACATCCAATGGGTTTCTTCCTGGTGGAAGATCAACAAAGTGCCAAGTGTTATTCTTCATCTTGATTGATATTCAGAATCCATGGCATCTTTCAAGCTTTTGGTGTAGGGCTTCTGGGTGTAGAGGGCTCGTCGATTCAATAACTCTACTCATCAAAGCAAAGTTAACTTCTTCTCTTGCTTTCTTTGTGAGTCCAGTGGTCCGAGGGGTGGATGTATCGGTGGAGCATCCAATCTTGCATCTCGTAATGTACTTGTACACCATTTAGGCATACGTTGAATTTTTCCCATGGGTTGTGGTTCTATCGATCAACACCATCATCCCCATCATCACTTTCATATTACGAGGGAACATTAGCTTTAATTTTTGCAATTGGTGAAAAATCTACATCTTGCGAGTCAGGAAGGAAGAGTCTCTGCTTCCTTCTTCTTGAAAAACTCAACATCTCTACTTGTGTAGACTTTTTGGTCTTAGGATCCATCAATCTATACCCAAGAGTCTCTTCTTTGTATCCAATGAAGATGAGATTTTGTGACTTCATGTCCAATTTCTTTACATTACATTGTTTGGGTATGTGCGTCTTTGCGGCTTTGCACCCGAATACTACGAGGTGTGCGATGGATGGTTTCCTTTTTGACCATGCTTCTTGTGGTGTAATTCCATCAAGAGCGTTGTGGGCACTCTGTTTAACAAATACCTGTTGTTTTAGCTATACGCCCAAAATGTCTTTGCAAGTTCGGAATCATCGATCATGCATCACACCATTTCCATGATAGTACGATTTCTTCTCTCAACAACACCATTTTGCTGCGGTGTGTGTGGAGGAGGCATTTGTCGGCGAATCCCGTGAGTTTGTAGGTAGTCTCGAACTCATTCTTGGTGAATTCCCCCTCGATCGAGCGGAGAGTTACGATGTGTGACGACCAGTTTCTTTCTCAATTGCCACTTTGAACTTTTTGAATGTTTCAAAGGCTTCACTTTTCTTGCGAAGACAAAAAATCCACATTTTCCGTGAATAGTCATCAACACAAAGCATGAAATCTTGGAACCCGAGAATGCTTTGGCTGCATTGGACAAAGATCGGTATGAACCAGGTCAAGTTTACCATGAGCTCGAAAATTACTCTTTTGGAATGAAACTCTGTGTTGTTTTCTTAGCAGTGAGGACACTTGTCTGTATCCTTATGAAGAGATGGTAGCCCATGTACCATATTACACCAGGTGAAGTGTTTTGAGATATTTGAAACTTACATGACCAAATCTCCGATGCTGGCCCTGGGTGAGGTGGAGTTTTTAGCCACAAGAGTGCTTGATCATTTTTGTGAATGAAATCAAGTTGAAACATTCATCCCACATTTGAGGCTTTGCAATTATTTTGAGCCTCTGGATTTATCTCGAATCAAAACACGTTTTCTTGCTTTGGATTGACTATCAGAAGTCAATTTTCAGGTTGTGATCTAGGAGTTGGTGACCAAAAGAAGATTCTTTGTCGACCTAGGGACATATAGAACATCGATAGTCTGCATTTGCGTGAACCAAGGGTAGAGAAATGTTTCCAATCCCTGAAGCTGTATATGAAGAATCATCTCCCAACGAAACATGATTTTCGATGGCGTGTCCCTCATTGAAATAAACCGAGTCTCTGTGGCGGTCATGTGTCGAGTGGCTCCCGAATCAACATACCGGACGTCACTAGATGGCGTGGATGGTTCACTTGATCGAGCGGTGAACAAGAAGTCTTCATTGTCTCATTGTTCTTGTTGCTCGGCAATATTACCTTCTTTGGTGGGGTCTTCTTTTCTAGTTCCCCTTTTACGCCCGTGATAGTTGTTTGAATGTCCTTTGTAAGATTGTTGTTGTTGTGGTCGAGAATTGCTTGATGAACCTTTCTTATAAGTTTTATACCAACAATCTTGTAAGTCATGTCCTCTTTTGCAAATTGGACATCGCTTCTTACATTGATTGTCCCCATGATCTGATTACGATGTGGGGACTTCGATAGGATTTAGGTTTTCTTTTACCTTTTCCTTTCCATTTTTGATGTGAAGACAGTGCCTGCTCCTCTTCATCATCCTTGTTGTGCATTGCTTCCTCTTGTTACAGTAGGTTTACTAACTTGTCAAAACTAATTGTCGTATCTTACAAGTTTAGAGTTGTGACAAAAATGCGGTAAGAAGAAGGGAGAGCTCTCAGAACAATGGGAACGAGAGATTCATCTTTGACCTCTTCTCCTAGGGCTAGAAGTGAAGCCCTCAACTCTGCTGACTCTTCTTAGGAAGGCTTCGATTTTCTCATTCTGCTTGAATTTCAATGTATGTAACTGACTCTGCAAATTGAGTATGACATTCTTGTTCTTGGCCTCATATATTGTGCTCAACTTATCCCACGCTTCTTTTGCTGATGTGGCATCTCGAATGTGGGCTTGCACATCGTTGGACACTCCAAACAAGATGATGAGTTTTGCTTTCTGATCTGCTCTATCAAATTGTCGTTGTTGTGTTGCATCAGTTGGTGATCTGGTTAGAGTACCAGTCACAACAGGCCAGATTTCTTCAAACTCAAGTTGTGTCTTTATTTTTGTCTTCCATGCAGCATAGTTGCTTCCTCTGAGCAATTGTGAATCTGGAAGAAAAAATTTGGGGGCATTGGTGCCCATTTTGAAGAGATCGCTGACAGGGTTTGGCTCTTATCACTCCAGGTATTAGGTCTCCCAATCTATATATCGTCGATCGATATACCGAACCTTTCTATATACGCGCCCTTTCGATATACCCGTCGTGCACGTGGAAGAATCTCGCCCTTTCTATATGCCGGCGGTACATGAAAGAGGTGTTAACGTACGTGAAAGAATTCAATACGTGGTACCAAGACAGTATTGATGGGGTCTGTGTGATTATTGACACCGGCTCAAAGAAATATCCTCATACGCGCGCGTAACTTCATTATATACTCGGATAATTTCTCAGTCTGGATTTATGTCTTGCAATCGTTCACAGACGGATGGGATGGTTCATAGTGTGTGCACTGTGACCTTATTACTCCCTGTCGATTTATAGGGACGATGCCCAGACGATGTTGTTGCAGCTATATTAGGCATTAAGTGCAGTAGTAGTCGCGACGGCTTTACTCGTAAGCACTTCCTAGAGGCATTGTATATACCGAACGCTGCGAATGAGATCTAGGATCTCGTGAGTGTTCTGAAAACCAATTTTCTTGTTTTTATTACAATTCTGCCGAGTTTTTGAGCGATTACAAAGTTTTGCGATTGATTATGGCAACTGCAAATTAGTACAATATGCAGCGTGTATACAATTTACATTAAAAAAAAGCTGTAGAATTTGAATGAGGAAAAAAATTTCAGTTTCGGGGTCTGGTGGCCTCTGAGCCCAATACGACCCAAAATGCTAAAAATTGCAAAAAAATAGCTGAAAATGCAATTTTTAGATGGGTCTCCTTTGCAAAAAAATGTACGGAATGAAAAAAGCAGACTAGATGGGAGAAAAAAATTTACCCTAAATTAGGGATTTCTTCGCTAAATTTAGTTAGTTGTAACTAAATTCAAAAAAATCTGCTAAATTTAGCGGTTCACGCCAAATTCCGCCAAATGCAAAAGGTGAGTTTTTAGTGTTGTTGGTGGGATTTGACCCTGGACCTCTCACTCCCAAGGCGCATGCACTAACTTGACTTGCCCACTTAGGGCGCTTGAGTATGAAAGGAAGGAACTTGTATTTATTGACAAGTAAAATTGACTTACCTCTTTAAAAAATGCGACTTGGTTGAGAAGATGCCATGTGGCGTATCTTTGGTGAAGGCGGATTTAGGGTTGTATTTTCTTAAAAAATGGATCTGAAGCTTTGTTTTTGTTTGTTTGCCTTTGTATGGCCGCCTCCTTCTTTTCCCGATCGCTTACAGCTTTCCACGCACCATTTTTGCTTTGTTACCTTGCTGCGCGCGTTTTTGTTTTTCTTTGATTGATAAGCTGTTTGTTTTGTTGCGGAGTCCAGCATGAGGAGGATTTGGGTGCCTCCTTCCTTTTTTTTTATTCTTTGCTTTGTTTGCGGGCTTAGGCGTCTTGTGCGGAGGCCGAGGAGGTCGTTTTTGCTCAAAAAACATTTTTTTCTCCTTTGTGCAAGCCGAGGCATCTTGTGCGAGGCTAAGGAGGACTAGCCACTAACCAAATGAGGTCATTTTTGCTCAAAAAGTCATTTTTTTCTTTATGCGGGCAGCATGGATTTGGAAATGAGGTAGCATTTGCTAAAAAAATGTTTTTTTTTTCTTTGTGCAGGCCGAGGACGCGTGGACAGTGGTCTAATCTCTCCTTGCGTTTTTTTTACTTCTTACCCTCTACTGTAGGAGTCTAAAAATATGAATACACTTATCATATTCTATGAAACCTCTGCAAACTATTTTATCTTGATTCTCACCATTCAATTCTCACTTCACATGGCTCTGAGTTTCTGACATACCCTGCTACATGACATAGTATATGCCGATGAAAACAATGTCAATCAAATAGATATGAATTTGGCACACATACCTCCAATTACAACAGCATGCTACTTGTAGCTGTCACTAAATGCACCTCTGAATTAGAGGGAGAACCCCTGGTTGGGGAATTTTTTTTTTTTAAATATATAGGCCTGCAGCGAATTTTGCACAGTGCGACCAAGCACCAGTGCAAAAAAATTTGCCTTCAAGCACTGGAAGGAACATGAGGATGTGGGGAGGCGGGAATGGGGCTGGGAGTTTGCACGAGGCTGCACGAGGCTCTCAAATGCTGCAAACACTTCTCCAATCTCCTCTCTCTCTGCTGCTCTCTTCCACACCTTCTGGGGCTTGAGATTCTCGCTCTGGTACCAAATGATGATTGAAAAATAGGGGACGGAAGCTTGATGAATTTATTAATCTCAATCAATCAATCATTACGAGAGAATGGGCTACAATATTTATAGATATTGCATGACCCAAATACATACGGGAGAATAAGTTGCGGAGTGTGACCAAATCCGGAATGAATAAGCTTCGATAACATCGAGGAAGCGAAATGAATAGATACAAATATATTGTTCACAACAATATAACAAAAGTATGAAATAAAATACAAATATGGTTGATTAACCATATAACCAAATAACAATTATTATTTAATTAATAAAATTAATTAAATAATTTAAACTATGCATAATTAATATTAGGATAATAATATTTAATCCTAACATCCATTCAACATTTTCACATCAAGAAACTTTATTCATAGTAACATAAATCTTTTGTTTTCTTTAAGTTTGATCTCACAAGGGAAATTCATGTTCTTTTTCAACACAAATAAATTTCTAATTGATTTATAAGGATTCAAGAGTGACATTATTCATAACCTCAAATCTCGTTTTACTCTTATATGTTTTACTCTAACATTGCACTATGGTCTCATTATTGGCATCACTTTAGAACAAAAGAGTTACAAATTTTATCGTCTAACATCATGAAGAAGTACATTATTGGGAGCATTATAAATTAATTATGAACCACAAGTGATTTGTGTTCAAGGTAAGATCTCGTGTTTCAGCATTTCACGATTCCGCTTGTGAAATTTCTTTTATTCTTAATGTCATAAAATGGCATAGAAAGGGATTACGGAATCAAGTTTCCAGTTTCTTGGGTTCTCTAAAGTCAACATAATTCAAATCAATTTTTCTAGGAAAGAGTTACTCACAATTTTCCACCCAGAAGCTAACCTCCTAATCAACTGAGGTTTAGTTTAATTCCAATTTGCACTCAGGGCTCTACGCCCTATTATAAATTGGATTAAGGTGTGAAAAAATATTTACCCTATAAAGTCTCCATAAAATATCAAGGCGCTATATTATCACTAGCCAAAGTAACACATTTTGTTGTGAGGAACTATAGAGATCATTTAAAAGAGTTCAAGTCAAAGTACAACTATTCACTAGGTCCATTTACGGACGTCCTGAATCCCTGAAAAGAATTCATTCAATGATGAAGAAAATTCTTAGATCTAACTTCGTAAGACTTAGAAGATGACTAGGATCTAAGAAGGTGTTAGTTCTTCTTACACTAGAATTTAGTTGGACCATGTCGTTTCTAACCGTTGGGTTTACGACAATGTTGCTAAACATACCGACTATGACGATAACTCAAAATTGGGCTCTTATTTACTTAAACTAAAAGGTTCCATCGAGTGCAAATTTTAAGTTCATTCTATGGTAAGAAGGATCACACATGAAGACAAGTTATGCACGAATCTTATACTAGGGTTGAGTGTTTTGTTTAAATCTCTTTATTACATTTACAAGGTAAGAATACAACACACTAATTAATTAATTGTCTATTGAACACTAGAAATGCACTACAAGATATTAAATTCAAATTCATTTAACATATATATGAAACCCCTTTTTTTCTTTTTTTTTTTAACATATAGAAATCTGAAACAAAATGGCACCTATGATTAAATGCACATTTCCCAAGGCATTCCTAAAACTAGCATCTCATGCATATTACCAAATTTTAAATATAAAATTTTTACATTACGTTACTGACTACATTAGACATATATACATTTTCCAATAAAATATATAAAATAATAAGTAATTAATTACGCCATGCCTTTTCGCCATCTTACTTCCATCTGTAAAACTATGTGAGCATGATATCGTGATAAATCATTGGCATGGCATCCACCATAATCTAGCATAATTAGCATTTTTAGTTTCCCATTTACATAATAACATTAATAATTTTCATTCAAAAGGAGATGGTTAGAGACACATATTTATTTCAATTCAATTCACTTCATTTCTTAACCAATGAGAGAGAGAGAAATAAGGAAGAGAGAGAAACAATATTTCACCAAAAGTTTAATTTCACACAAAAAGTCACATTGTAGATTTTCAAACAGTTATTTACAAGTGTCAACAAGTTTCCACGATAGTTTGGCAACCTGACAAGGGTCCTTCAAATTTCCTTTTTACGTTTTCCTCCTAGTTACAAAAACGTTCAATTTAGACTCAGAGGATAAGAAACCACTTTCAAACGTTGTCTTCCGATGAGAAAACACAAAGCATGGTTAGATTTATACGTATCCACTTATATACCAAGAAGTCCATATGAAGTGGAAGAAGAAGAAGCGCAAACGGTTTACGATTGGCAGCTAGTTTTGGGGCCATTGGTTGTAATTGGCCTAGTTGCAAACAAATAAAAGTTAGCTCAGGGCTCAGAACACCACATCAAAACGACATTCGATGAACAAGCGTGCACGGCGAGAAACTTCCTATAAGTTCCTCTATATATGGAGAATTCACCAAAGTCGACAGGACTGAGAACTAGCAAATGGTTATCAAACAACAACATGTTTTCTAGAGCCACCGATCATAATTGGTTAAGTTTGACCTAGTCAAACTATTACGAGAAGGCCTACAAAATTCCATTTCCAAACTATCAAGAAAAGTGTTTTCCCTAAACTGAAGGTTCCATGCCATTGTCTAGTAAAAATACTAGCGGTTTGCGAAGGCGGATAAGAATTTCACTATCTAGGTTTCAAATGGCGGTTCAAAACGAAAGCCAACTTTTTAGATTTAGCATCTTCCTACAACTGAAAAATGGTGTAACAAGGCTCCTATAAGGGCGTCAAAAAGATCACAAATATTCATTCAAGGTCAATCCAAAGATTAAAGTGACTCCTCACATAACAGGGTACACGAATGAAGCTTAACATCCCCTCTCCGGAGTTATGAAGGTTGTTTCTGAGTCTCCAAAAACACAATTTATCTATTTAAACAAAGGAATGGTCAACATATTTACCGGGAAGTCAACTTTAACTTGTCAATATAATGGGTACTATAGCAAACTAGTTTGGTTGGGATGTTGCTAGATCATCACGAAGTGAGGATTTAATTTCATTGTTTACCGAGGAATATTAGATCATATAAGTTACGATACAATGTTTAATTGTCTTAAAAACAAGTTTATTTAATACAATCAAATATATGAAAATTACTCCTATCTGCATGATGAGCAACTCCCAATGGTTCCATTTTTGGAATAATCGGTTAGAGTAGAAACTTCATTAAGAAGGAAGCAAATGGAAAATTGGGGATGGCAGCGACATTAACTTCTGGGAGGATAACTGGTCCAATGATAATCTCTTGGAGAGATTTGGGACTGCTAAGGACAGTCTTATAAGAAAATATGGAACTAAAGTCAAGGACTACATTGATGGAAATGGCACCAACAAGAATTGGAAAAGACTTACTATGGAGAGTATTGGCCCAAAGCAGACTATTTCCTCCCTCCAAGACCTTTTGGATCTCTTCCCTTTGTGTCAGCTGGATTCCAAGGATGAGCTGATCTGGAGCAATTCACACGAGGGTAAATACTCAGTCAAATCTGGCTATACCAGTCTTTTCCACAGTAACCAATCAGACTTTAACTGGAACTTGATCTGGATGCCTGAGTTAACCCCCAAAATAAATTTTTTTCTTTGGTGGCCATCGAGGTAAAATTCTCACCACTTGTGATTTGATGAAAAGAGGATTTATCATTCCCAATTGGTGCCACCTTTGTAGGAATAGCTATGAAGACATTAGACATCTGTTCATACACTGTGATTATGCCTTTAGAGTTTGGAACTTTGTCCTTTCCAAATTTGAAGCTCTCTGGGTGATCTTGGGAGGATCTTACTGTTGTGGAACCAATGGAACCCACCATTCGGACATTGTGCTATCAAAAGAATGCGGAAATTAGCCATCCCGCATTTAATTTGGAGGATCGGAAGGATAGAAATAATATAGTTTTTAGAAATAAGAAGCGAGAATTTTAAACTCCTCTTGGCAAGATCTCCCGAGGCATCAAAGAGGACATGGCGGATTTAAACCTCCTAAGAACAATTGTTACCACTGAAAATGAAAAGCACATCTTATCAAATTGGTGAGATCGGATATTGGAGCAACCCCGGGAATAGTGTGGATAGATCTTTGGTCAAATGGCATCCCCCTGAATCCAATTGGTTCAAGCTGAACTTTGATGGTGCCTCTAAGGGGAACCCTGGAACAGCAGCTGGAGGAGGAGCAATACGGGACCATAAAGGTAATTTGATTGTTGCATATGCTGGAAAAATGGGAATCCAAACCAATCATTTTGCAGAAGCTTTATCTGTTCTTTGGGGTTTGAGAGTTGCTCGGGCCCAAAATATCCAGAACCTCATTGTTGAAGGGGACTCCCTTAATATTATTAATCTGCTCAATCAGTCCTCTTCTCCTAGCTGGAATATTAAAGATTTTATCTACGAGTCCATAAGCATCGGTCATACCTTCAACAATGACATCGAGAATCATACATACTTACGGGAAGGAAACAAGTGGCGATGCAATGGCCAATTATGGCATTAATTTAAATTTCACTATTTGGGATAATGATAGTATCCTAATCGGCTTCACAATGGACATACATGCGGACCTTCACCATGCAAACAATCTCTAAAGATATGCTTTAATCTTTGGAGGAAATCCATAAATTCTTCCCACTGAGTCTTTGTTTTAGTTTATTTGGCGTGGCATATGATATCTACTCCAAATGATAGCAAGATTTTGTTTAGGAACTTCAAGTGGAGTTGTCTTAATTTAAAAGCAGCGCCTATGGGAAATCTGATATATTTGTTGATATTCGGTTGCCAAGCTCGCGAAAACCGAAGATAACTACAAGGTGAAAGGTGCGAGGATAAGGGTTTTCACGCGCGACTTCACTTGAGACTCGGATCGGCAATCCTGACCCGTTCGTGGGAGGACCAACGGCTACGATCCCCATTTTTATGCGACCATAGCGGTGAAAGCGAACCACTCCCAACGCCCAAAGGTATTTTGAAAATTGTTGTAACCGGCACATCCTTGTGAAGATGGGAGGCCTCCCTGCCAGATTGAGCCGTGTGCGAGACCACACATTTGGAAAGATAACACGAGCTCTGGAACATTCTTAGTATTGGCGGATTCACCAACTTTGTGGAGAGAGTGAGGGCATGATCAAAGCATCTCTGTTCGCTTTGCCAAGGAGTGGAATGAGAGGATGGTCATTATGGAGGCGAAGATTCTTATTAATGCGAACTCATAGCCAAGCGGCGGCCTCGGCTTGGAAGGATACCGCTTCTTCAACAAGAGGGTTATCAAAGAGGCTGAAGAGAGAAGATTTGTGGAGGAGGAGGAGAAGCTTATATTCAACACCGCAGGTCTGCTTGTTAATTGATTCCTTCTCCGTATGATGAAGTCACCCGCATGATGATTCGCTACATATCCTTGGAAGGCAGGTTTGTTACTGTCCCTGCCAAGCACCTTGTCTTTTTGAATCACTTTCGTAGGAGTAGGTTGGTTTGCTTCCCCCACTATCTGTTAAACTCTCTTGAGCGCTCCATTTTGGAGTTCGAGGAAGCATGCAGGCGGTTCCCCTTCACCTAGGGCTTATTGCTTATTCACAAGCCTTTGCCTTATCAAATTCCCGGTCTCCCTTCCTCTCCGGCTGGCTTTGGTGGGCTCGTTGCTTTGCATCCTGTCTCCCTGCTTTGTCCCTGCTGCTTTGCCCCGCCTCCGGTCTTTGATGCCCCATGCGCAGCTGCTCATGCTTCTCCTTCTTTTCCTCCTGCTGCTGCCCTTTGCCACCCACCTTGTCTCTACTTCTAAACGTGTCACCGGGGCTTCACAGGAGACTCGATCTTGAGTCTCTTGAGGGGATGAACCTTTGGATGACATTGCTCGTGATCTGCTTTGAACATTAGTAGTGCCGGTCCCAGGCGGCACCAACGGATAACCCTTCTAGAAGATTGGAGGCCTTAGAGAAATTTGAGCTTAAATTGCTTGAAGGATGAGGTAAAAAAATCTTGCTAAGCAAAAAGGCAAAAAGCATTGAGGGAGAAGGGAGCATTGCGATAGCTTGACTTGATGAAATATACAAAAACTGCCTCCCTAGACTCCGCCTTGGGAAAGCGAAGACTAGGCATGAGTATAATATTGCGGCATTCGGGGCCATAGAGGAATTCATCGAAGGTCATGCAAGAAGTGTTTCGCAGCTCAGCGGTGTCCGATTACTCTTTGGGGCAATGAGAAAGAGAGTAAAAGAACCAGAGAGGAGCTCGATAAGACGGATGTTGCTCATATGACCCATGTTTGGGTATGTATCATGCTTGGAAAAAGTAAAGATGAGTATTGATCAAGCGGCCAAGAAGTAGTCGGTTTACTACCGCTTGCTTGTTTGTAGGCTTCTTCTGTATTTTGTTGCCGTTGTTTTCTTTGTTAAGTCTCGTTTGTGTTTTGTTTCTAGGCTCAGGTGTTCTTTCTTTGTAACTTTTGTGCTTTGATCTGACTTCTCTGCTCCTCTCTCTTATTCGGGCTTTTAGGCCTCCTTTTGTACACAAGGGTATAGTCCTTTGAAAAACTATTTACCAATATTAAAAAAATATATATGAAAATTCTTTTAGTTTAAAAATTTTATTCCGATGTAAAAGAAAAACTAAAGAACAGAAGTTATGAGAGATGAGGAGAGATGAACCATGCCTTCTTTAAGCAGAATCGCAACATCGCATTTGATGGGACCCCGCTTCCTTGCATTTCACCGAACAATTCACGGGATTCACATAATCTTCCACACTTTGCTAATGGTCTACTAGAGTACGAGAAGTTGCAACATCAAACAATGTTCCTCTAACTTTATCCATGTGTATGGAAAGCACACTCCTAGAATCCCCTCAATCCATCGATCTTAATTCTTTCAGGCATTTTAGCAAACAACTCACATGCCACCGAAGGCTGCATATGCTGTTGAAATCTCCCACGTTTAGCAAACATTTCTACTCGTGCACTAGAAACTAAACATCGGCTAGGTCCCATATCCAATAGATTTTGGTGGATATACATACCCTGTACACAATCTCCACGTCCAAGCTAATGTTTTTTTTTTTAAGTTGGCTTCTAGGAAACTACATTTCTTCATGGCATTTTGTCAAACAACCTACATGCCTTGACTCCACCCTTCCATGCTACAGAAAACAAAAATAATATACAATGCCAATGTCATCCCTAGCCAATCTCACATTCTTCAAATAGTTCACATGCCTATCTACTCGAGCGCTTCCGATTCTGACATCGACAAAACCTCGATTAGGCACACGGGATGGGAGGAAGTTGGCAATAAAATAGATTTCCATTATGCTTTGAAGGACATCCATGACCTTTTCTAAATGCTCCATTTTGGCACGGGGTGGAGGGTCTTGTGCAAAGGATGTGAATCCTTTCTTTGAATTTGAAAGGTTCTGAGGCCTTTTCATCAAACCCACTTTGTCCAAATCCTTCTATCATTGCAGACCATGAGGCCACATTTCTTTCAAGTGTTTAATCAAAAAACTCACATTCCAAGTGCATGCTTCCCACTTACAAACATATCTACCAAAGCATTTGTAACAAAACATCTTAGAAACTTCCTCTATCTATATGGTATGCTATACGTCGATACCTTGTTCTAGTGATGGTATTTTGACATAGTGGGAGTGTGTGGAAGATGTAAGTGACCAAGTTGGAGACCTGTTTATTGTGTGGGTGAATGGCGTGAATGTCTCATTCTTTCATTGGTCAAACATTGTACCAGCTCCAAGGCCCATGCCATCCACCGCAAATCACCATCTTATGCTTTCCTTGCTGCAATATCTAACTGCAGTTAATTTTTCAACAAGAAGTTGGGCTTTCGGGGTGGGTGTTGCATGGTCAAAGCGTCTATATTATCAATTATAGTTCTTGCATTATTATCAAAGGGCGTGGAAGGTCTAAAATTCCTTACGGCCATCGCTTATGACTTTCAATTGCTAAATTTACAAAGTTACATGTTTTTTTTTTTTTCAACGTGGTTTTTGCCTTGAGCATCAAGTAAAGTGATTGTATTATTATTAGGAAAAGACATGTCTGACTGGCCCATGTGCCTTCACATGGGGGGAGGGCAATGGGGTCACCTACTCCATCCCCGTCTCCATAAAAACAAATCCACCCCTTGCCTAATACCACTCAGAACAACTCGCCCCAACTTATTCTTTTATTAATATCTTTTTTTAATAAGGTGGGTACTACACTAACTTTGGTTTATTTAACACATGTAAACTCATTCATCATTTTCGTTGTTGCAGGATATGTTTGTGGGTGGAATGGATTAAACTTATACCACCTTGGAGTGGATGATGGGCTCACTAATTAAATGTCCCGCAGTAGCAAAGAAACTAAAAGAAGAAATTA
This sequence comes from Taxus wallichiana var. yunnanensis, assembly GCA_018340775.1. Lineage (NCBI taxonomy): Eukaryota > Viridiplantae > Streptophyta > Pinopsida > Cupressales > Taxaceae > Taxus > Taxus wallichiana. Next base: position 950,891,515 of record CM031242.1, read on the forward strand.
TGTCAATGGTGGGCATTCGTGGGAAAATAGGATACTTCAATCGACAAGCATAAAATACCTTCAGTGTGTGGTGAGAGAGGCTATGAGATTATATAGTCCAACTCCTTTGTTGGTCCTGCACGAATCATTAGAAGCTTGCATTGACACCTGACGTTGGAAATGTTAGGATATTAATGTTTACATTATAGTTTGGTATTTACCAAAAGGTAAATAATAATGTTAGTTGTTAGAAATAATATTAATATTATATTGTTAGAAATAACAATATAATATCGCATATAGTTTTCTATTATATTGTACGTGAGTATAGTTGTTGAACTAACTCACGAATATAGGAGTATAGGAGATATTGTAGGATTGAGTGGTTTTAGGAGGTTCCATAATAATAGGAATTCCTCTCCTATATATTTGTAATGGTGTTCGAATGAATATATTAGAGAAGTTTTCTATGTAAAACTGATCCAAACTTTAGATTTGGTATCAAAGCATTTCTATTCCTCTGCGTGTAATGGAATTTTGATAGTGGTCTAGGGGCAACTACTATGTTTTATCGCCCCAACAATGGAGCTTTATGTTTTGAGTCGTTGATATTTAGATTAATTTTGTATGCGCTTCAGCACAGATTTAGAGTTTTTATTGCCCCAATTATGGAAGCTCGTCAGGGAAATATGTTGTAGATTAGAATAGTGTGAGCAGGTTGCAATATGAAGGAGTAGTCGTTATTCTTTATTACTCTTTTGAATGTTTGTAGCTTGTAGAAGTTTCAGACAATCTGAAAAAGCCATCGTGAAGAACAGGTCGTAATTTTTAATTTACGATCTGGGTGTCTACAATTTTTAATGGGTTTGATGGTGAAGGTCTAAGGAAAATACAGTAAAAATTTCAGCCAAACCCACATCATAACTTATGAGAAAAGTTAAAAATACGACACAGGTCTAAGGATCAATCGCCAGATCCAACAAGAAGAGCTTTCAGTTTGAATAGAAATGGTCAGTCATTATCTATTGATAATAACGTGGATACTTTGGAAGTGCAGTAATGGACTGTTAAAGAAATCAACGCGGCCGCATACAAAAATTCTCTATCACATTTATCTTTATGCATTGATTTTTCCATTTATAATTGGAAGATCTTAGCGGTGACTCTGCAAGATATTGCTGTGATTCAGTGTGAGTTTGCTTTCAGTTGTGTGCTTTAGTTTTTACACTTTGCAATTTTCAATAAGTGGAAATTTCACATTGAGGGGGGAACATGATCAACATGAACCAATGTTCCATTTCTCATTTTTCAATTGAGTATGTGATTATTCCTATTTCCCCAATGCAAAAACATAGTGAAGAACAGAGAGCACAATGAAATGCAGATATCATGAGTCTTGATGAGGTAGAACATTCAGATGTGTTCCTGTTCGTACCTAGGTTTGTGGTTAGCCTCCTGAAAACCATTGAAGGTTGTTAGATGTGTTCCTGTTTGAGTTCCCACACTGCTAGGTCAGATGTGTTCCCTAGAGTGACTGGTTGATAAGCAAGATGATTCCTAAGCGTGTTCCCATCCTCGTCGGTCAGATGTGTTCCTGATAGTGCATGGTCGATAAGAAGTTGATGTGTTCCTTCTTCTACCTTCAGTTCGAGTGTGTGCCAAGATCATGAGCACGCAGAGGCGACAAGCTGCAGAGGAAGTGTGAAAACTATTTTACTACCATGTAAACATTAAGGGGGGGAATGTTAGGAAATTAATATTTACGTGGATATAATATATTAATGTTTACATTATAGTTTGGTATTTACCGAAAGGTAAATAATAATGTTAGTAGTTAACCGTATGGTTAATACAATAAATATTGTTAATAGGAAAATGGTCTAAGTGAACTCGCAAGCGGAGATAACATAACTAGCGGTGAGCATCGGTCAAAATGGTTAGAAGATGCCATGTGGCTACCTTGATGGTTGTTGTTACCTCTCAAATAGGCATGTTATTGGTTCACCAACGAGGATCCGAAAATTTTTGGTTGTAGGAAAAAGGTCCATGTGAACTCGTAAGAGCAAATAATGAACTAGCGTTGAGCATTAGTTGGAATGGTTGGAAGGCACCATGTGGCTACCTTGATGGTTGTTGTTACCTCTCAAATAGGCATGCAATCGGTTCAGGAGGATCTGAAAATTATTGGTCACAAGTATAAACCGTGACAACCAAACCAGAATTCGCTTGTGGGGCGCAAAAAAATTCAATTATATTATTGCAATGCCAATGTCAATGCTTACATTTCCAATGTTTCAATTACGGTTGTATGATGCCAACCAACCCTAAGGGAAGACTGGTGTGAAATATCAGACAACAAACACTTCTTGTTCATCTTTTGGATCCACAATCGTAGGAACATAAAGAAATCTCCATCATCATATTTGTGATGCCCCAAGACAACCACGTTCTGCTTCTTCCTCACTTCGTAGTTTTACCTTTTTTCCTTAGCAATCTTGCATTTAAAATCTTCCCAACTACATCATTTTCCTCTTTTCCCTCTAAGCATGTGCTTGGTTATCATTGTGAATTTCAACATTATTATTACTATTATTTGTTTGTGAGCAGCCATATATTTCAACTCTTGTAATTCCGCCTCTCATTTGCAGTTGTCATCATTGCCCTTGTTAGTTTATCATGATCGGTAATTTCTCTTTGTATCAGTCTTGTCAATTTCATATCATTCATCAAGTATTACCATTAATATTGTTGGTCATTGTGAGTGATTGTTGTTTGAACATTCTCATAATTCCACATTTTTATTTTTATCATCAATTTATATTTGTTTGTAACAAAATTTGGTTTGTCGGTTGTCTTACTTTTGAATCCACTATATCATTGTCAATAAATTGGTGAGGCCTATTATTTAATTGGGAGATCCAATCCCCCTGACTTTCCTGTTGAATAGGACATTGTTGCAATAAATAAGGTGGATGGACTTCTCAATATTAGGATAACGATCAATTAGTTAGTGATCACGACAAAAATACCATATAAACATTTTAAAATAAGTTGATGACCATGTGGTTGCCCAAGGCCTATCAATAGGTTACATTTGACACACACCTATGCGTACCTAACAAGTTTTAGGTGTGAGTAAATAATCATTTTATTTATTTTTATTTTTATTGAATGTTGAAGCATTACAATTACGTTGAAGACACACTCCAAATAATATAAAGGGGAGGGCAACCATCTTGTTGTCACACCGGTCGTGTTAGACGTATTTCCACATCCTTCAGTCATAGGCCCCTATAGCCCCAGTCATAGCCCCCTACCTCAAAATATGGGCTCCATAAGACCCTGGCCTTATCTTTCCCAAATTGTCAAATGGTATTCCCCCTTCCCTTGCCTTCTTCACATTGTTTTCTTTGCCATGGGCCACATTCTTATCCATATAACCCTGCACCATAAATGCCCGATCAATAAAATCTCCCATTCGAGCACGACGACGCAACAATTTCCTTGGTGACCTCCTATATTTCCATCATAAAACCGCCTACTATATAGAATTTCCGCTATTTACAATCCTACTGCGATACAAACATAATTTCACTTCCAAAAAAGTTTTGTCGCTCCTTACATTGACAAATTACTATTATCGTTGTTTCTACATTGTCAAAGACAACATCCCAAGTCTAATCAAACGATTCACATAAATGTGGTGTCTGTTTGTACGGTGCAGCTCCACATTGACTCTCCATTCTGCTTTCACCACCCTCTAACCCCTTCTTGTTCACTCATCTCCTTTTCCATTGTTTCTCTCCCTCCAATATTAATCCTCTCAAAAATCCCTTTCAACATTTTCATCGTACATTTACCAAATCGATTCCTAGTTCATACCAAAATTAACATCAAACAATCCAAAAAATGAAAAAGGTTCGACAAAGAATACAAGTGCACTTTACTCACAAATGAACACACAAAAAGGACCATATATGTGAATAATTCTTCTAATAAACTTAGGAGCGTGCTCACCCTCTTAACATAAAACTCGAGATTGAGGACAACAAGAAAGATTTAAAAAAGAGTCGAAGGCCTTTGAAAAATCAACACATAATTACGCCCGAAAGGCGTGAACTCGTGAGGAAACCTCCTCTCGTTACGCCAAAGGCGTGAACTCTGTGAGGAAACCTCCTCTCGACTGACATCGATGGAGACACGGACGGTGGTGATGGAGAGGTCGACGAAGCACGGCAGTTCTTAGGCCTTACAGTTGGCAATGGGGTGGAAAGGATAAGGCTCCTGTCACTTGGAATTTCGAGAAGGAAGATAAACCTGCGCAAAGGAGGGAGATCCATTCCCGCAGTCAGAAATGGAGGACAGGATACAGTGTCCTGCGAGAAGGTGGACGCACGTCTTCCATTACTGAGGAGAGGGGAGAATAGTGCCTGCATTTACTGCGAGTAGGTATGGGGCTGGAAAAGGGGATAATAAAATCTATGCGACCCCTGCAAAATAGATACATTTTTGGGTTTTTATGGCGTGTGAGGTTATTTGCTGCTTGTTGTGACCCGGTTGGAAGAGGGCGGCGGATCCCTGTGTGCACTGACTCTGGTTTAAGTGGAGACAGCTTGATCTGGAAAATACACTGGACCTGGCCATACTTGTGCAAGGTGAGGAGCACCTCCTTTTTTCACAAAAATATCTTCTTGTATCCCTCTTCGTTTACACTTATTCCTGTAATGATTGAGTATATGGTTTGTGTGTTATTGTTATATCTTCTTGCTTCGATTTGTATTTTATAGTTATGCTTGCACATTTAGGCGAGGTCGATCCATGAAAATCATTTACTTTGTTACTCGTTAGTGCTTGTTATACGTGAACGAAACTTGCTAATGTTCCTGTCCTGGCCGGGATTCGATCTCTAGACCTGTCCGTTCTCAAATAATAAGGCTGCGTCAAAATACGGATAAAAGCCCTAAATTTTCTCCTTTCATCTCAGAAAGGAGAGAGTGCACCCAAACTAGCATAAAGCAGCGCTCCCATGAATCCGTGCTCGCATCCAGAGAGGCCGACAAGACATAGTTATACCTCTGCCGCCATCCTTTCCTCATTCGAATATGAAGTAATTGAAGATGCACCCAATGATGATCCATGTCCCGATGTTGACGGAGTTGCGGGAGGCATGCTTGCAAAACCACCCAAAAGCACCGGTATATTGATCAATTTCAACCATTTTGTCTTTGGGAACAACTTGTTTAGAATCCCACCTTTGCACAAAAGTGAAATGCACCCACAAGAAATAACCATACCAAATTTTTGTATAGCCCGAGTGGTCCAAACAGTCTCTTGGGACCGACCAGGCCCCATATCACAGATGCATCAAATGCTACTCTATCCTTTGGACATGTCCAAGGGCTGTCACTGGGAAGAGAGTTCACATCGCAGATATGTTCTATCCCTGTTAGCAACCACCACGCTATGCACAGATTAATGGTGCCTGCAAGGATTGTGCCCACAAGCTGCAGATTCATAAGTTAGTCTCAAAAGTGAAATTGTTTGGTCCACTGATCCTTCCATATGTCTTGAAAAGAATATTGGCTATTGGTTTTCCTGGTAACAAGTACCCAATAATAAATTCCGCAACAACATTGTAGCCTGGTTGCTGTTTAAACAAGAAAAACATATATGTTTTAGCAAGAATAATCTGCTTTATTCCCAGTAGCTCTGTTTACTCTTACTGGATATTACAATAGCAGTAGTTCATTGCCCTTGAGGAAGGAGAATTATGTTGGTAACGCCACCGATTTTTCATTTGGGTGCAAACAAGATTTAACTTTAATTTTGTACATGACAAGCACATTCAATTGTTTTCTAATTTGAAGAGCTATTCCTCATAATCATGTTGTTAAATGTACACACAGACATTTGTTCTCAAGTAACCCTGTTTGAGGGCCTTCTTAACAAGAGAAAGAGACGAAAGAAGGATCCTCAACTTGGTTTGTAGTTGCCTGAATCACTCCAATGGGAAGGCTTAGTATACACGAAATGGTGCTGCAAGGTGTGCCCACAAGCCGCATGATTCATAAGTTAGTCTCAAAAGTGAAATTGTTTGGCCCGAGCTTGAGATCAGCTAGGAAAGAAAGTGCATGTGTCGTATTGATCCTTCCATATGTCTAAGTATATTCGCTATTGAAGTTTTATTGGTTTTCACAGTAACAAGTACCCAATAATAAATTCCGCAACAACATTGCTTTGGTTCAATTGTTTAAACAACAAAAACATATATGTTTTAGCAAGATTCATGTGCTTTATTCCCGGTAGTTTTCTGTTTACTCTACTTGGATATTACAATAAGAGTGAGTTCGATGCCCTTGAGGAAGGAGATTTATGTTGGTAACGCCACCGATTTTTCATTTGGGTGCAAACAAGATTTAACTTTATTTTGTACTGAAGCACATTCAATTGTTTTTACGATTTCAAGAGCTATTCCTCATAATCATGTTGTTAAATGTACACAGACATTTGTTCTCGAGTAACCGTGTTTCAGGGGCCTTCTTAACAAGAGAAAGAGACGAAAGAAGGATCCTCAACCTGGTTTGTAGTTGCTGAATCACTCCGATGGGAAGGCTTAGTATACACGCAATTCGAATGCTAACAACATACCCCACCATGGAAGCTGAACATCATCCTTCCATATAATGCAGAGCATGATTGATAGAGCCATACTTCCCACCAGTAGGATGAGAAACCACCACTGAGGTACACCCCTGTAATTCCTCATTAACCGTGCATGCACATCTGGTCTGCTTGTGTTCATAGAAGATCTGCTCTGCTTAAGGATTTCACTGTGCATATGAAGTGTTGGTCAGATTTTTACTTGTAAAGGTATGATTCCAGAAATTTGAGCAATGCAATTGCAAAGATTGCAAAAAGAATAGGAAGCCTAATGCATGCCAGTAAATACTTGGGGATAGAGGTAATAATTGTTGATGTATTTGTGCTTGAATTTTCTGCTAAACTCGTAAAAAAATAAGAAACTTGTTTTCATCATGCCAATTAAAATATGACTGACAAAAGGTTTTGTGATGGAACCCACCTCCCATTGAAGAGCATAACATGGGTAAGAGTTGCAGCAATTCTTGCAAAGCCAAATCCAGTAAAGAAAGCAAAAATGTGCTCGGGTTTAGTTTATGTTTGTTGGGTCTATTTGAACTTTGCTTGTAAATGTTTTTTATATCGGTTTTGTGTGTATCCTTCACTCTTCATACAGGAGTCCTTGGTAGATCATCTATAGCTTACTTCCATAGTGTATGAATCAATACAAAGTCGAGTCTCGTTTGTCAAAGTATTGGAAATTTATTTTCATGTTCTGTGAAAGATTTCAGGTTGTGTGGGTATTAAATTTCAATAAGTGTGTAATGTATGACTATTGAATTTCTGTTATTATGCAAATCCTTTTTTAAAGGCTATCCGTGTGCTATTTTCCTTTGTGGCATGGAGAACTCCATAATAGTTCGTGTAGAGAATTGGTTATTGAATATGTTTTTTTTTTTTCCATTATTTCCCTTTACATTTTCATAGATTCTTGCTTGTGTGGTTGAAGTTGTCTGTCTACAAATATGTTATTGTTGTATGTGCTGCATAAAGAAAACTATTTCCTGCTTTCGGAATTCAACCACGGCATAGAGGGGCAAGTGCCTTCGCCATTGGCAGGATTCGGTGTGTGCTGAGGGGTTTTAGCCCCTGGGAAGCCTCATCGAAACGCCCATTGTTGGGTGTTTGACTGCTCTTTGGAAAGGTTTTTAAAGCTGCCTGCCAAAACAGACATTGCCCAAATATTTATCTTGGAATCCTTGTTTTTGCTCTGCAACCATAAACTGTGTGTTTTATTTCCATTTCCAGCATTGTACTTAATGCAGTTCGAACAGCATCTATGCATTTTGTTTTTTTGCAATTTTATTGTTGTTTGTTGCTTATGGGTTTGCAGCAATGAAGACTCGCAGTACAGTTGTTGTTCCTCCGCACGGTGTGACAATCACCACTCCGCACTTGGAACGGGAAGATTCTTTCAACCGGACAAAGTTTGTTGTTAATGTGCTCCACTGCAGGCAACCAAAGCCTGCAAAACCTTTGATCGCCGAACTGGTTAGAGACCGTCTCAAGTTGCATCCTTCCTGCCCTCTGTATCTTTCCAAGTTTCGTACGGCGGGGTTCAACTCAAGGGGGTTTGGGCTTGTATATGATCGTCCCGAAGATGCTGTGAAATACGAACCTGGTTACAAACTGAAAAAGATGGGCATAGCTGCAAACAAAATACATACTGGAGGGAAAAAATCCCATGCTGCAAAAAAAATTGCTAATGTCAACAAGGGAAAAAAACTAGCAGCCAAGAAAAAATGAAATACTTTCAGGACGTACTCTATTAAACTTATGTACATAAGTGTGCTTTAGGTAGCTATATATTACAAACATCTACTATGTTCTCTTTTTGTTCCTCGTTCGAAATAACACTATGTTATGTTTTTATAGCCCTTGCTCATCGGTCACGAAAATCGATAAGGGTTTTTATTGTAAATCTATGTTCCTGGACTTCTATACACTTCGAATCTGTGTTTTGGAGAAATCAGAAAATGAATCTGCCTTTTGTATTGTTCGTCAAACTCAAAATACATAGAATGTTTAGTGTTTATCAAACAAGCGTTTTGTCTTATGCGTGAATTAGATTTATGGATATAGGCCTACCTATAGTGGTGATAGGAGTATCAGATATGTATACAAAGATTCGAAGCAATGATGAATTGTGGTTATGTTTATTTGTGATATTTATCTTGGCTGTGTTTTGCTTGTATAGTGAAGACACGACTTGAACCTCTATAATTTTACACTGAATTGTATGTGTGCGTTCATAGAGAAGACCATTTAAAGCGCTTAACTTTTTTGAATTTGCCTCTTTTAGATGTTCTAAAAAAAGAAACTATGTTCTTAGTGTTTATTGTTGCTTTGGTTGGCATTTTTATTGGCTTTTATAGCATTAGATAATTGGATTTTACTTCCTCGTGTTGTGTTCTGTGCTGCTCACATCATAAACTTCGAGTTATATGTTAAACTTTCTTTCCTCTTCATTTACTGGATGTTTCTACATTTGTTGTCCTTTGTGACGGAGGTAACTTTGATGCCAAATTCACCTGTGATTACTTCATAAGTGGCTACGGGTGTACAGATTCGCTACATGACCAATTGCTGTAAAACGACATTTTAATGGCTGTATTCATTAGCATCCTGCTGCTCGCAGGTATTTACACCAATTCAGTGTTGTATGAAGTTAAGCTAATCCACTGGCTTCAAATTTATTGTACTTGAGAGTTGCTTCTGGTATAGTGGAGTATAGTATGAGATCCAATACCCTGGAACCTGTGTTATGTTCCATTTACCCATCACACCGCACTGGAAACATGCTACTATTTTGATTGAATTTTACAAATCTCGGCGTGAATCCATCAGCTACTGTACTCTGTTGTCATCTTCACTTTTTTGTTGCTATAAATTTTAATCTTACTTGATTATCACGCTATGAATTTAGAACTCTATTTCATCAACTGAAATGTCATCGTACCGTTTTTTCTTCGTTGCTTCAACATGAGAACATTACTTCCTATGTCAGTTATTTTACCCGTTGCTAAAATATCTTTTCAGCTTGATTATTGTAATCCAAACATTTCAGTATTAAAATCAAAATCGCCAAGCCCCGCCCCCTCCCTGCAATCCGAATATTCATATATTTATGCCTTTACTTTGTTCAGTGCGTAGATCAAAAACGGTGTTGCTATAGACTATGATCTTGGTTGACTATTCCACTCTATATTTAATGTTTTCTTTTGTGCCAAATACCGAGGCTGGTAATGAAAAAACTGGTTAATATCCTTGCATGATACATTTCTTGTGTACGTCCTGGATGCCAATAAAATCGACTTATCATTACCATATTCGTATAATATTTTTACTCCATTTTTTTGTTGATTCCTAAGTATATATAAAAAAATTCCATTCTTATCTAAATTAGATCCTAATGTATTCTTCGTTGGTGAAGGCCAAATTGCCACTGATGTATGCGCGTCACAACTTTACGTACATACTTCGATCGAGATATGAAACAAATTGCCACTTCGTATGGAATTCTTTACTTGCAATTGCTCCAGTATGTATGTTGTACATTGGGTTTTGATCATCATCCCAATAGCTTTTGGCAGACTCGTATTCATAACTAGGTGTCAGTAATGTCCTCTGTGTGGATTGTATAGTAATCCATTGTTGGTTTCACTTATTGCTCTCTTAGTTCTCACAAAAATTTCCTTTGACAAATTGAAATGTTCTGGTTAATGCAAGATACATTCAAGACCAGCTCGGAAACTTCTTGCTCTTTAGCAAAAAAATTGGTGTTCTCTTACCTACATTTGTATACTCTTTTTGCTGAATTGTATTGCCATTTCCCAAGTATATTCCAATAAAATCTCACTGCTGCTGCTGCTTTCCATAACAGATCATGATGTTGCTGGTTGGAAAAGGCCTAATTACCTCTGACACATATAGGTTGAAATTTAGCAAACAGGCATCCATGAAGGTGTACAAGTCAATGTCAGTTTTTATGGCTTTCTTTAATTTTCGCTATTCCAGTATATGTATGTTGTGCATTGGGTTGTGGACATAATCCGCATAGATTTTTGTCTGGCTTAGATTTGTACGGAATAAATGTGACCGAATATTCATATATTTATGCCTTTACTTTGTTCAGTGCGTAGATCAAAAACGGTGTTGCTATAGACTATGATCTTGGTTGACTATTCCACTCTATATTTAATGTTTTCTTTTGTGCCAAATACCGAGGCTGGTAATGAAAAACTGGTTAATATCCTTGCATGATACATTTCTTGTGTACGTCCTGGATGCCAATAAAATCGACTTATCATTACCATATTCGTATAATATTTTTACTCCATTTTTTGTTGATTCCTAAGTATATATAAAAAAATTCCATTCTTATCTAAATTAGATCCTAATGTATTCTTCGTTGGTGAAGGCCAAATTGCCACTGATGTATGCGCGTCACAACTTTACGTACATACTTCGATCGAGATATGAAACAAATTGCCACTTCGTATGGAATTCTTTACTTGCAATTGCTCCAGTATGTATGTTGTACATTGGGTTTTGATCATCATCCCAATAGCTTTTTGGCAGACTCGTATTCATAACTAGGTGTCAGTAATGTCCTCTGTGTGGATTGTATAGTAATCCATTGTTGGTTTCACTTATTGCTCTCTTAGTTCTCACAAAAATTTCCTTTGACAAATTGAAATGTTCTGGTTAATGCAAGATACATTCAAGACCAGCTCGGAAACTTCTTGCTCTTTAGCAAAAAAATTGGTGTTCTCTTACCTACATTTGTATACTCTTTTTGCTGAATTGTATTGCCATTTCCCAAGTATATTCCAATAAAATCTCACTGCTGCTGCTGCTTTCCATAACAGATCATGATGTTGCTGGTTGGAAAAGGCCTAATTACCTCTGACACATATAGGTTGAAATTTAGCAAACAGGCATCCATGAAGGTGTACAAGTCAATGTCAGTTTTTATGGCTTTCTTTAATTTTCGCTATTCCAGTATATGTATGTTGTGCATTGGGTTGTGGACATAATCCCGCATAGATTTTTGTCTGGCTTAGATTTGTACGGAATAAATGTGATCATAGGGTCTTTGCTTTGTTCCTTAAACAGGAGAACATTACTACCAATGTTGATTATTTTTCTCGCTGCTAAAACATCTTTCCAGCAAAATTTTAGTAATCCAAACATTTCAGTTTTAAAATCCAAATCACCAAGGCACCCGTCAATCAAGATAAATTACTTTTGAGTTTCTTCGCACTATTTGACAGTCCCTTCGATCAGAACATTTTTTATATTTATAATTTTAATTTGTTCATTTCGTAGATCAAGAACTGTCGGAAGGGCCTGAATGATAGTTCTTCATCCTCCTGCTTTATTTGCGATGGAATGGGATCCTGTACCTACCCATTTGTCTATCTCCTTGATTTTTTCTTGTTTATGCAGGTTACTTACAAGGATGAAGAAAATATTCATTGGGATGATGGGAAGGTTTATTCCTACATAATAAACAACACCGAAAAATACTTCATTGCCTCCATGCGTTTAAATGGTCATCAGAAAACCTGAGCATGCTTGTAAAACTCCTCAACGTAAGAGAGATGGCCACCAACACTGAAAATATTCGTTTCTTTGATGGTTTTTGTTTCATTATATTTTCAAAAGGAACATTCGGGAAAGAAGCTAGATTGATGTGTAAATCCTTGAATAAACATTAATTAAAGACTTGCACAAACTTCAAACACAGGTTCATTTCCAAAAAAATGTAAATATTTTGCATTGGTTAAACACAAGTTCTTTTGTGATTATGTCAATTACTTCACGTTTACTGTTCAGTTTTTTCCTTCACATAAATTTCTTATTTGGCATTTCCTGTTTATTTATATGGACAACGAATGAGTTTTTTGAAATTCGTCCTCTTCAGATAAAATGAATGTAACTTCTGAATCATATGGGCTATATCAAAAGAATCAACTGCCTTCCATATGTTCAAGACATCAAAGCAGACTGGCAGGGATTTATAAAAAACACAATATAGTAGTATCATAACAGCATCTATCTTCTTTCAAATAAGAGCAACCAGTGTTTTCATATGTGGTTAGAATGGAAGATGTTATCCGTCTAGATGATGCTGTAGAGCTTTTTGCGAGTAAAAGATTCGTTATATTCCTAAATCTGGATTTTGGAAGGACCGGCATACTTGGAAACACCATATATCTTGTACACAAATGAATTTCACCTAATTCAGGTGGTTAAAACTTTTGCATTGAAGCTTCATTTTCTCCCCAATTTTGTATTCGTTTTATTCTATCCACCGAATTATATTCGCTCTGTTTGCGTGTTTTTAAAAGGGACAAAAAAACAATTTAGGATTTTTACATATAACATAGTTCCGGTAGTTTAGGTTTAGAACGTTATAAAATACTTGGTCATGTATATTATTATAGTATATAAACCTTGAACCACATAACGTAGAAAGGTTTAGTTTTAAGTTATATTAATATAAGTTAGTACATAGGATATTTTCATTATATGGAAGATATAATAGTGTATATATAACTACCAGTCGCACGCGGGGTGTGCGAGGATAACATCGAAAGTTGGAGACGGAAGTGAGACAAAGGAAACTGGAATATATAAAAAAGGAGAATGATAAATGCATGTGGGTAGACAATAAAAGGAGGAACAAGTTGAAACGAATATGTAGTAACACAATAAGAGACGAGAACTCTTGATATATCCATGAAGGTTGGGCCTTGTCTTTCCGTTCCTCCTATGTCTGTAGTGGCTCACTGCAGAGTACACCCTTCAGATTTATGTATTGAAAATGCCCAAGCAATTTTAAGTGGTGGTTTATTTCGGTTTCCTGCCGAAAATGGTGGAGTAGGAAGATGGAAGGTGGTTATTCACGGAAACCCTTATACAGACATATACCAGCAATCTGATGTTTTAATTCAAAAACACTTACAAAAACATCAACCCTTTAAACCATATATTATAATTATTATAGTTTGTTGGACGCTCGCAAAGCGTTTGACAATTAGCTGGATTTCAACGGGTTCGAACACAAATTCCTTTGCCTGCTTTTTACTTTCCTGAAAAAAAAAAAAAAAAAAAAAAAAAATACAAGAGGATTGCCCGCTTTCCAAATTCTTTTTTCGGAGTTCACTCTTCGTTTCATACCATTCTGCGTTACTTTTACAGACCCTGAGAATTTTGTGGTTCGCTATAATTTTGTGCTGTTCAAGAAATCTCATTAGCTTCGTTTAAGTCAACAGTCTTAATGCATTATGTCCCGCAAATTGTAGTTTAAAATAAAAAAACCTTATCACGCTATATCATTTAGAAATTTATTCATCTACATAGACCTTTTTATCTTTCTTGCACTTTCTTTTGTCGTGCCGCACACACTGTTGAAGCAAATAATTGTTTCATTGGGATAAATGTAACCGTTAAGGTTTGTTTTTTTTTTTTTTTTTCCGCCAAATTTATAAGTATTTTCGTGCGGGTTTGTTCGCTGTGCAGGCGCGCATATTGTGTTGGACAACAATCTTCGTCATGTCTACACCTTTGACAAATGGTGGCATCTCCATGTTGGTTGAGGGGAGCGCAAATGCAGAACCAATAGTCCAACTTCTCAACATTTGTCCCCTTCAATCTGCGTTGAACACCGAGCTCCAACATCGCGTGCATCTCTCCGATGGTGTGCACTTTCAAACAGCTCTTTTGCCCTCAAAATTTGCAAGTCAAATTTCAAATGCTCGATTGCAACACGGAACCATTGTTCGCTTGTGCAAAACCCTTTGCAGAATGATAAAGCATGAATTGTAAGCACCCATTTTCCTTTGTGCCTGTATGCTCCACTTTCGTTTCTTTTATATACACTGAAATTTTTGTCCCTTTTTACTTTCATCCTTTCCAGGACTGTTCTTGTTTCCGACCTGGAAGTTGTGCTACAAACACATCCACAAATTGGTGCTCCTACTCCTCTTCCTACCAGTGTCGTTCGCGGAAAGCAATCGACCGACGATGCACAACATGGAGCCGTCGGAAGGTCGGTCCCGCAAACACCTCCCCAGAAGAAAATAGGCCTGCCTAACAATTCAAGAATGCCTCTAAAAATAAGTGCGCTGAATACGACCATGCGTACATGGTCTATTGAAGGTCGTGCCCTTGGGAAAACAACACTAAAGGACTATGCTAATGCAAATGGCTCCGGCTCTTATTTTGGCTTTGATTTTGTGGACTGTGAAGGTGGGGAAATACGCATTACATGCTTCAATGAAATTGCAACAAAGTTTTATGGACAAATTGAGGCTGGAAATTTATACACCATCACGAATGGAAGGATAGGGAGTGCAAAAGCAGGTTACAACCACCTTAACAACGAATTTGAGATATTCCTGCAAGCTTCTTCCACTATCTCTTCGTTGCTTCTCGATAATACCACAATTCCTTTGCATAACTTTCACTTCACTGGAATCAAAGATATACCTGCAAAACCTGTTGGTTCCTTCATTGACGTTATTGGCATTGTTTTGGCAATCTCTCCTTGCTCGACTATCCGTAGACGGGATAACAGTGAAACTAAACGAAGAAGCTTGCAATTGAAGGACATGTCCGGATTTAGTGTTACTGTAACTTTATGGGGCCTGCATTTACATGATCTTGCTCAACAACTTGAGGAATTACTTTCTATTCCGCAACTACCAGTATTGGCTTTGAAGGCAGCGCGTCTTTCAAGTTTCAACGGCGCTTCCATAGACACTGTCTCCAGCACAAAATGGTTTGTTGATCCTCAAATTCCTGAAACTAAAACACTGCACGACTGGGTTGCCTCTGAAAATTACACTGTTGAAACTCCTTCTGTAACGAAGAAATTTCTAGGTCCTCCTCAAAGCTTAAAACCTGTGGCAACAATTGCTGAAATACTTCAAATGGGCAATACAGAGAGCAATGAATGGGCTACGCTTAAAGCTATAATTGCAGACATCGCAATGGATAACTTCTTCTACATGGCTTGCCCCCTTGCAATCGGTGACAAACAAAGTCTGAAAGAAAGTGAAACTGCTAATAATGGAAAGAAATGTGCGTCAGTGTGATTACAGATATGCTCTCCGTATAAACTTGCAAGATCGGAGAATGGGACTTGAAGAAATCATGGGTTTGCGCGGTGGACCTCCAAGTTATGCATGTAAGCAACAAGTCAAATCAGATAATTGGTCGTGAATACAAATTCACTCTATACGTGAAAAAGAAACTTTTCGTGGAAAAGATGAAATGTGTCATACTTGATTCCCTTAAATTGGACGAATCAAAAGTCATTGATTGACTTTGCCTCTCCTGGGCACCATAACACTTTCCTATATTTTAGTTTCTTCAATTTTTGCTCATATCTCCCCTGTAATATGGTTTTGTCCGCAGATACATTTCTAATATGCTTTTGTCCGCATGTTATAATGGACTATAACTCTCCAACTTTTTCCATTTAATGGTTGTTACTACTGGTTTGCATGTGCATCTATATCGCAAAGAAACCTTTTTTGTACTTGAAAAAAATGTATGATCCAATGTCTATATATATATAGACTTTTTGCTAACATTATGGAACGCTTTATTCATTTCTTTACTTTTTGTCTATATTTCGCATGGATTTTTTTATTCTTTCTAGCTTGTTCCTTCTTGGTCCCTATATAAAAAAAATGAAACCATATCTATATGTTTTTTCCTAATCAAAATCTCGATACACACCCTTCTAATTCTTCCTTTGCTTCCTTGAAAATATATGCAACAACAAATCGTTTTGCTTTTCTTTTATTGCCTTTACCTACCAAAATATAAAACATTTACAACGAGCTAGCATTTACAAATGGTTTTTGCATTCATTTCCCTTTATGCAGATACAAAATGTAGCACTCTTTTAATCTTCTCTTATGCCACCTTTATTTTGTGATTTTCGCAGATTGTTTTTTGCACAATGCCTACCCCGGAGCAAAGACAAAGAAAGAGAGATATTTATGCCTTGCACAAAGAGGAAATCAATGCTTCCCGACGTGAGCGCTATCGCCAACACCAGCAAATGCCTTCAACTTCTAATCCCTTCCAAAGTAGTCGCCACCCCCCTTTCATGGCTTCCCCTACTACTTTCCCCTCCACATCGCACAATTCTCCTTTTCCCCTTTGCATTAACCGCAGTGCCTGTGTCGAACTA
Organism: Taxus wallichiana var. yunnanensis; assembly: GCA_018340775.1. NCBI lineage: Eukaryota > Viridiplantae > Streptophyta > Pinopsida > Cupressales > Taxaceae > Taxus > Taxus wallichiana. The sequence continues at coordinate 950,908,349 of CM031242.1, forward strand.
CAACCCTCTCCATCGCTACACAGTCCTCCATTTTCGCATTCTTCTGAGCATGCATCCCCTTCCACCCAACCTCTTCGCGATGACCACACCCAGGATTCCACCTTCCCTGTGCCGCTCCACAAAACAAACACTTCAGTGCCATCTTGGGCGGATGCCCAACGCAGATTCCGCCGAAGACTAGATCTTTTGTCGCAAATCCAAACCTGCTCCATTTGTCTTGAAAACTACCCAGGCATACATACTACTTTCCATGAAGGAAAACACGCATGCATTAGATGCAAGTCCGAAAAAAATGGTCACCGCTTCTCCTCTTGGAACAATATGGATCCTGGCATTCAACCTGCTTTCCTAAAATCTTTAACCCAAGTTGAAGAAATGTTGATTGCTCGCATTAATCCTATTTTGCAAGTCACACAAATGCGCGGAGGACAATATAAATATTCAGGTCACACAATAAGTTTCCCACAAAACATTTCTTCCATTGCCAAATACCTTCCTCGTCGGCTAGGAGATTTGGATCTCTTGTTGATTCAAAAAAATGGAAGTCAACAAACAAAATACGACTTCTATGTTAGTAGGTCCCGTGTTTGGAAAGCACTTCAATATAAAATTATCCATGACCCCTACTATAAGGATGTTCTTATTGACACTGAGGCTCTTTCTTCTCTCCCTCGGAACCAACAAACATATCCTCCTCCCTTAATTCTATTCCTATAGACCTTCCAGCCTCTCACTTCTCTGAAGCACAAGATAATGACAACCCTCCTTCCAACCCCTACGAGTATCCAGAGGAGTCGTCCTCTTTTGTTCCTTCACACCCTAACACTGGCACCGAAGAAGAGTTGATCGAACAGTACCTGCTTTCAAATGGTCGGCCTGCGCCTTGCACCTTGGCTTGGCCTGAAGTTGGAAATTCACCAATAAATGAATACACCACTGAAGGCCTTTTCTCAATGGCTTTTCCAACTTTGTTTCCAACTGGTGCAGCATTGTTTAAACAACCTCGCATGAAGGATGTTCAGATGCATGAATATGCCCTCCACCTTATGCGCTACCATGATGATCGTTTCGGGTCGCACCCTAGGTTCCGGTATTTTTTACTTAACCTTATTATGAGACATAGGAGCCAATCTACAGCTGCAGTTTTCATGAGGTTGAACCTCGAACATGGTGTCCCCCCTACTATAGGCCAGCTACGACAACGCCTACATGATTTCCCTGATGATTGCCTTCCACAGAGTTTAATGAGATTTGGAGCCAACCTGCGAGGGACCCGAACATTTTGGTCAAAGAGCAGAGGGGAGGTCTCGGACATGATTGAACAATTAGGGGCACCTACACTCTTCTTCACTCTTAGTGCAGCGGACACAAAATGGCCTGACCTGCATAGCACCATGCCAGGTTTTCCTCCTGCTGAGGCCCGTGCTGCACAACAATGGAGGACCCAGAACATTGTTAGCCACCCGCATCGTGTCGCTGCTTACTTACATCAGAGATTCACAATATTCCGTGAAGAAGTGTTAGAAAAACATCTTCAAGCCAAGGACTACTGGTACAGGTAAATTTCTTCATTGGTCTCTACTTTTTTTCTCTTGCTTAAATACATAACGCTTAACATTCCTTTACCGTAGGTATGAATGGCAACATAGAGGTTCCGCACATGTTCATGGTTTCTTGTGGCTTGGAGATGCTCCCGACGTTGATCGCATCGACTGGTCAAATAATGAATCTGTGGACAAAGCAAGACAATTCTTTGATACCTATATATCTGCATGGAATATGCGCCCTCCTTCCATCCACTCGGAATTTGTTCACAGGAATATCCAGGATGACCCTTGCCTCTTAGTTTCGTCTCAGATCCTTGCAATTTCACCGCTACAGGATTTGCAGGAGTTAATAAATCGAGTGCAACGCCATACCAAGTGCTCCGAAAATAGTTGCCTCCGGAAAAAGAATAACCGCCTCCAATGCCGATACAATGCACCTTGGGAGAGTAGACCCGCTTCTCTTTTGTTTGTTGATGAGACTGCTTCTGTTAAATACCTACCTGCCAGGAATGATAATAGATTGAACACACACAATCCAGCAATGTTATCCATATGGAGAGCCAATATCGATTGTCAACCTGTGCTATCTCGCCATGCTGTCCTCAAATACATTGGCAAGTATGCTTCCAAAGCAGAGCAAAGGTCAGAAACATACCACCATATGCTTTCTAGATTTTCGTCAAATTTAGATCCTGATCAGCCAGCGCATTTAGCCATAAAGAAGATGTTAACTGAGAGTGTGGTTGAACATGACATTAGCGCACAAGAAACATGCCACATGCTCCTCAAATTGCCACTTGTAATGTGTAGCCGCACTTTTGTATCGCTCAATGTAGGCAGAAAAATCTTGAAAAAATTGGTTGAAGCAGAATGTGAGGATGCAGAGACATCCCTCCTTTTAGATGCATACAAGGTCCGGCCTTCAAACTTGGAAAGCCTTCCACTCATTGAAACTGCGCGCGATTGGAGTTACAACAAACACCGCAGACACGATAAATGGAAGCGTCGTCCCGTACCAGCTGTTGTTCGAGTGTTCCCTAGGTTTCAATGCATTCCATCTAAGGATTCCCCCTCTTTTGAACTTTTCTGTTGGTCAGAACTCCTTCTATACAAACCTTTCCGCAACATTTCTATTGATATTGGTTCGACACCTCAAGAAACCATTTCTAGATGGACCTTGTTCAAATACAATTATCAGCCCTGGCATATTAGACGGCATGAGTCAAATCCATCACCCCCCTCCAGCAGTGACACCGACTCAGACATCGAGCCTCCCCTGCCGGTTCAACAGCTGCATGATTGGCAAGTTTTGGCTCGAAGCCGCCGGGGAACGCTTCATTCCTTGACAGCTTGCAATTGTTGGGCCTTCGTGAATTTGACACCCTTCACAATTGGAGTGCGCACCGAGTTCCTGTTGCTCTACAATCTCTTGGTGCCACTTTTATCGACGACAAAAAGGCAGACTATGTTTCTTCTTCCCTCATGGACAGATTGCACCCTCCAGCTTCAGGTTTATCTCCTGAACAACAACAAGCTTTCAACATAGTTACTCAACACTTCGCTCAAAAAAACAGCTTGCCTCCGCTGAGGCTTATTATACAGGGGACTGCTGGTACGGGAAAATCTTTTCTCATTAACATTTTGAAGTCTTCATTTGCTTCTTCATCCAGTGAAGGCCTTTCGTCTCTCCTTCTGCTTGCCCCAACCGGGGTTGCTGCTTTCAACATTTCGGCCTCAACAATACACGCAAGCCTCCGAATTCCCATTAAAGAACTCAAACCCTTAGAGGGACAAGCTTTGTCGTCTCTTCAAGACTCCCTCAAACACATCGAGTACATTCTGATTGATGAGATGAGTTTCGTCGGGCCAAAGTTGCTTTCCAGAATCGATTACCGTCTTAGAGAGGCTTTCCCGCACTTCAAGAATTCTACATTTGGAGGGAGATCTATGATACTTGTAGGAGACCTCGGTCAACTTCCTCCAGTTATGGACATTCCTCTTTATGCCAGCAAGTCTTACGGAGCTAACCTTTGGCAAGAATTCAACATATCTGTCTGCCTTCATTCAATTTTCCGTCAACAAGGCACAGATCCAGCTCAGACATCATTTCGTAACTTGCTGCTTAACATTCGCAATGCGATGCCTCTGGTGCAGGACTGGGAAACTCTCATGTCAAGATCCGTTTCCTCCCTTTCCGAACAAGAAAACATTGATTTTAAAGATGCGCCTCATCTTTTTGCTCAAAATAACCTTGTGGACTCGCACAACCTTGTTATGTTGAAATCCCTTAACTCTCCTATTGCCAGGTCAATTGCGGAACATACCAGACGCTCGGCATCGGGCGACACCGAAGATGATCAATTGAACCCCAAGGTTCTTCTCTGCATCAACCAAAAAGTAATGCTTTCCGCAAACTTATGGGTTGACAAAGGTCTTGTCAACGGTGCTACTGGTTCTATCATCGACATAGTCTATGGGGCTTCCTCCGGACCTCCTGCTTTGCCTCTTTTTGTCGTCATCAAGTTTGATCGTTACACAGGACCTCCATGGGATTCGAACAACCCCTTCCACGTTCCTATTCCTCCAATTTCAAGAGGGGGTCGCAGGCAACTACCACTCAAAATGGCATGGGCTTTTTCTATCCACAAGTCTCAAGGGCTTACATTACCGCGTGCTACAATTGACATTGGCGGAACTGAGAGACAAGGCCTGACGTTCACGTTGTATCGAGGGTTCCGTCTCTTTCTTCACTCCGTATTTCTCCAGCATTCTCCTTCTCCCGGTACTCTCGCATGTCCTCCACCCCGCTTCTTCAATCCAGGCTCAACGAGGAATCGCGCCTACGCTCCCTTCCATCGACTCTCCCGCCCCTCCCCCAACACTTGCCTTAATTCCTTCTCCTCTTCCAACGTTCGGTCTCAGTCTTCGTTTGCTGCAACAACTTCTTTATACCGTCCTCGCATGTACATAGCAAGCACATTTTGTATCCTTTTCACTTTTTTTCGAATGTTATATGTATGTCCAACTACTTTCAACGCTCTATTAGAGGTTCGGCACCTTTCTTCAACCTTCCAATAAATGTTCAAACATTTCGCTACTAATGAATCTACTAGACCTAAGCCTTTTTAGTTAACTCGCTGTTATTCTTTACTATTTTACGTTCACAAACATAACTCTCCTCAATTTTTCATTCCGTTTCAATAACTTCTACGTCTACCGCTTCTCGTCTTTCGGCGTTCCCATCGCACCCACCATGTGCGATTATCAAGTAGTTGACAAATATACGAACATCGTCGGATCAAGCAATCTCACAAGATGAGACGATTTTGGCATATTCTTGGAAGGGTCCCTCCATAGACTGTAGTGACCTATAGTTAGGTCATAAACTAATTAAACAAGTAATATTTTCTAACATTGAAAGTTCCTTTACCTACTTACATTTATGGAATTTAACAAAATGGAGATAGATACCTATTTGTAGGATAAAAATGAATAAGTGAGCGGCGCACGCCTACGTAGCATTTCTGACCTATGCCCTTTCATCATGTCATGACATAATCTAACATGTCTTTTATTTAAGATTTCGCCGACTTTCATCTGCTTTTCCAGAATGAAAAAGTGTCTGAAACTTATCCAAAGCAAAGTATCCTACTAATCAGAAAGACGATTAAATTTGACGGCCACCTGGGCCCTCAAACAAAGTTTCAGTGACGGCAATTTTTAGTAATGTCCTTTAAATTGTGCATACACAGACTACAGTATAGGTACGCCTGGCTATTGCTAAAGTCGAGTTAAAATAGTAAACCAGGATGAGTGGTAAGATTAATAATGTACGGACATGCCATGGGAATCAAGTTTCTTAAGCTCTGGATCTCTATATATGGTAGCGAGTCGGCACCAGGTGCTCTTACGCCTCCATCTTTACCTGTTAAGAAAGAGCCTTTACTCGGTGAAGTTTGCGGCGATGGAGAAGAAAGAAGCTTCTGTGAGACTGCCTCTGTCTCAAAAAGACATTCCCAGAGTGCAGGGGAATGAGATCAAACCTCCACGAAGGCAGAGCAATAAGATCAAAAAGGCGGTTGTTGCTTCTATTTTTACGACTGGAATGCTTAGCTGCACAAACCCTACGCATAATTGAAGCAATTTTGGGGGTAAAAATGGGGGTTTTACTATTCCCCTGCTGCTTCTGAATATTTTCTTGATATGGGTTGCTCCTGTAATCTGATGGGGGTAACAGTTTGTTAGCTTTGTATAGATGCAGGCTCCTTTCTGAAAGCTTGTAATTGGGTTTTGCTACTTGTCCGGCATATGTAAAGTTCGGAATACAATAAGAATTTTGTTACCATACGTTTGAGGGGTTTTTGGTTTTTGTATTGTGGGTTTTCAAATTCATACAATAATTTCTTACTGGTAGATGATCACACAACATTGCTGAGAGAGATGTTTTCTTGGGGTTTGAAAAATATTTCAGTGATGTTTTGACGTAATCTTTGAATACAGCGTAGATTATTGACATATAAAACACAAACTCCAGCCTTCTCAAATAAGGGTTTCATATTTTAACCTGGACATGATCAAGAAAGAGATTTCAAAACATTGCTAAAACGAGATTTTTGGGTGTTTAAAAAATATTTCAATGATTTTATTGAAGGTATCTGTGAATACAGCATAGGCTATGAACGAACTCCAGCCTTCTCAAATAAGGGTCAAGTGATCTGTCAATTAATTTAGCTTTATATTTCAGGTCAGGGATGACACTATTTCATTTTCTGGTATTGTCTCTGGTTTTCAGGGAAGGACCTTACTTTCATATTAGGTGCTGACAACTGTTAAGAGTCCTAACATTTACTCATGTTCATTATAATCATGTAAAATTAATTTTACTCACATCTATAAAATACAAATTTCAAGAGATACTGAGGGCTGTATCAGCGCCCAATAATTTAACAGAACCCAACCTTTCAATCCTCCACAACTAAACTTAAAAGTTCTGTATATACTTAAGTCTTGCATAATTCAGATTCAAATACCCAAAGAAAAAGAAAAACATTCCCACCCACGAAATACACCATTACTTTCTCTTTCGCCCACGGGAATACCTCTGCTTCATTAACCATTCACATTCTTTCAAAGGCTTTTAATGGTATGCACTGATGGCTAACTGGGTTTGAGCGAATGATGTTTCCAACGAATTGTTTTAACTGCACAGGCAAGTCAGGGATAACAGACTCGGATACATGTCTAGATGCTTGCAGTGAACTTGTACAAGCCCAAAACCCCACAAAAGATTCATTAAACCCTTACGATGAACAGTAGCATTTTGGCCGCACACAGGTCTCCCAAAAGACCATTATTTTTGCCTGTAGAAGTTCTCTTCTCGCCAGATCTTTGAGATATACTTACCTAGTACCACAGTTACCAAATACGGTCGTTTTTTACAGATTTACCGTATTTTTGCAATTTCCTCCCTCCACCGTATCAAACTCCGTAAGTTTCGGGATTTGTAATTTAAAATTCAGAAAAATAAAGAACACAAACTTATAGCTGTAAAAATAATAAATTTACTAAATCTGTTTTCAAAAAGCCAAAAAGTGCGGCTAGAAAATTAGAAATAATAAAAAATCTTCTGTTTGGAATTGATGGTATTATATTTATTATATTTATAATAGCCGTTTGATATTAATTAAATGTAAAACAAAAGGTTGTAGTTTAATAATTTTTAATTTGTTGTATAGTTATGTGTTTAATTATTAAAATTACCATATTTATTTATATATACAATTTACCGTATTTTTTTCCGTATTTATCATATTTTTTTAAGGACCGTTTTTTTTTCCATATTTTGTGTCCACCGTTTAATACTCTCCGTACGAAAGTTGCTACTATGTCTAGTAACCGAAGTACCTCAAAAATATAGTGAATCGGAGCCAAAGATAACATGCTTCGTAAATGGACTCGTTCTTCCTCAAAAGTAAAGGCTTCCCATTGCCCGATAAAGGTAATACCACGCATATTCAAAACCGACATTTGTCCATGCAACTCTAGTTGTACCCTTAACTCCACATGCCCTTGCATTTTTAGTTGTTCCCTTAACTCCACAAGAACAGGGCATTGGGCAGTCAACAAGAATTGTTATTATTAGCTAAAGAAAGAATTGGGTCATGATTCCATCAAGTGGGGGCTCCATAAATATTTCATAGGTACTATTTACAAAATTTTGGACTATTTTAATTGTTTTAAGGTTCTATATTTTGTTTTACTTCCCTGAACAATTTTATTTTTATGGTTCGATGGACTTTTATATGTGGCGCCTTGCACCATTAAAATTATACCACATTAAAAATAATTCTCATATATGTCTTAAAAATTTTACGGAGCCCTTCTACAAAAATACGAGCATATTGTTTATGAGAACAACAAAACAATGAAAGTTGTACACTAATGTTGATATGGTTGTACGACCGTTGTTCTAAAAACTAATCGAACCGAAATCAAAACCGACCGATTCGATTGGTTCAATAGTAAATAGAAGCAATCAGTACAAAAATTGACTTGTGGGACCGCTTTTGCATTAAAGCGCCTTGAACCGGTCTAAATTGCGTCTAAACCAATGTGAACCAACATGAATTAGTCTCGTATCAAAATAAACACCAATTTGACATTTAAAACACTTTTTTTAAAATCCAACTTTCTAGTTGGCTTTATTCTAGTTTGATGATTGATGATTTGATCATTGATATCATAATCAGACATGTAGTAGCTTGTAGCATATTGTTTTTTGGACTCTAGGAGTCTAGAGGTCATTTAGAGCCTCATTGTTTATGTATTTTGTTTCGGATATGTAGTGCACTTGGTGCCATTTTGCTATATTTACTCTTACATGGTATATACATGAGAAAACTTTGCATATTTTGTCTCTAATTGTTTGTAATCATGGTTTGGAAATTGGAATCTTTAAAATATATTGTTTTCATTAAAATTGTAATATTTTATGTATTTTTAGTAAACCGGTTCATAAATTTCAAATCGATCTAGTTTGACCCTCAACCGGGCTTCCTTTTGATTTTTAAAACATTGGTACAAATTACACGCCATGGTTGGGCATGAAATCCACTATCTAGTTCACATTTAATGGAATGTGCTGAAATTTACTTTTCTAAAAATCCTTTAGCATATCATATGCTTTTATCGATAGATACTTCAAAATTCAATGCAAGCTTTAAGACATTATACACATTGTTGTAGGAGCTTGATATTAAATTTGGAATCTCTAATGACTTCCTTGCCACTGCAATATGAATGCTTGATGATTGTAAGAACACAAATATCACCTCCTATTTCTTCCATGCTATTAGAACCTGGGGCCAAATTAAGGGATACGAGCACCCTAGGCAATATTAGAGCTAACCCTTATATAAATAAATAAAATCTATAGTAGAAAAACAATTAACCGTGATCAAATATCGTATTACTTGATATGTTATGCCTCTACCATCCAAGAAAAACTTCTTAATAATTTTTTGTAGCTACTACTACCTAAAATCCCCAATTAATTCTCTAACATATAGTATATCATAATCCTCCTTTTCTCATATATTTCCCAACTATTTTTTCCCATGTTCTTACATAGTTACCTTTCTTGATCTCTCCTCCAAAAAAACATCCAAGACTTCAAAACAATACAAAATATGAAATATACATGAGTATGGATTAAATTTAAGAATCCTATAACAAAGTCACTTGCATAAATATTTGAGGGCTCTTAAATATCATATTCTTAATACAATTATGTAATTTTCATTTTATTTTTAATGAACTCAATTGAATTGGTATATATGGTTAGATACTAACTTTTACTAGCATATATGGAATTACATAAAAATTATATTAAAATAAAATAAATTAACACCCCTAAATGCTAGCGCCCTAGGAGTTACCTAATTTATCAAGCCTTAATCCCCCTCTGTTAAAACCTATCTAGCCAAGATTAATTGTGTGCACGATTTTGAAATCACTTTTTACATCCTAAACCCCCAACCAACCAATTTGCAATATTATTTGATTCACCATTGTTTTCAATTAGTAATACATTTGCTGAGATGGTTTCCATCTACGAAGGGATCTAATGATTAGACATGGCATGAGATAGTGACAGGCAACCTGCAACGTTTGCACAAGAGTGGATTCTTGTGTGTTTGACATACATTATTGTTATGTGTTCTCAACGCTACATACAATTTCTTGATATTGGTCCAAATAAGATTCAAGGCACTGTTCAAGAGATTCACCTTCTCTGAATATTTTGGATTTCAATCTTTAATCCCATATTCCGTACTTAATTGAGAAGTGAATTTTTGAAGAACCAGTCAGTTGTGTAGTTTATACTTTTGAGGGAAGGGGGAGTTGTTACGGTGGTGTTTGAACTAGCAGGAAGTTTCATTCTAAATTGCTCTAGTTCTTGGACACTGCTTGAACAAATAAGTGATACCTTGTCCATGCTAGTGACTGCACATGCTATGAAGACTCCTGTCCTCCTTTCCTCATTACACATTATGTTCTGGATGGAAAACCAATAAAACCGTCCTGTAGACCGGATTGTGTTTCTCCATATTTTGTTTCAAAACCTATAATGATACAGATGGTCACACATTTCTAAATTTTTGAGACATTATAGCATATCTTTTCTTTAGTTCATTTTAATTTTTGGAATTCACGTATTAAAAACAAACCCTAGCCCAAGGAATGTATCTAAATATCCATTGGCTCATAAACCAACCCAGAAGTATCACAAAATCTCAGAGTACTGAAAATTCATTAAATGGGCAAGGTATTGTCAATGTCATGGGAGGTCATGTATCAGGGTCTAATAATATTGTGTCGATGAATGCATATTTCATATATATAACCTCGTATTTAGGTATTCCTCCAGCATAAAATGTGGACATTTCCTCCCATGCCCTTCTTCCTGATATTCTCTGCAGAGTTTGGCCATATGAGTATCAAATCTCCATAGTTTGCAATAACACTAGTTTTGATAGACAAGTTACCCAAACTGAGCTAACATCTGCTCTTTTAATACCTACATCAAGCATCAAGGATTCTCTAAAGTTGGAATCCAAACAATTAGTCTGTCAATACAATCCTAAAAATTTAGGTGTTCCTGGTATATATATGACAACACCCAATTATTAATTATCCATTAATCATCAATTTGGAAACACCACGGTTGCTCAGAAGATTGTGGCCATTATCCATGTTGCCCAACTACCAAATCTCTATGATCAATAGGATATACAATTTTTTGTCCATGCTAATTGTGAATCATATGAGAATTTTGATATTGATCTCTGTGATTCCTCAAACATGATATCTGAATGCATGAACCATCCAGCTATTGGATGGAGTTAACTTCTACGGCAGTTATTCATCTGTAAATCACAATTGTAGTGGCTATAACAAAGCTTTTGTTGGAGACAAATGTATGTACTTTGAAACTTACCTTGACATTCCCATATTATAAGTAATATAATCCAAATATATCATAATTATTATAGTCACTCTTTTGTGATACCAATAATCACTTGTAGACACTAGATTCTAATTTTCTATATTGCTGGATACCTTTAATGTTTGAGTGCTTTGTTGTTTTGCAGCCTGGTAATGCTCTTATTTAATCCTTCACAAAAGAGAGAATTTCAAATTTATAATTATAGTTCCAGCAATACAAAGTGTTGATTCCTTTGTTTCAACTAGTAAATCTTATGGAATTGAGACATACAACACTATCACTGAAATTAACAAAATACATTAAGCTATTGTAATGTCCAGTTCAACCAGTAATTTTGCATATAATTTTTTCAAGAGAAAATGATGATATACACATTAAATAAAAGCATGTTATTTGAATTTTACACACTACTAGCTTAAAATGAGCGTACATATATATTGGAATCACAATGACTAAAACAAAATGCCCTTTACATTCTAGATTCCTTACATGTCCACACTATTCGCATTGCCATTAACAAAATCCATTAAGGTTTCTTGAGGAATTGTAGCAATGGGATCAGCCACTTCATTGGTTGGCATATTATTTTCATTCTCAAAAGCTACATAATCACATGTATCGGTGTCATCTTTAAGAAATGTTAACACCACATTATACGGTACGCAACAAACAAGAATGATTTTTGGGTAGCATTTATAAATTTGGGTGCCACATTATGGATTCTAGAAGCCACCATGTCTGTTTTAGCCTTCCAAATGTACACTCAACCTCAATGTGTGTAGGTGATAGCTTAAAATTGAATTCCCTTTGAGTAGTAGTTATAGATCATTAGAAAGCGTGATTAACTTTGGTAATAATGGATATCCACCATCACCAATAATGTACTCCCTCATGTTTAATGAGCCAATGGGAATTGGATGACCATTTAATCTATCTCCTCCTTCAGACATTCTATAAAAGATGAATTTTAGAGAAGTATGAAACCATTAATAGAACCTAGCCATCTTGTAAACGCATCCATGAAATGCAAATTACTAACAACAATCACATGTAATGCCATATTGTAATTATGAGATCGAGACAAACACTCATAAGGTTGAAGTTGGATTGGAATGTGAGTTACATCTATAGCCCCACATTAATAATTTGGAAAACTTTGTGCTCTACAAAAGCCTTCTTTTACTTGCTCCAATGCAATATGCTCGCTTGGCCATTGAACATGACCTAAAAATTGAGTGTGCATACAACTTATGAACTTATTTACGATTCTTATTCAAAAGCAAGTGAAGTGGTTGAATTTCTATAGCCAAACAACCCACTAATGTTAACCATTTTCATTGCAAATGACAATCTTACAAATCCTATGGCCACTTGTATTTTGAATGGAAAGACCATATATTTTTAAAGGTGGAAAATTAAAAGGGTATTTCACTTTGTTTAAGAGTTGACAAATATTTTGAAATATTACATATAAGGTATCCTAAAAATGTTGAGGAAACATTGATAATCACATCTTACTTCAAAAATATAGTGTTTCCATCATTGTATACAACATGGTTTGATATAACACTCACCTTCTTTCCTTCCTTTCCATTGAAAAAAATTAATTTCAAGGATTTCACTTTCCAAAAATGGCAGCAAGAAACTCCATTTCCATCTCATATGCATCCATAGTTGAGGAATGCCCAGTTAGAAATGAATCCACTTTATGCTTCTTTAAAATGTGTTTCATATTGGTTGAATCTTGATGATTGTTCCATATTTGCAATGCTAAGAGGACAATAATTGATGTGTTTGCAAGAAGGAATTTCATTTCTTCTATTGAATTAAGATTCATTGTATGTAAATGGTTAACATTGAAGATTAATGAATGTAGACATTGATCTCCTCTATGTAATAAAGCATATAAAAGAATGTACCATTAAAAATCACAAAAGAAAAAATGATACACCTAACAAATAGAAAAATAAAGAATTATAATTAACTTAAAATTCAAGTTATTGAAATGTGATTGAATATTAAATGTTACAAGATTATAACATTTGGACGTCAAAACAATATGGTTTAATTTTTCAGATTTTGTAAGTAAAAGAAACAATTTTCAAATATTCGTTATTAATATAGTTATTTCAATTTTATTAAGACAAGTAACTAGGAAATACACTAAAGAGAAACAATATGACAAGAATATAGCTAGTAGAGCATTTGAGAAATTATTTAGCATTTGAAAATAACTTAAACATATTAAATGTATTCTACCTGCCCAACAACATTTAAATATGAAACCATGTTCATTTGTACATTAATTTTTACTCTTCAATTTCAATAAACCTTTCCTCATTATCATCTTCCCTCTTCATGTGTTATGTAATTTCACAATATATTTCATGGCATTTCATATACCCCTCTTCAGCCATTTGAAATGTAGATATCACGACTTGTTGCTTTCAAAAATAGTATCTTTGATATGTGTTGTTTTGTTGTTTGTTTTCTGTTTTATTTCTGTTGAATTTTTTTCCTTTTCTTTTCCAATTTTAAACAAACTTTCACATACCATCACATGTCTCACACTCCTTCACTAGCTCATTTACATTTGGAGAAGACACACCTCGATGAATGTGTAGTAATTTGTGTTAGAAGTTTCAATTAATCTTTTACCAATATTGATAGTTCTATCACTATCAAATATGATCTCCATTGCATCAAAAATTTCTATGGAAAAGATTGTTCCAAGCTTCTATTCAACTCTCTCTTAGCTTGTCATACTCCAATAAATATCATGCCCATAAGGTATATGTTCTTTATATTATTTTATTCTTTTGTAATTAGGAAGCACATGCTCAAAGATTTCGACATTGACTCATTGTACAAAGTATCCCATGATTACAACAATAATCTTCCAAAATTATCCATTTCTCCTTGGACATTGTAGTTCTTATAATTGTTCCACCATTGAATTGGATGTCTTTCTCAATATACTTTTCACAATAAGGAATAGAGTGTTGCAATGCTCCAACAAGCCCTACCCTTTTGTTCATGAAGAACCGAAGGTTGATTTCATTGGCTATGCACTTATTTCATTGAAAATTTATCTTGGGGTAGAGGGGAATCATTAATATGTGATGATGTGTGATCTAAGTGGATATCATTTGTAGATATATTTACTTTGTCATTCAATTTTTCTATACATGGAACATAAGCATGGATTATTACTTCTTCATTGCTCATTTGTGTACTTGACAAAAACTAAAGGAATTCGTCATCTATAGAGTATATATTTTAATCTTCTATATCATTTTATTAAAGAATTGCAAGAAGCCTACTAAAATCACCCTTCACATGATTTGCATGATACACTATTTTATCCTTAAAATTTGATTTAATTTAATTTGAATTAATTCTTATTGTAGAGTAACTATTGAAATAAATGATGTATAAATGTTGAAATACAGTAATGAAACAAGAAAAATAAGATTTAGAATGTGTAACCCTAAGAAAGAGAAAGAGAAAAGGTGACTTAGTTGATATATGTGCAATCTAGAAGTGATCACGATCAGAGAGAAGTGTTGAACAAGATGTAAACAACATCATAATTAATCTTTGTAAATTTTGTAACTTGCGAAAAAGACTAGACGGGGTTCCCACAATAAGACAAGGGCGCTTGTGCACCGATGACTAGATACTGGGCACCCGTGACTATGTAAAAGCTTTGGATTTGGTTTCTATTATGTCATAAGAGTATCATAGTTTTCCCCTGTTGATCGCCTAATAGACTTAATATGATTTCCTAAGGTACATGTAACCTACAAAAGAAGAATTCACTAGTATAAGCCCACAAACTACATGTCAAACCTAAAAGGAAAATAAAAATGGGGATTAGATCGACTCCCGACGGTCACCCCGAGAGTGAAATTATAGCCAAGTGTTGCACTATATCTTAGAATCCATTTAGTTCTTGTGAGTGTGTGTAGGAATTGTTCCCTAGGATGCATTTGTGCGATTACACTTGATAATGGGTTGTAGCTAGAATGTAAAAATGCATAGCATGTGTGGATGGAATAGAACAAACATCCCCTTCCTATGCAATGTATGAAGAGTTGATACAATACTTTTCCCTTGAATGGATGTTAGAGGGATGCTTTAGAGTGCTTTAGGTGCCTTTTGAATGCAAGCTTAAGTGATGATAGTAATGTTTATAGCTTGGTACTTAATTTTGAACACCTAAATATGTATTTATATGATTCCCTTGTTTGAATTTCGTAATTGACAACCTGGAAGGATGGCCATTAGTAAAAATATTCCCAAAAGATAAAAGAGACCCAAAAAGAGCGAGTAAGGTAGAAAAGGGTCGGGGCACCGGAGCGGACGGGAGCATCGGGGTGCTTCTATCCTGGTTGGGTGCTAGTGTCTTAAGTCATAAAATATAAATCAAGTAAAATCTCGACTAGGTTGTAGGGTGTGTAATACCAAATATAAAACAAGAAACAAATAAAAGAAGCAAAAGATAGTTGTCAATATGTAGTTTTCTTGCTTAGGAATCATGTAAATATTAACATGATTTTAGGACCTAGAAATGTACCCAAGTGCATGATTTTGTGTCTACATTTGCCCCCATTTTATGTTGTTGAGTGAAAAATTGATAACATAAAGTAGATAGAAGATGCGTATTGTATGATTCTGTAGATCGTGCGGCGAAATGCATGTCGAGTGGACAAGTGAAGCATGTAATGATGAAAAGTGAAGCATAGAGACTAGGTGTTATGCCCCTAACATATACCATTTATATGTATAAGTGAGGGATAACATATGAATTATATAACATTTATACTTATATTCATTAGTTACTTATTCATTAAGTATAAACTTATAATAATGAAGAGGTATGACCTTTCATAATCACACACACACACATACACATGGTTGAGTAATTCCTCCCTGTAGGCATGAAGAGTATGATTTAGTGTATTATTGTAATACTTAGGAGGTTTTCCCCTCGAAATGGCTTAATAATATATTTGTATTTATATTCAATAAATTCCATTACATCTAGTATCAAAGCATCAATTTCGGCAACGAATGATTTTTTCGCTATATCTCAAGAAAAGTTGTGAATTTTTCAAATATGTTTATATCACATCTGAAGATATATATTATAAAGCTTTAGTAAATATTCCAAAATTATTTTCACTGTTTTGTGAGAGTTATTGCATATATACTATTTTTCATAAAACTGCTCTATTGGCCGCATTTTTTTAGAAATGTTCAGAGTTTTTTACATTTTTGGAAAGCTATTTAAATTTCCATATAGGTCCATTCTTTACATTTTCAAATTTGAGGTCATCTACATTGAGATATTTGTTGGTCAAATTTGGTCAAACAAGGCAAATTGAATTGTGTAAGGGCAATCCCTTGTTATGGCAGGTCCACAAACTAGAGGATGGGAAAAAAATTATACACACCATGGAATACTCCTTATAAAGATAAAATACAATCTAATTTTGAACTAGGAGGTACTTCCACCATGAGGGACTGCAAGTTACTTTCACCAAAATAAATCAATGATTAGATGAGCTTGAGAAAATAATCGATCACATTTTTCATTTTCAAAAGAATTAAATCAATCCTCAACATGTATCTAATCTCCAAGGTTAAAATATTATGTTTTTGAAGAACCATGTATTGTGGTAACTAAAAATGACATGGAATATGCCATGATGGGGCATGCTCATTATGACTCTTATTTGACAAGTCTAGACATTCGAAAGGTTGAACCAAATATGGATGAAGAATGGAAAACAACGGTTTGGGATGGATCTATTGAATACAATACGATTAACTTGGAATATTATGACAAGGGTTTGGTGAACGTGGATATGGAAATTAAATTTGATCCTAGGTTGGATGTGAAGGATGTGAAAGAAATTTACGTTATGTTTTTAGAGCTTATTTTCATGTTAGAGTGTGATACACCTTCATGTGTTACACTCGGGTATTTTTACGGCAGTCCCACTCATTGGTGAGTGGCGGGTCGGGGGCAAAGCCCCGAAGAAAATTTTCATGGGTGGTTTATTAACCCATGGGTAATGGGTAACCGTTATGGGCTATTTTGGGCCCGTGGTTTTCGGTACTCATTGTTTTGTAAAAGCGCCTCTTCGGCTACCCATAAGTTTATGGGACGAGGTTTTGTTTTTACCCATTGTTTGATACCCATGGTTTTGTAAAAATGCTTAAGCAGTTGTCTATTTATATGGTCTTATGCATATGATAGATAGACAAGCAAATGTATTGTAGATGTGCTTTGAATTCGGGTGTGAATTTTGTAAAGTTTGTTGAGCATAGCTTCAAACGGATCTAGGTATTGTATTGAGAGAGTGGAGGCTTGTAATAAAATTTGAGAAAGTGATTCTTGGTGGACGTAGCCCAAATTGGGTTAACCATGTTAAATCTTGTCTCTCTGTGTTGTGTCATTTATTCTGCACTTTTATTTGAGATTTGTAATATTTTCTGCATATTAGTTTCTACTATTGCAATTCTATAAGGGATTATTCTACATATTTTATCTCTTATTTCCTAACAATTGGTATCATAGCCTGGTTTGGTTTGCTTTGGAGTGTTGAATCATAGGAAAGTTTTATCTTGAGTGGGAGCTATGGTGATGATGGAAGATCTAGGGTTGATAAATTCAACGGGTAGAATTTTTAGTCTTTGGAAGATCTTGATGGAAGATTACCTTTATCGAAGGATCTTTATACTCCGTTATTTGAGAAGGTGAACAAACCCTCGAGTATGAAAGATGTAGAATGGGATTTTTTGGATCGGAAGGCACTTAGAACGATCCGGCGGTGTCTTGCATCTTCGGTATTATTTAATGTTTCAAAGGAAAAGAAGAAAAAGATCTAATGGATGCATTAGGGAAGTTGTATGAAAAACCCTCTACGCCTCTAACAAGATATTTTTAATGAAAAAGTTGTTTAATATGAAGATGTCGAGAATAGTTGATAGAGATCATTTAAATGATTTCAATATGGTTGTGAATATGCTAGCTTCGGTTACAATAGAATTTGATGAAGAAGTTAGGGATTTATTAATTTTGTGATCTTTACCTAAAAGTTGGAATAACATGGTAATGGAGGTAAGCAACTCGGTTCCAACTAACTCGAAGTTGAAGTTTGAAGATGTTGTAGGGGTGATTCTAAGTGAGGAAATGCGAAGAAAAATATTCAGGGAATCTTCTACTTCAGGAATGCTTTGACAGTGGAAACTAGAGGGAGACAGAAGAATAGAGGAAACCGTGGAAAATCAAAAGATTAGGCAAGGTCAAAATCCAAGAGCAAGATTGTATGTTGGAACTGTGGAAAGTTTGGGCATGCAAAGAAGGACTATTGGGAGCTTTGAGACAAGAAGAAACAACAGGAAGAAAACAAGGAGGCAAATGTGGCATCGGGTAATGTATGTCTAGGATGCTTTGATTCTT
Source organism: Taxus wallichiana var. yunnanensis (assembly GCA_018340775.1). Classification (NCBI taxonomy): domain Eukaryota; kingdom Viridiplantae; phylum Streptophyta; class Pinopsida; order Cupressales; family Taxaceae; genus Taxus; species Taxus wallichiana. The sequence goes on from CM031242.1 coordinate 950,926,878, forward strand.
TCTTTGCATAATATTATTGAATCTTGGGTTTTAGATTCAGGGGCTTCTTTTCATGCTACTCCACATAGGCATTATTTTGTTAATTATGTTCAAGGGGATTTTGGGCATTTTTTCTTGGTGATGATGAGCCTTGCAATATAGTTGGAAAAGGATCTGTTTAGGTTAAGATGCAGAAAGGGAATACATGGCTATTGAAGGATGTCAGACATGTGCCTACATTAAGAAGAAATTTGATATCGGCAGGGCAATTGGGAAGTGATGGTTATCTTTGTGATATTTACACTAACTCTTGGAAGGTTACCAAGGGTGCTCTTGTGGTGGCAAGAGGAAAGAAGGTTGGAACCTTGTATTTAACCACCGATAGTACTAATGATTGCAATCTTGTGGCTTCAGATGCAGATACAACATTATGGCACTATAGGCTCGGTCATATAAGCCATAAGGGCATGAACATCATAAAGAAGAATTTTCTGGATATACAAAAACAAGTTTGGATTTCTATGAGAAGCTGCATATATGGGAAACAAAAGTGAGTAAGGTAAGTTAGAGCTGGTACATTTCGATGTGTGGGAGCCACTGTATCATCTCTTGGGGGTTCAAGCTATTATGTTACTTTTATTGATGATGCAAAGCAAGGAAAGTTTGTGTTTATTGTATTAGAAACAAATCGATGTATTTGACACTTTTTTAAGTGGAAAGCCTTGGTAGAGAATGAAACAGGTCTTAAGCTAAAATGTCTCAGGTCAGATAATGGAGGGGAGTATTGCAGTATTCAATTTAATGATTACTATCCTAAGAATGGAATCCGTAGGAAAAAGACGATTCCAGAACTCCGCAGCAGAATGGGGTATCAGAAAGGATGAACAGAACAATAATGGAACATGCTAGGAGCATGAGGTTACATGTAGGACTACCTCTTTCTTTTTGGGTAGAAGCGGTGAGCACAACTGTGTACTTGATAAACAGAGGACCCTCAAGTGCCTTGGATGGAGGCATACATGAGGAGGCATGGTATGGTAAGAAAGTTGATTATTCATTTCTTAGAGTCTTTGGATGTGAGGTGTTTGTTCATATAGACAAGGATGATAGGACCAAGCTAGAGGCTAAATCAGAAAAATGTACTTTCATTGGTTATGGTGGTGATGACTTTGGGTTTAAATGTTGGAGTATTAAGGAAAAGAAAATCATTCGGTCTAGGGATGTGGTCTTTAATGAGAAAGTCATGTATAAGCAATAGTTGCAGGAAAACAGGGAAGAATCCAAGAAAGAATATGTAGTGGTAGAGGATCTTCCGGATGGGAAAGTGACCCATGAATCAGTTCAGGAACCTACTCAATAGGAACCCCAAACTCCTACAGTGAGGAGGTCTTCTAGGGTAAGAAAAGAACCTGAACATTTTTCTCCTTCTCTTTATTATTTATTACTCACTGATAGTGGAGAGCCAAAGATATTTGATGAAGCAATGCAGGTAGATGCCAATAAGAAGTGGGAGTAAGCCATGGATGAAGAGCATAAGTCTCTCATGGAGAACTAGACTTGGGATTTGGTGAAGCTACCGGAAGGAAAAAAGAATTGCAGAACAAGTGGGTGTACAGAGTTAAAGACGAAGAAGGAGGAAAGAAAAGATATAAGGCCCGGTTGGTGGTCAAGGGGTTTGCACAGAAACAAGGTATAGATTTTGATGAGATATTTTCTCCTGTAGTAAAAATGACTTCTATTAGAACTGTTCTTGGAATAGTGGCAGCAGAAGACTTACACTTAGAACAACTAGATGTAAAGACTGTATTTCTCCATGGTGATTTGGAGGAGGAACTATATATGTAGCAACTAGAGGGCTATGAGGTCAAAGGTAAAGAGGAGATGGTGTGCAAACTGAAGAAGAGCTTGTATGGCTTGAAACAAGCTCCACGTCAATGGTATAATAAATTTGATAGCTTCATGATGGAGCAAGGTTATATTAGATGTCATTCTGACCATTGCGTGTATACAAATAAATTTGAGGATGGAAGTTATATTATCCTATGTTTATATGTTGATGACATGTTGGTTGCAGGTAAAAACATACAGAAATAAAAGTACTCAAGAAACAGCTAAGTGAATCCTTTGATATGAAGGATTTGGGGGCAGCTAGACAAATCCTTAGTATGAGGATAACTCGGGATAGGAAGGAATGGAAGCTGACTTTATCTTAGGAAGAGTACATTAAGAAGGTATTGGATAGGTTTAACATGTAGGATGCTAAACCGGTTGGGACTCCTTGGCAGGGCCATTTTAAGTTATCAAAGGAGCAGTGTCCCAAGACAGAGCAGGAAAGAAACCAGATGTCCAAGGTACCTTACTCATCAGCGGTTGGTAGTTTGATGTATGCTATGGTGTGCACTAGGCCTGATATTGCCCATGCAGTGGGAGCTGTGAGTAGATTTATGAGTGATCCAGGTAAAGAGCATTGACAAGCAGTAAAGTGGATCCTTCGGTATTTGAGAGGGACCATGGGGAAAGTTTTGTGCTTGATGGATCAGAAACCACTTTACGTGGTTAAGTAGATTCAGACATGGCTGGAGATGTAGACAAGAAGAGAGAGCACGACAGTTATATTTACACTTGTAGGTGGGACAGCGGTGAGCCGGATTTCACGACTACGAGAAGCTGGTGGCTTTCATCAACCACGGAGGAGGCCGATGTATATTTGCTGCCACAGAGGCAAGCAAAGAGATGATTTGGTTACAACAATTTCTTGAGGAGTTGGGGCATAAGCGGGAAGAATGTAAGATACATAGTGATAGTTAGAGTGCTATACACCTAGCTAAGAACCGTGCTTTCCACTCTAGGATGAAGCATATACAATTGAGATATCACTTCATCGAGGACAATTTTGGAGGAAGATAAGTTGAAGTTGGAGAAGATTCATACTAGTCGAGAATCTTGAAAACATGATGACCAAGGTGGTCACAAGGATAAACTAAAGCTATGTTTCAACTTTCATTGACCTTCGCCGACGCAGTGAAGGGTTGAGAAGCTTGATCGGTGGAAATCGGTCTCTCCAGTGGGAGATTGTTATGTTTGTGGAGCCTATTTTCATGTTAGAGTGTGGTACACCTTCTATGTGTTACACTCGGGTATTTTAACGGCGGTCCCGCTCGCCGGTGGCGGTCGGGGTTCGGGGTGAAGCCCCCGAAGCAAATTTTCATGGGTGGTTTATTAACCCATGGGTAATGGGTAACCGTTATGGGCTATTTTTGGGCCCAAGGTTTTTCGGTACTCATTGTTTTGTAAAATTGCCTCTTTGGCTACCCATAGGTTTATGGGATGGTTTTGTTTTTGCCCATTTTTGATACCCATGGTTTTGTAAAGCGCTTAGCGATTGTCTATTTATATGGTCTTATGCATATGATAGATAGACAAGTAAATGTATTACGAGATGTGCTTTGAATTCGGGTGTGAATTTTGTAAGGTTTGTTGAGCATAGCTCCAAACAGATCTAGGTATTGTATTAAGACAGTGGAGGCTTGTAATAAAATATGAGCAAGAGATTCTTGGTGGACGTAGCCCAAATTGGGTGAACCATGTTAAATCTTGTCTCTCTATGTTGTGTCATTTATTCGCACTTTTATTTGAGATCTGTAATATTTTTGCATATTAGTTTCTCATTGCGATTGTAAGGGATTATTCTGCATATTTTATATCTTATTTCCTAACACTTTCTAATGTGGAAGAAGTACAAAAGATACAACCGAAGCTTCAAAAAGTTAAAAAATGTTATGCAAGATTTGTTTTAAGTGAATGCAATTACAAATTTAAAGAGAAAATGCCTACTAATGGCATATTTAATCACACACTATCTAATATGACCGAGATACATCATGCGCATGTTGGATTTCAAAACCTTAGATATAGTATTTATGCAGGTCATTCTACTAGAATGTCAATTACATCCTTGTATAAAATGTGCAACCTTAATAATAATGTGGAGCTAAAATTGCAGATATCTCGAGAGAAAATGGATAAGGAATATTTTTCAAGTGAAATGAAAGATATATTTAAATGTGAAATTACCACCAAATATAATCATCATAACACTAAATTTACTTATCCAAACTTAGATTAAGAGGTTACTAATGAAGGTGATCACAATTGATCTCATTAAGGAAAAATATCAAACATCTGACAAGGTACAATAGGAGGACAACGGTTGAGTACATGTTTTCCACTACTCACCAAACATTGAGGACAACATTTTTTAAAGGGGAAGAACATGTTATCCCCTAACATATACCATTTATATGTCTAAGTGTGGGATAGCATATGACTTATATGACATTTATATTAATATTCATTAGTTACTTAGTCATCTTTCAGGTATAAACTAATAATAATGAAGGGGTATGCCCTTTTATAATCATACCTATATATATGACCGAGTATTTCCTCCCCATAGGTGTGAAGAGTACGAGTTAGTGTACTATTGTAAGACTTAGGAGGTTGCCCCCTCGAAGTGGCTTAATAATATATTATATATTCTAATATATTTGCATTTATATTCAATAAATTCCATTACACTAGGAAATGAAAGTGACCCTAAGGGTGAAGTGTATGCATTTTACCATATGTTTGTAGCTTGTGGTTGTTGCTTCTTGTAAGGAAGGACCTGCAAAAGAAGAGAAATAATGTAGTCAAAGTCATGTATATGATAAATTAGAGAAAATGTGCATAAGTATGTAAAAGTGTGTAAAGGAAAGTGTGCACTTGATGTAAAAGAGTGTACAAGGATAAAAAAATATCACGAAAAGTTATGTAGAATGAATTTTTAGGTAATCTCATGCCAAGAGCAATTTTTTGGGGAGATATCATGCCAAGAGCATGTTTTTGGGTAATTTCACGCCAAGTGCGATATTTTTGGGCGATCTCACTCCAAAGAGAAAGTGGTGTGGAGAGATTTCTAGTGTTACTCTCCATCCATGACTCTACCCTATAAGTACCACTACTGGATGGTACATCCATGATTTGTTCCTATTGTCCCAAATTAGTTTAGATTTAAATTTATTGTAAGAGATTGCATGCATGTTATGGCCGAACGCCTATTCGTGTAAGCGTGAAACTTCTCCAAAGGATTATGTGAAATGTGCTTTGATATGATAAGATGTTGTAAGTACCCCTAGAACAATAGTGCACAGGGGAGGAAACATGTGCCCATGCACTACTATCCAAGTCTAGGTACTTATGTCTATGTTGTGATTCTTACCCAAGTCTGATTGTCATCTGTTCATGATTGTTTTCATGTTCCTTTTATTTATTGTGCAGATATGTACTATAGCTTTGAGCTGTTGTGAGGTGATTGTTCACCCAATGTTTTCCCCCCCCTTACTTGGGGTGCATGTTACGACTATATGAGTGTGTGGCCCAAAAGAGATGGCTTGATGTTGATATGAAATTGATACCTTCATTGGGTAGGGGATGTGCATAGTAGAGACCAAGGAACATGTAAAAACAATGGCTAGACATATGTGCTAGTAATAAAAGCTATTCATGTACAATAAGAGAATGTAATCAAACAAGTGTGTGGACAAGATAGAAGTTTGTGAAAAGTGGGTTTCAAACATGGGAAAATTCTTACAATGTCACAATAAAATTAGGTCTAAAGTGGCCAAAAAAATAAAAAAGTGATCAAACACTACATAGGGCATAGCTAAGTAAACAATGGCATACAATAGAAAGATATGTCAAGAAAAATTTATGAGAATACCATGGTGACATATAGTCATGTAAGGTACATGCTACACATGAAGCACCCATTAGCATATTAGAAAGATAAAAAGTATGTCAAAGCATGTTTGGAGAAAAGGAAAGTAATGTGCTAGAAAGTATAAGTAGTAAATGATGAAAAATATCACCTTTAATGTATGAGATTAGTAAATGTATATTTCCCAAGATCCTTGGCAGGAATGAAAAAGGATACATTGTCGAACATCATTGCGGTGTGTGAAAATATGTAAAGATATATGCATTCACTCTAAAAGACCACGTGAATGCGCATGTGCGTATATAGAAAGATAATGACACATAATGTATCTAATTATCATAGTAAGCAAAGTGTATCATGTAAGTAGTATAAAAAAATAAGAGTAAGTACAACAAAGATATGCAAATACATTATAGGAATGTGATGGTATGGAATGTAAAATGTTGCGATGGTAGGAGCAATCCCTTTGATAGATGATATGAGGTTCATTTATAAAATACCCCTCAACAATCAAGAATTAACCATATGACAAGAGTGCATCATTGGGAAATGGTTTGATAATGTGTGCTAGAGAGATAGATCATGAAGTGTAGAGCATGAAGAGTGAATGTGGTGAGGTTCATTTTAGATTTAGACCCTCAATAGTTGAATATGAACAGTTGAACTAGAGTGTGTCATAGGGTAATGATGATACATTACTTGTATCAAATTGTGTAAGATTTTTAAGAAAGACTAGATGTGAAGAACATAGTGTAGAGCATAAGTGTAGAGATAAGTAAAAAATGATATAAATTGAAGGGGAAGAAAGCATAATGCCCCCATGTGTGTGAAGGATAGAAGGTTATCTAATGATATTGAAGGGAAATGATCCTCCACCCTATGTCTAAGGAGATAAAGGCATATGACAATGCTCTAATTTCAGTGGAGTATGAGAGTAATGACATGCATGGGAAGGAGATGTATTTGGTGAAGGAGGTGGTCAAAACCTATGTCAAGGGTTTCCCGAGTAAGGGACCTAGGCCGATGAGATGGACTAGTGGACCAGTGAGGACAAAAAAATTGTGAAGTAGGACGTGTGCAAATAGGAGAACTAGGTGTTGAATGTGCCTTAGATTTGAGAGGCCTAGGAGGCCTAGATGTTGTAGCTGTTGGAAGGATATCATCAAGACTAGGTTTAGACAATGGTGTGCATGGTTGAACGCCTTTAATATTAATAAATTTTTATTTTGAATGAACTTGAGACATTAATGATTCATGGAGGGAATAGCTTGAGTGACACGAGCGAGGAAGACCTTTAGAGCATGTTACAATCTTTTATTGAATATTCCATAGTGAATGACATAAGCATGATAAGAGGCCCAACTGTAACGGGAAGTATGATGTAGCCAAAAGAATTAGGAACTGGATATGTGATTTTAGATATTGGACATTTGATAGCCATAAGAAGTGCAATTGAGCACACACTAATAGGATCTGTTGGATAGATCATGGTGTTCTGCACAATGTATAAACTAATAGAAGTGCATTGATGTGTAATGTTTAGACACCTAAATTACAACTACATAGTTTTAATACTAAAATTTCACTAATTATCCTCTTTCCCATCATTTCGTTATAATTAGTGATTTCCGTTGATTAGCTAATATTCTCCTCATTTTAGTCAATTAACAATATTTCGTTAATTAACAAGCCTTTCCTTCATTTTGGATTCCAATTAATGACACTTTGTTAGTTATAATCCTCTTTTCTTTAATTAATTAACTACTTATTATTTGATTAAGCATTTTTAATCTTGTATTTAATCAATAAAATTTCTTATCAAGTGAAATCCATTTTTAAATCATCTAAATTATGTTAGGAAAGATAATGTTCACATGTGTTTGTAATTACCATATGGTTGAAATGGTAAATATAGGTTAGTGAGTGGTTCGTATATAAATATAATAAAACAAACATTATTGTTTTATTATATATATGAGAGAATATTGTTGTACCCGTAAATTATAAACGAGTAAGTTGTTTTCTTGACTTCTATTTTTTATGAAGTGGTTATCCTATTGTAATGGCTACATATTAGCCAAGTGTATTGTTTGTGAATAATACGGATAAATAATATAATTATTTTGTGTGTTTTTACGAGTAAGTCGATCGAAAGCTTAGATTTGGTATCGAGCACGCTTGGTTGTCTTCTTCATGGGATGGAGAAATAATTAGTTATTGAAGGGGAAACTATATTCCTCTATCTCCCCGTGAATGGAATTATATATATACATATATATATATATATATATATATATATATATATATATATATATATATATGTATGTATGTATATATATATATATATATGTGTGTATATATATATATATGTATGTATATATATATATACATACATATATACATATACATACATAGTATGTATATATATACATATATACATATACATACATAGTATGTATATGTATATATGTATATATATACATACTATATATATATATGTATATATGTATGTATATATATATATATATATATATATATATACATATATATATATATATATATATATATATATATATACATACATATATGTATATATGTATATATATACATATATATGTATATATGTATGTATATATATGTATATATGTATGTATATATATATATATGTATATATGTATGTATATATACATACATAGTATGTATATATATAAATATATACATATACATACTATGTATGTATATGTATATATGTATATATATACATACTATGTATGTATATGTATATATGTATGTATATATATATATACATACATATATACATATATATGTATATATATATATATATATATATATATATGTATATATATATATATATATATATATATATATATATACATATATATGTAGATATATATATATATATATATATATATATATATATATATATATATCATATATATCTAATATAATTCCATTCACTGGGGAGATAGAGGAATATAGTTTGTAATGGTTATCCTATTGTAATGGCTATATATTAGCCAAGTGTATTGTTTGTGAATAATACGGATAAATAATATAATTATTGTGTGTTTTTCCGAGTAAGTCGATCAAAGCTTAGATTTGGTATCGAGCACGCTTAGTTGTCTTCTTCATGGGATGGAGAAATAATTAGTTATTGAAGGGGAAACTATATTCCTCTATCTCCCCGTGAATGGAATTATATATATATATATATATATATATATATACATACATATATACATATACATACATAGTATGTATATATACATACATACATACATATGTATGTATGTATGTATGTATGTATGTATGTATGTATGTATGTATGTATGTATGTATGTATGTATGTATGTATGTATGTATGTATGTATGTATGTATGTATGTATGTATGTATGTATGTATGTATGTATGTATGTATGTATGTATGTATGTATGTATATATATATATATATACACACACACACAAGCGTAGATTGGTTAATTGTTTATTCTTTGATGGTATGCAATTGTGATTGTTTTAAAGATTTCATCCATCTCAAGCTTTCTCGGAGTTGTGTTTTCATTTGTGCATGCACATATACATCTACACGAGATATTGCAAAGTAAAAATCATCATTGTATGAAATTTAGGGTGGTTACATGAGAGATTCTAGCTGCATATTCATACGAATCTTGGTTTAGGCTGATTATTTCTCCTGGATTGGATTGGCATCTGATCTCTCCATTACTACGATCTCATCTTGTACAACTTTACCGAGAGCATCAAGATGTCGAGATCTCCCGTTCTCGCAGTATTTTTCATTCATATTTTTGTATGGAGATGTCACTTTACACGAAATGGGCTTTTTTCAAATGGAAACTTTGAAATGGGTCCAAAACCATGGAATATGAAAGGGAAACTAATTTTAGAAAAAATCGCTGCCATACTAGCGAGTGAAAGGCATTGTAGAATACATAACGTTGGAACATAAGCCAAAATATTTGATGGTGGTCATCCCTCATGGAACGCATGCGGTCAGGATGGGAAATGAGGCATCCATTATTAGCCGCAGGTCGGGGTTGATAAAGGATCTTACAATTTTATTTTTATGTTGCTCAAACCTATGCACGAGTCTCAGAGCTTAAATGTTTCTCTGCCACCATTTTGGGGAGAGGTGCCCATTCAGACTATCCTGTTATGTCTCCAAATGGGTGATATATTCCATCCGTCTAGGTATGTTGTAGTTTGTTAATAGTTTTAGTGGCCATTTGTGTTTTTAGGTTGCATGTTTATTTCTTGTTTTGAGTCGGATAATAATTCCATAGTATATATTGGTGTCCAATAAGTCAAAGTTGATTAAAGTTTGTGAAGTTTAATATTTGTGGTCCAATGTCCATATTAAGTATTTAAAATAAGTGGTCAAAAATAAAATGTGTAAATGTTTTATTACTACTTGTTATAACTACATTATTGTCACTTGTTATGTTGTTAACGTTTTTTTTTCATTTGAAAATTTTGTTACCAAGTATCATTGAAAGTTGTATTTTCAAATGTCGAGTCAAAAGGTTGAAAACTTAAAAATAAAAATAAAAACAAAAAACAATTTCCTTACGAACACATTTTTTTATGTAACCTGATGTCTGTAAAATAAACTATTTCTTATTGCGGGGGGGAGTTATACAAATAGCCCCAATGTGGAAATCTTTTAGCCTCAAATTCTAAATATGTTGAGTTAAGAAGCATATTACTAAAGGATGAAGGCATCGGAGAGGTGGAGGTCAATCACCGACCTCTCGTCGATCAACGACGGGGCCGAATGGAGCTATGGTGGTATTTTGTGCTATATAAAGAACCTAATACCTTCCTTGACACCTTACACCACACTTTTTCTATTGATATTATATGCACATGATAAAGGCATTTCTACTTGGAATAGCTCATTGATTCTTGCATCCATTCTTCTCATAAGAGAGTAGTAAAGGAAGATCCAAACATGGCCATTAATCCATTTTGGTGAGATTATTTCCTCTTCATGGAGATAACATTCATTTTATTTCTCATGATCAAGATAGGTTCATAATAGAGAGTGTAGACACCTAAATTCCACTTTTGCAATCTTATTGCCAAAACGCACACAAATCACTCTCATTCTTACCAATTCCATTATAATTAGTGATTTCTGCTAATTAACTAATGTTTCTTACCACTTTTTCAATTAATAAGCACTTTTTTTTATCACCAAACCTCTTTCACATTTAGGATGCCACTTTACGATGAATCGTAAGTCAAAATCCTCTTCAAAACAGACAATTAGCAATTATTAGCTAATTAAGCCTATTTTTCCCTTGTTTTGGTCAATATACCCTACTATTGGCTCAAACCCCTCTTCCAAAAACTCAAAATCATCCCAATTCTCTCCATAACATCTCAAAAAACTTGAAAGCTTATCCTACTCCTAACCTCCTAGTTAACCTTAAGCGGTTGATCAAGGCTTCGCACACTCTAATCACTTGGTAATTCACTAATTATGATTAGCATGGCTGAATCATGATTAGAAATTCTAATCTAATTTGGGGATTTTAATCCCACATGTACCAAAATAAAAGTTTTCTCCAAATGGAAAATGATAAAAGGGTTCACCTCATACCTTAATACTTTACACTATGCTTTTATTAGTAGCCTCATATATGAAATATGATCTATTGTCTAGCTCAATCCTTTAGTAGATGGGTATTCAACATAACATGTTAGTCTTGTGTTGGTGAGATCATCTCACCTTCTTGGAGTAGCAATAAACCCAATTCAATTTCCCTCTTAGGTCTATTTAGGCCCATGTTAGATAATTAAACATATTAGTAGGCATGTTTAATTAGATTTGAATTGTACTCATGTTACTTAAGCATTCTGTAATATTCTTTCTTAATGTTACATTCCTATACTTAGAACCTTGACTAGAGGTGGAAATGGTGTTAGCCTTCCTTAGTTAGTCATGTAATTTTATTTTTAAAGTTTAGGGTGCTTTCATTTGGCACGCCCGGTGGGAAAAACCCTATTACATTCAATTTTGAGGCTTTTTAACTTAGTTTCAAAGTATTTAATTTCAAGTGTTCTATCTTAGTTTCAAGTTTCCTAGATTAATTTCAAGTTTTTTAGTTTAAATTCAAGATTTCTAGAGTACTTTCAATCTTTTTAGATTAGTTTCTCAAGCTTTTAGATTAATTTCAAAGTTTTAGGGTAATTTTCAAAGTTTTGTAGATCAAATTTTCAAGATAGGTAGTTGTTTCAACTAGATTAGTGGTAGAATTTTTATTTTCATGTTATTTAGAGGATATAAGGAGGTGAATCCCTATCAAAATTACCTCAAAATACCAAATATTTGATATTTTTGAAGAAATTCTTTTCAAAACTCAAATTTTGGTCACTACACAGGAAGGTACACGCCTATGCATTGAAGGTTGCACTTGTACATCAAGGAGTGTGCCTGTGCATTGAAACCTGTGCATATGCACCAAAACTCGTGTTTGTGCCTCTCTAGATGTGCCTGTGCAACACCTTTGCAATTTTGGTCTTTGAATCTACGTTGTCCCTATATCGTCGAGGAGCACGCATGTGCCTCTGCGGATGTGCATGCATGTAACTAACTATGAAAATTTGATAGAGGTATGCATATGCATTAAAGCTCACACCTGTGCTTTAGGGGGTGCACCCATGCATAAAAGCTCATGCCTATGAACTAAAACTTGATTACGTGCACTCAAGTAAAATTTGTTCAAAATTCATGATTTTTATTTCTAGTTTTTGGATCTCTATCATTTTTAAGAGGATTTTAGTTGTTTTTTTTTATCAATTTACTTATTTTAGAACAATGTTCCTAACAAAATTGACTTAGGGTTTGATAAATAATCTTTTTAAAAATTAGATTAGGGTTTGATAAGTGATTTTTTCATGCTTTAGTTAAGTTTGGAATAGAGTTGTGTATTCTCTTATCTTGCACCTAATTCAATCTTGAGAATCAAAAGCACCTCTAAACCACTATTTGCTTCTTGGAAGTAAGTAGGAACAATCATAATTTATTTTTTGCTTAAGGGAATCAATCTTCATTTTTGACATGCACTTCATCTTTTAGTTTGAGCTTTTTCACTTGATAAATAATCAAGGCTAAAATTTGTGTATGCTCTTCTCTTACACCTAGCATGATCTTGAGAATCAAAATCAAGTTTAGTATTTCATTATGAAGTGCTTGGATTAATTGGGAATAAACCTTATTTTACAAAGTTTTATGGTATTTATCGATTTAAAAGCTTTACATCTAGTGGGTTATTTGTTTTGTAAGCTCTTCTCTTGCACCTAGTGTGATCTTGAGATAAAAACATTTAAACCTCTTTCTAGGATATTATGAATCTTATTGAGCTGTTAACTATTGGTGCTCAATTGTGATCTTGCACCCCTTTGTCATTTAAAATTTTTAGCCCACCTAGTTAGAAGTATTTTTGTCTCCTGTATGGATGTGTGAAAAATTTCTCCTTCATTTAGATGTCGTTGTCAGTCCTTTCCTTGGGTCATGGATCACATTGAGTCTTGGTATTATTTACAATCTTCTCTCCGTGGGGAAAAATTTTATTGTTGGGTGTCTTCCACGATTGTGTCTCCTCTGTAAATCCTATCCCAACATCTGTGGATACATGGTCTTTTCTGATTGGATGTGGTGTGGTGGGTCTATTTGATATTTTGATGCATTATGGTGAAGGGCTTGAAAGTATAAGGTAAATGCCTAAGACCCACAAAAGGACACATGGAGGGCCTGCGCTCATTTGAGGATCCGCCTCTGGTTTTGAACTTTTGAGTTGCACCAAGGAGACATGTGGAGGTTTCCGTTGGCTCTGCCCATGCTCATAATTTTCAATGGCCGAGGTAACTTTCTTGGGCCCAAGACATGTGGAGAGCCGTGCTTGTTTGGGGTCTCCACTTTTGGGCACCATATCAAAAGTGCGCTGAAGAGACACGTGGAGGCTTCAGTAGCTCCTCTTTATACCGAGATTTCTCAAATGGCTGAGGCAAATTTCTTAGTCCCGGGACACATGGAGGGTCCACACTTGTTTGGGGACCTACACTGAATTTTACTTTTGAAAGATCTCTGAAGAGACACATGGAGGTTTCTGCTGGATCTTCCCATGCTTAGAATTTTCAGGTGTCCGATGCAAATTTCTTGTACCCTAGGCACGTGGAACCTTCCCATGGTTCTTAAACTATTTCAACGGACGATACAATTTTTTTGGGCCCGAGACACGTGGAGAGTCTACACTTGTTTGAGGTCCCGCCTCTAGGTCTTACCTTTAGATTTACGCAAGGAGACACGTGGTGGCTTCCACCAGCCCCTCTTTATACCGAGACTTTTCGGTGGTCAAGGAAACTTTCTTGGGCCTAGGCCACATTGAGATCCTGCGCTCATTTGGGGACCTACCTCTAGACTTCACCTTTGCAGTTGCACCAAGGAGACACGTGGAGGATTCCACTGGTTCCTCTTCATACTTGTTCAACTCGGAATCGCAACACAGATATGTGATATAATCCATGAGAGGAAACTCATTTCTAAGAGGCACGGATGTAGGTATTTACTGCTCAAGCTGTATTCTCAAACATGAAAAGGTGATTGTCGAGATCAAGCCATATGGAACCACCTAAGAATTATTGAAAAATGGATTTATTTCATGACAAGATAAAAGAATGATTAAAAGGAATATTAAAATTTATGACATGGTGCCCCAATCATTACTGATGAAGGTAGGTGATGTAAATAAGCTCACAACTTTTCCACCTGGAAAAAATAGAAATGAATATTCTTCTTTAAAGATTCATGTTTTTGGGGGAAAATAGGATGAGTGAGCGAGTGAAATTGTATAAATGCAATGAGAATACTCTTGCAGAGGGGGGTTAATTTTTCTGAGAAAGTTTGAGAAAAACCATTTTCCTGAGAGACCGTTTGAGAAACCTATTTATTTCCTTGTGTTTGTAGATTTAGTCATGTCAAGATGGTTGCAAATGTATAGCCATTGACAAGCTCTGAGATTTTTGAATAAAATTTCCCCTTGATGAATCTAATGAACCTTGAATGAATTTGTGTTGATCATGAGCATAATTGTGTTTGATTTTATTTCAGAATGTTTTCAAATAGTTATATATGTGCTTGTTGTAGTATTACATTAGAAATTGTTTGAAATCACACAAAATATCGTCCTCATGACAAGTATTGTGGCATTTGCAATTACGTTATGAAGAGATCTTTCATTTCATAACGAAATAAGTGATTTAAATTCACTTTACTTGCATTTCAGTGATATAGATTATTTTTCAGTTCATGAGTGTATCATGAGTGTGATATAACAAGGGTCTTCTAAATTTTAGTTGATTCTTTGACATGAGCCTTTGTGTTGAATTCTTGAAGAGTGTATGAAATCGTGCATCTCTGGGCCTCCATTGATACACACCTTTTTATTTAAGGAATATTTTGGCTATTTTGAAGCATTTTTTCTGTGAGTGTTCCAATATTTGTAAAGGCTCTAAAATATTTGGTATAATCAACTTTATCTTACTTAATTTCCCACAAAAACTTATCAAATGATAAATCCTACATGAACTACCCCTGTTTGTACTGTGTATCCACAAATATTTAAAAAATTTCACTACCAAAATATGCAGAGACAATCAGGTTTCAATTATTGTCTTTAGTAACCTAAACCTTGTCCAGGAAACATCTCCACTCTCTAGTGTGACAACTCATGAGAGTTAGATTGTGTTGTATTGATCATATTTTCTCAAGGTTTTCATGAAAATTGTGCAAAGAAGGATCTCTTGATATCCTTCACTAACACGAGTTACAGAATGGGTCCTCTCACCCTGGTTGAAGGAACAACCTAAAGTAGTCAAGGTAGATCAAACCCTTGATAAGGTGCTATCCATTTCTCCAATGCCGAGTGACAAAGAGTCAGCTGAATCCCCTCCCCGGCTACAAAATGACTTATAATGATTTGTCTATCTCTAAGCATCCTGCCAGTTTTGTGATGTTGCTCAGCCCTCGTAGGAGAATCAATTTGGATACCAACACCAAAGTGGCACTATTTTCGGGGACTATTTTTACAAATTCCTACACATACCAACCCTGGTAATGTTTCGTACATGGTTTAAGTATAAATAAGTTGTTTAAACATCATCCTTTATTGAGATTTGTGTAAGATTACAAGTTCATTGTGCAATATTTCTAGTTTCTAGTGGTTATTGCACTAAATTTGCATCAATAGTGATAAATGTGGGTAAAGGAAGGTCGGATCTGTTAAGCTTTGCAAAAATTAAGCATTGATAGACACTTGGCAAGTTACTTATAGTGCATCTGCACAACTACTTAGGAGTCAAAGCACAATTTTGTGTCCCAAAAATGTGAGTAAGAGGTTGGGTGGGATAAGAAATCGAGGGTTTTCACGCAAACACCCTTTTCACATGAACCCCCTTCGCCCGAACTTCCACGTAGGCAAAAGAAAGTGGTTCACGCGAATGGGGGTTTGCGTGAACACCCCTTTGGGTTCCAATAATTTTGGTGGAAAAGAGTTATATATAGATATTTATATAGTTCTGGAAGTGTATTTAGGGTTTAGGGGTTCGGGTGAAGGGGGTTCACGCAAACCCCCTTCGCGTGAACCCCTATGTGGCACATTTTGGTGCCAAATCCATTTGGAGGATAATTTTATGCCAAAATGTGCCACTTAGGTGCCATGTAATTAGGGTTAAAGAATGAATAAAATTTTAACAAATAATATAGAATTTTATTAGCTTTCTAAAAATATAATTTTCTTTTTTAAAAATCTGTTTTACTATTTATTTTTGTATTTTGCTAACATATGGTATTTTAGGACAATCAATTGTACACAATCAGCCCAATTTTAAAAATAGCAAAATATATCAAAAAATAAAATTACTCTTTGTTGAAGTCTTCTTCTTACCTATGAAAAAAAAATCAATTTCGATATAAATCTTAAAATTTATTGGCATAGACATTTGTACACCATTTATTTGAATTTTTTTACTAAATAATTAATTAAAAAAACATGTCAAAAAAACATGAAGATTTGACAAGACCTCAAACTTCAAATCTTGAACATATATGTAAAATTTCATGGTGAAAAAATAAATTGTCATTTAAAAATACCAATAGGGAATGTCATTCCTCTTTTATAACATAAGAAACAACGTATGAATAAAATTAAGAAAAGGACCATAATGTTTGCTATTTAAAAGAAAAAAATTTACATGTATTCGACACTCTAAACACAACATTTTGTTATTTTGTGGAATTTCATGAATGTGTACGGTTTTATGGCTATTACCTTTAGAAAATCAATGAAATTGAAAATTCATGTTTACAAAGGTACAAAACATACCAAAAAGTGGGAAATTTTATTGTGCTTTTACCCTAAGGTGAAAATCCTTAGTGACGACTCCGTGTTGATTTAAAATTTTGATGATTACTAATGTCTTAACCTGTGTCAAGTGAAATTTGTCATCGATATTTACAAAGCTGGAGGGAAGAAGGTCATTCTTCACTAGGGATCCTACTAAAAATTTATTTCTAGAACTAGGAAAAGAAAATTTAGAAGGAAAACAAGTCTGGAAAGTCATTAGAAATCAAGAATCAAGAAAGGAGATATCATTTCTGAAAGGTGATCAATGTGGTTGAAGATTACCATACGTCTTCAAGTGATTCTGAACTAAGTAATATTTATATAAATTTGAGTTCTCCAACTAGAGAGGGGCCATCATTTGTGTTTGAAAAGTGTGCCTCTCAATTTTCCCCTGTTTCTTCCAAGGTTGATAGGGTTTTCCAAGAAACTAAGTCATTAGAGGATATTTACTTTGAGAGTTATACTCCTATGCCCTAGAGACCCCTCATCCCTTATCATTTTTATTCTCCTACAATATCACCTCCTCAAGGAAATATGTCTCAGCCTCCACCTAGACCTCCTTTTTTCATCAATACTTTTGGACCAATAAATTTTAGAGGTATGGTTAGATATCCTAATATGGTGCCATAGGATGTCAGAAATAGGTTGCCAAAATTTCAAGGGAATAATGCCATCACTGGTGACCACCATTTAAGACTCTTTGTCAATATGATGGAAGATTTTGAAATTGAGTTTGAAGATGTGTATATAAAGTCTGTTTATTCATACTCTTGAGGAGGATGCATGTGATTGGTACAAGGATTTACTAGATAATTCAATAGATTCATGGACCGAGATGAAAAATTACTTTATATTGCAATATGGGGATAAGACTGATCTCATGTTCCTTTTATCTGAATTTGAAAATATAAAGAAAAATCCAAATGAATCTGTTCATGATTTCAATACCTGGTTTAATAAGACCTTGAATAGGCTACTGATAATCCTAAGGCCAAGTGATGAGTCCAGTTTGATAAAATATTCTGACGCTTTTGATAAAAAAGGCTGCTTATTACTTGAGAGATAAGAACCCAAGAACATTGAGGTAGGCTTTCACCATGGCCTTACAAATAGAAAATAACATCAAAGTAGTTGGAAAGCCTCATAAGAGAGAGGGTATCAAGTTGATAAATCTTAAGAGGCATTAGTAAAATTAAGTTGTGGATCTGGAAGAGGTTGTAAAAACTTTGGCTGGAGCAGTTAAAGAGATATCCTATAAATTGGCCAGAGCAGAAAAAGGGATAGGACAAAGTTCCCAAGGTCAAGCACAAGCCACATGGTCAGGAGAGATTTGGAAATCATCCCAGAGGTGATTACAGACTAGATGACAGAGGGAAAGTGCCCATGGGATCAAGAAATAAATAGCCTCAACCCAAGGAGAATAGATTAGTTCCCGATCCTTTGACTGTCAGGGTTTCTACTATGGAGGAGGCCAATGTTATTGAGTGGTGTGATAGGTGTTTCTTACCACACTCCCCATGTGATGTAGATCAATAAGTTGAGGAAGTAGATGATGATGAGACATATGATAATGTGTGCATGATGGAATTCCCTGTGAACTCACGGCAGGGAAAACCTCAACTGAATTGATAAGTGTCAGAACTATTGAAAACTTCTGGGATTGTGTTCACCGGGTATTTCCTCTTCCTCCTATTACTAATTTTGAAATTGATATGGCGCAAGCATTTGATTTTCCTAATCATTATTTTTAATACTTAAGGGCCTTGATGATTAAAAAGTATGATGAAGGCATCCCTTACGAAGAGGACGGGCGAGTTGTTGATGAATGTAGTAATTGGTCGGGGAGAAAGAATATAACACTAGAAGTAAGGTTTTCAAAGGGGGAGGGCCACAAACCAAGCCAAAAGTTATAGTTCACCAATATCCAAAAGGAAAATATTAAGAAAGATACATCTGGGAAAGGCCTAATTACCCCAAATAAAACCTGTACTCCTATCCATGCCTAGACTCTAAAAACTCCTATACTATCAGAGGAAGTGGTGAATCTCCCTCCTAATACTACCCTACCCAAATATGTTCCTTGTGACATAGCCCAAATATTGAGTTAGATCAAGGTCACTGTTCCCATTGTTGAATTACTCAGGATCCCTGAGCATAGGAAAAGGGCATTCGAATATTTGGGATTTAAGGAAGAAAATATTACTTAGGGAAAAAGTGTTAATAATATAGAGGTTCCTCCCATTATTGCAGAATTAGAAATACCACAAGCATTGGAGGAACTGGGTGAATCATTTGAGGTGTATTTGGGAACTTCTCTGGTTGAATCTTAGTTGGATGTAGATCCATTTTTACCACTTTGATTATTAAAGATAGGTTGGTACATAACTACATGTTTGATTCAGGAGCCTCATGTAATGTAATGCCTCTTGAGGTAATGAATGAGTTAAATATCAAGGTAACAACAACTTTTGGGAAATTTACTACTATGGATTCAAGAGAAGTACCTATAATTAGATGTGTCGAAGGAATGGTAGTACAAATAGCATCTTATCCAGGAAAATGCTTAACCATAAATGTGGCTATTGTGGACTGTCTTGCCAAGTGGGGGATGTTATTGTCTAGAAAATGGGTAGCTAGTGTGGGTGGAAGCGTACAAATGGACATGTCATATGCAACCATACCAGTTGAGGGGAACCTTGTGAAGTTATACGGTGAGAAGAAAATGTTGCATATCATTGAGGACCCTAACAATGCTTCTTATGAAGTATTGTACACAGATGTCGATGTTGGTAACTTTGTGGGCTATGCTAATTGTAAGGAGCATAAAATTGATGAGTGCGAGTGTCTGAGCAGGTTTTTCTCCTTGGACCCACGATGTTTGATGGGGCTTGTTCTAGATCTAGTAATGACACTTTGGTGTTGTTTTGATATCTCCAAGCCAAGAGGAGTTTAACTTTTCTTTTAAACTCAATTTTGAGTGCACAAACAATATTGCTGAGTATGAAGCACTACTCTTGGGTCTAAGGATTGCATGGAAATATGGTGTTAGAGACATTTTTGTTAAAGGAGATTCAGAGTTGATAGTCAAACAAGTCAGAAAGTTGTATGCTACAAAGAATCAAAGAATGAAACAATACAAGCATGTAGTTTGGGATTTCATTGAAATGTTTGATTATTTCAATATAATACATCATGATAGGAAGTACAATACTGTAACAGACAAGTTGGCAGCATTGGGATCAAGGTTTGAGAATTGTACAATGTCTCCCTATTGTGAATATGATATTGAAATATTGACTAGGCCGTCTATCCCTGATAATATCAAGCATTGGCAAGTTTTTGAAGATGATGCCCAAGTCCAAAGGTTTTTGCAAAATAAAGGAGAATTTTCCAATCAAAGTATGGATTGGGAACCAATGGTTTGTGCAAATGATGGAAAAGAGACCTGTTTGGTAAATACATTATCCAATTGAAAACCAATATTATTCCTAGAGGTTTGGTTGAATTGAATCAAATTTTGATAATGTTGACCGCATTGTTAATCAGACACATGTTAGCCTTGAGAGATATTGAAGAACATAACCTAGGCACAAAGGATAAACCTAGGAGAATATGGCTAATCAGCAACTTGGATGAGAGAATAAAAATAGTCATGTCCAATTGCTAAAAAAGTACTAGGACTGCTTGGCTTGGTCATATTCAAAATTGAAAGCATACAAGGAAGACCTTTTCAACATGAAATACCCCTAGAAGCTAATGCCAAGCCATTTAGGTAGAAGAAAAGACCAATTAATCCACTCCTTTCTCTAAAAATGCAAGAAGAGTTGAAAAAGTTAAGGGATGGAGGAATCATACAACCTACAAGGTATTCTTCATGGGTTACAAACCTAGTACCTATCCAAAAGAAGAATGGAGACATAAGATTGTGTGTTGACTTTAGAAATTTAAATAAGGCATCAATTAAAGACAATTATCCCTTGCCAAATATGGATAACATGTTGTAATTGGTTACTGGTTCTAAGTTGTTATCCACTTTGGATGGTTTTTCTAGGTATAACCAAGTGGTTTTGAAGCAATCAGAGAGAATCAAAACCACTTTCACTACTCCATGGGGTACCTATGTGTACATAAGAATGTCGTTTGGCCTGATGAATGCTAGAGCCATGTTTCAAAGAGAAATGGATGTAGCATTCTTAGGATATATAAATGACTTCATTGTTGTGTATTAGGATGATGTGACAATTTTTCAAGGAAGAGAAGTGATCACCTGCAACATTTAGAAAAGATGTTGATAAGGTGCAAGGAATATGGTATCTCACTGAACCCTAAGAAATGTCATTTTGGGGTTCAAAAGGCTAAGTTGCTTGGACATATTGTATCAAAAGGAGTCATGATTGATCCTGAGAGAGTGGAAGCCATTAGCAAAGTTCCTGTTCCAAGAACCAAAAAGGGAATTCAATCCTTTTCGGACAGATAAACTTTATTATGAGATTTTTTTCTAACTTTGCTGAATTGACTATCCCAATCACTAGTATGTTGAATAAGGATCAGTGTATCAAATGAGAAGAAGCAGCTATTCAAGCATTTACTAGGATTAAGGAAGCATTGAAAAATTACCCTGTTTTAGCAACTCCTGATTATAAAAAGTCTTTCCAAATGTTTTCCTTTTCCTCTAAGAGTACTATTGCATCTGTGCTATTACAAAAGGAAAATGAAGGAGCTGAAAGACCAATTGTTTTCTTTATTAAAGCATTATAAGGAGTAGAATTGAAGTATACTATCATGGAGAAACATGCCTTTGCTTTGGTCAGGGCCATAAAAATCTTTAGGCCATATATTTTGAGCTCTGAAGTCATATATTATGTTACCCATCCCATGGTTAAGGATATCCTATCGAGATGGAAATTTCAAGTAAAATATGTTGATGGGAAAATAAATTGCAAGAATATGATATGGACATCCAAACTACAAATTTTTTTAGAGGATTGGGCCCAAAAAATCTAATGATAGAAAGTGAAAAATTCTGAATGGTACAAGGATATTATTTTTTTATCTCAAACATCTACAGTGCATTGAGTATTTAAGTAAGAATCAAAAGAGAGCACTTAAGTTAGACTCCCAGAAATACATCATCACTGATTATGGGTTAGCTTCGAAAACCCCTGAGGGAGTTCTTTTGAGATCTATCATTGAGGATGAAGCCCTAAAAATAATTGATGATCTCCATGGAGGATTTTGCAGAGGGCATTTTGTTGGAAGAGTCATAGCTCATAAGATCTTAAGGGAAGGTTACCGGTGGCTAACTCTTTTTAAAGATACAACTCTGCTTTGGTAAGAAAGTGTGAGAGTTTTCAATGTTTTTCGGGAAGATTGAAAGCTTCAGGATCCCTCCCTTTACAACATGTATCAATTGAAGCCCGTTTAAGCTTTAAAGGGGGAATGGACTTCATTGGTGAGATTTCAGATTCTTCAAGTGCGGGACACAAGTGGATATTGGTGGCCACCGATTTCTTCACCAAATGGGTGGAGGTAGTCCCCACTAAGAAAGATAACCACCAAATTGTTATGGACTTCATTCTGAATAATACAATTTTTAGGTTTGGAGTGCCTACTAAGATAGTTGTTGACAATGTAATGAGTTTTTGAGCCAAACCTTTGGTAGCCATGTGTCATGAGTATGGGATAAATTTAGCATATGCTTCAAATTATAATCCCAAGGTAATGGACAAGAAAAATCAAGAAACAAGAATTTGTTGAAGATAATCAAGGACCTTGGAATTAAAAAAATAGAAGTGGGGTGAGCATTGAAGTTTGTTGTTTGGGATGATAGAATTATTGTCAAAAGAGCTACTAGAAAAATTCCATTTGAGTTGGTGTATGGAACTCAAGCTCTACTTCCCCTGCATATGCAATTATCTTCTTACCAATTTATCCAACAATTGGAGGACCAGGAGGTCAGTCCCTATGACGACGTTTCAATCAAATTGTTGAACTAGATGAAGAGAGAAGGGAATCCCATCAAAGACATGTGAATTTTAGGGAGAAAATGAAGAAATTGTTTGACAAAAAGGTTACCCCAAAGGGTTTTTTAGTGTAGGAGATCTAGTGTTACTATGGGATAACAGACATGAGGATAAGGGAAAACATGGAAAGTTTGACGCATTATGGATGGGCCCTTATTCTATTGATATTAGGATCAGCAAGAACACCTTCCTAAAAGATATAGATGGGGAATTTATTGAGTTTCCTGTTAATGGCGAGCACTTGAAACATTTCCTTGATTGATTTATCGGAATCAAGGAATGCATCATTATATATTCTGATCTTTTTGTTATTTTTTATTTCTATGTTTTTTTGTTTTGGTTCATCCAGTCTGTGGTGGCTAGTTTTTGTTGGTTTCTCATTTTGTTCTTGGGAGGTTGGAAATTGTTTTACTGATTTGAAAGCTTTTTCTTGACTCGTTGCCCAATGGATTATTTGGTACATGGTCTATTATGTTATTCTTGTGGCATTCGCTGGGAGTGCCCATCCTCGAGTCAGAGCCAGTGTTGGTGCTCAATTGTAATCTCACCCATTTGTCGTTTAAAAATTCTCAGTCTACGGTTAGAAGTATTTTTTTCTCCCTATATGGATGCATGAAAAATTTCTCCTTCATTTAGATGTCATTGTCAGTCCTTTCCTTGGGTCATGGATCACATTGAGTCTTGGTATTATTTACAGTCTTCTCTCCATGGGGAAATTTTTGTTGTTGGGCATCTTCCACGATTGTGTCTCCTCTGTAAATCCTATCCCAACATCCGTGGATACGTGGTATTTTCTAATTAGATGTGGTGTGGTGGGTCTATTTGATATTTTGATGCATTATGGCAAAGGGCTTGAAAGTATAAGGTAAATGCCTAAGACCCAAAAAAGGACACGTGGAGGGCATGTGCTCATTTGAGGATCCACCTTTGGTTTCTCGCAGCTCTCGCCCACACTCGAGAATTTTTAATGGCTGAGGTAAATTTCTTGGGCCCAAGACATGTGGATAGCTCACACTTGTTTGGGGTCTCGCTTTTGGGTACCATATCGGAAGTGCGTTGAAGAGACATGTGGACGCTTCCGCTGGCTCCTCTTATACCGGGATTTATCAAATGGCCGAGGAAACTTTCTTGGGCCCTGGGAGACACGTGGATGCTTCCGCTGGCCCTCTTTATATTGAGACTTTTTCAATGGCTGAGGCAACTTTCTTGGGCCGGGGCACATGGAGAGCTGTGATTTTTGAGGTCCCACATCTAGACTTCATCTTTTAAATTACGCCGAATAAACACGTGGAAGATTCCTTTGGACCTTCCCATGCTCGTAATTTTCGGTGGACTCGATGCAACTCTCTAGGGTTATGAACACATCGAGGGCCCATGCTTGTTTGGGAACTCCCTCTCGGAATTCACCTTTGCAGTTGCACCAAGGAGACACATGGAGGCTTCCTCTGGATCCTATTCATACTTGGCCGACTTGAACTCATAACACAAATATGTGATATAATCCATGTGAGGAAACTCCTTTCTAAGAGACACGAATGCAGGTATCAATTCCTCAAGGTATATTCTCAAAGGTAAAAAGGATTTCTTGTTAGATTAAGCCATATGGAACCACTTGAGAATTATTGAAAAAGGGATTTATTACATGATAGGATAAAAGAATTATTAAAAGGACTGTCAAAAGTTATGACATGGTGCCCCAATCATATCTAATGAAGGTAGGAAATGTAAATAACTCACAAATTTTCCACCTGGAAAAAACAGAAATGTATATTCTTCTTTAAAGATTCATGTTTTTGGGAAAAAATAGGATGAGTGAGTAAGTGAAATTATATAAATGCAATGAGAATACTCTTGCAGAGAGGTGGTTAATGTTTCTGAGAAAGTTTGAGAAAAACTATTTTCCAGAGAGACCATATGAGAAACCTACTTATTTCCCCATGTTTGTAGATTTAGTCATGTTAAGATGGTTGCACGTGTACACCATTGTGAGCTTTGATATTGTTGAAGAAAAATTCCCTCACCGATGAATATAATGAACCTTGAATGAATTGGTGTTCATCATGAGCATAATTGTGTTTGCTTTTATTTCAGAATGTTTTCAAATAGTTATATATGTTCCTGTTGTAGTATTACATTAGAAATCCTTTGAAATCACATAAAATCTCGTCCTCATGACAAGTATTGTTGAATTTGCAATTACATTATGAAGAGAGATTTCATTTCATAATGAAATAAGTGATTTAAATTCACTTTACTTGCATTTTAGTGATATAGATTGTTTGTTAGTTCATGAGTGTATCATGAGCGTGATATAACAAGGGTCTTCTAAAGTTTAATTGAGTCTTTGACATGAGCCTTTGTGTTAAATTCTTGAAGATTGTATGAAATCGTGCATCTCTGGGCCTCCATTGATACACACCTTCTAGTTGAAGGAATATTTTGGCTATTTTGATGCATTTTGTCTGTGAGTGTTCCAATATTTGTAAAGGATCTCAAATATATACTATAATAAACTTTCTCTTGCTTAAATTCCCACCAAAAATTCTCAAATGATAAATCCTACATGAACTACCCCTGTTTGTATTGTGTATCCAAAAATATTTAACAAATTTCACTGCCAAAATATGCAGAGACAATCAAGTTTCAATTATTGTCTTTAGTAACCTGAACCTTGTCCAGAAACATCTCCACTCTCTAGTGTGACAACTCGTGAGAGTTAGATTGTGTTGTATTGATCATATTTTCTCAAGGTTTTCATGAAAATTGTGCAAAGAAGGATATCTTGATATCCTTCACCAACACGGGTTACAGAATGGGTCCTCTCACCCTAGTTGAAGGCACAACCTAAAGTATTGAGGGTAGATCAAACCCTTGATAAGGTGCTATCCATTTCTCCAACGCCTAAGTGACAAAGATTCAATGAATCCTCTCGAGCTACAAAACGACTTATAGTGATTTGTCTGTCTCTAAGCATCCTTCTAGTTTCGTGATGTTCTTCATCCCTTGCGGGAGAATCAATTTGGATACCAACACCGAAGTGGTGCCATTTCCAGGGACTATTTTTACAAATGCATACACATACTAACTCTAGTAATGTTTCTTACATGGTGTAAGTACAAATAAGTTGTTTAAACGTCATCCTCTGTTATATTTAAAATATTTGTGTAAGATTACAAGTTCATTGCACAATATTCAAGTTTTCAGATGGTTATTTCACTAAATTTGCATTAATAGTGATGAATAAATGTGGCTAAAGGAAGGTCGGATCTATTAAGCTTTGTAGAAATTAAGCATTGATAGACACTTGGAAAGTTACTTATAGTGCATGTGCACAATTAAGGTTAAAATCCTTAGTGGCGACTCCGTGTTAAATTGAAAGTTTGATGATTACCAGTGTCTTAACCTGTGTCAAGTGAAATTTGTCATCGATATTTGCAAAGTTGGAGGGAAGAAGGTCATTCTTCACTAGGGATCCTACTAAAAATTTATTTCCAGAACTAGGAAAAGAAAATTCAGAAGGAAAACAAGTCTGGAAAGTCATTGGAAATCAAGAATCAAGAAAGGAGATATCAGTTCTGAAAGGTGATCAATCTGTGGTTGAATATTACCATATGTCTTCAAGTGATTCTGAACCAAGTAATATTTATATAAATTTGAGTTCTCCAACTAGAGAGGTGCCATCATTTGTGTCTGAAAAGCGTGCCTCTCAGTTTTCCTCTATTTCTTCCAAGGTTGATAGGGTTTTCTAAGAAACTGAGTCATTAGAGGATATTTACTTTGAGAGTTATACTCCTGTCCTCTAGAGACCCCTCTTTCCTTATGATAAGCCTTAATGTAGAACATAACCTCTATGGCATAAGCCTTAACCTCACACGAGGGGTGGTCCTAGGAACCCTAAAGTAGTTCACGTAAGAGGGAACCTTGTGAGCGAAACAGAAAGTGTTCCACACTTCCCAATTGACTATCACACCTTGAAAGTTTAGATCCAAAGTTATCTCCATTTCAATCCCAATGAAAGTATAATTGAATGGACTTTTATGCTCATTATATTGAAGGGGGTAAACTAAAGCCAAGATATTCCTTGGGAAACCTTGGTAAAGCAAGCTCACAGAGGTATCTTGTGACAACATAGAGAGAGAACCCCTAGGAAAGTTTTTGACTTTGAGCCAATTTTTCGTAACTATTATACTTGAGAGCTCTCAGAATGTGACAAATGATTTGGATTAAAACTCTTGTTTTTGATTAGGAAAAGAATCCCTTAAATTTGAAGAAGCGTGTGACATTTCATCACGAAACCTACGACGTGTTACTTTGCTCTAGTTTTTCATTTTCCCTAAGGCAAGGTGAAACTTTAGTAAAGTATACTTAGTTTGTTTCATCACCATTTGGTCTACCCCTTTGTTTTCTTGTTGCTCATTTTGAGACAAAATAAGAAAAAATATACATGGATACCACTAGAAATAACATGTCCACCACTTTTGTAGTCTTCTTGCATGACTAGGTTGCAATGCCGAATGCAAGAGTTGAAAGTGTGAATGGTACGTGCTCACATTCTAGTAGGCCCCTCTTGTCTCAACACCCATATTGAGACTTATTATCATTGTAGTTAGGTTGTCTTATCACTGACTTATTTTGAGTTGTTACACTACCCACATTATAGCCATACAATTGTGATATTTACATCTTGTTTCCATTGTGAAACTTGACCTAAATATCTAGATTGTATTGTTACTGCTCACATGCATAATAATTCATTGATATACTTAGGCATAGTTTTGACATCCTAGCTTTGTCTTGATTTTTGTGATTGTTGAGGTTACTTTGTTAGCATCTCTATAACACCATTTTGATACTAAAATATTTTTTTCTTAAAAAGTTTGATTACATGTCCAAATAGTGTTGTTACGCTACTCACATTGGTATCATCCATTGTATAAGACTTGGAATTTTTAGTGTTTAGAAAATGGTTGTAGTATATCGTTTTAGAGGATTGCCTCAACATTATCTCAAAATTTAGGTCTTTTTGTTTTAAACTTGACCTAACTGGTGATATTGTGTTTTCACTATTCGGTTTCAAACCTATCTCAAAGAACACAGGGAATAAATTTTTGTTGTGATTAGATTGGAGTCTTGTACGTCATTGTATTGTCCTAGACATCTCACATTATATAGAGTAGATCATTCAATATTCTTTATCTTAGGGTTTACATAGACTTCTTGGATTTGTGGTTATTGTATAACCATCATATTTTGTGACAACTTAGTGTCATTATAACACTGTAAAACTTTGTCTAGGGTCTATTCTTCAACCTTAGGGGAAATATTTTGTGTTATACCCCTATTTCAAGTATGCCTACTACAAGAATGGGGTCACAAAAGGTAGGATCCGATCCCTTTAGAGGTGACAACCCTATTTTATAAGAAAATGTTATGGTTGATCATAGTGGTGGCGAGGAGGATTTTCATCGTGTGAATATGGAGCTCAATTCCGCCCACTTTGACGTTTATATATATAAAGAAAAAACATGAGGTTTTAAGATGTTTCGTGGAACTTGGAGAAAGGTTACCATCTACGATTGACCCTTCTCTTATCGTTGGCATGGTTTGAGGAGAAGAAGAGGTGGAACATCCTCACCACAATATTGATGACATATTAAACCTAGGTCACACCTCTACTTTTGGACAACAAAATAATGAAGAGGTACCTTTTGAAAATGACGTTAACTATCATCTACCTCCCCTTAGAATTCATTGTGAGGGAAAAAAAGAGCATGTTCATCATGAAAACCCTCCTCATAAGGAAAATAGTACAGAAGTACCCATCCGAGAGGTAACCATTGAAGAAAAATACAAGCTCTTACTCGTCAATGGCAAGCTTAGCTTGACACGTAAATAAAGAACAACCAAAACCTATGAAAAATACAAATGAAAAAGCATCGTATCACAATTTTAAGGGTGACATTGCTCTTTGAGAAGCACAAAAATACCATTATGAGGACATTTTCACATAGAATAGGGGTTGGAACACAACTATATTTAACCCTTTGTATAGACCTACACCACCCAAAAATACCAAATCTTCAATAAAGAGTGGGCCACCATGAAAAATTCCCTTCAAGCATTACAAGAGGTCCAAACAGAAAACAATAGCAAGAAATACCGGTTCAATGAATTATGTCCCTACCCATTTGATTGAGCCATGTTACAAGTACCATTCCCATGACACTTTGGTTGTCAAAAATTTGACAAGTATAGGGGAAAAGGTGATCCCAGAGATCATATTAAATAATTTTTCATGGCCTACCAAGAGGTTGCACATAGCGATAATTATCTCATCCACCTTTTTTATGGAGTTTAAGAGGAATGGCGCTAGAATGATTTGTACACATCCCTAAGGGATCCATATCAACATGGCATAAACTAGTGGAACACTTTGTACAGAACTTTTATTTTAATAGAAAATGATGTCACATGTTAGATCTCTTCAATGTGAAATAAATAAATAATGGAAACTTCTTTGCTTTCCTACAATGGTGGAGAGGGTTAGTTATCCGGTTTCTTTGCTCCATACCGAAAAACAACTAATAAGTATATTCGTTCCCAACCTCCACTGACACACATTCCACTTGCAAATGCATTTTGGCAACATGTTTGAATATTTAATTTTAAAAACAAGTAAAACAGAAAAATCATTGTTAGCTAGGAGACTCTAAAACATGTTTCATGTGATCAAAATGATTCTAGATTTAATGACAAGACAAAAATTGTTCCTAATGTGTGCAAGTGTTTCTACAATTTTAACCAAACTTAAAGTGAGAAAGCTACCACCTAAAATTAGCTTCCTAACCTAGTTAAAAATGGGAAATATGCACCATCATGATGAATAAATGAGAAAGTCCTACCCTTAAACATTAATAACTTTGAATCTAATCAAAACACAATGTAAATGCATGAACTCTATTCCCCTTAATTGCCTAATTAAACATTTAAAATGGACCTAAATAGTACAAATGAAAATCAAATCATATTTGCTTGCTTTGATCCTTCAATGGATGCTTGGGTGTGAGAGACTTAGCTCTTCAAGAATGGAGGATGGAGGGCTCAAGAATGACAAAAGGCTATTAGTATGAAACTATGTGCTTAATTTTGTATCTTGAGAGATTTAGGTGTAAGTGTAGAAGTAGAGGGAGGGTTGTTTATACATCCCAAAGGATAAAGGATTCAACACATCCTCATGAATGTGGGACTAATGGAGATGTAGAGTTAGTTATGGATAAGGGGGGTTTAGATGGGGTTGAGTTAACTTTAGGAGGATTTAGTTTGTCCTCTAGTGGCTCATGTGGATAAAGGGGGTGTATTAATTAATCAAGATGATTAATTAGATACATGTGTAAGATTTTATAAGCTGTTAGGTGGATATTAGAGTGATTTGGACCATTAGGAGAGAATTAAACCAATTAAATAGTGATTTATTGATTTAATGAGAAGAGAAGCTAATTAATTAATAATAATTAATTAGACTAGATAGAAGGTGTTGATTAACAAAGGGTCGTTAATTTGGGTATGCATTGGATAGGTGACTTAATTAATTAGCGTAATGTAATCAATTAATGACAATGGAAGATAAGATGAGTGTAATTGACAATATGTTGTTAATTTGCAGGAAAGGAGATAATTAGCGCAATTTAAGTATTTAAATTGCTTGGGCATAATTATAGGTGTCTACATTTTCCCCTCTTTGGGGTGGCGTAAGTGACACCACTTCAAAGATGGTAGACAAAAGAAAATTTTGACAGGATAGAAGAAAAATTAGTAGGAGGGAGAGATGCCCCCTCGAGTGTTGATGGGGTGATGAAAGAAGCCGATCGATGATCGAAAAAGGTGAGAGATAGGCAGAAGAATGGGGAAGAGGCAGGATGCCCCGGTGAGAGAGAAAATTAGGGGTGAAAGGGAAGTCATGTATAAGGAAAAGGGGAGAGAAGAGCTTAGCCTCTAGCCACCGTGTTTATTGGGAACAATTTTGATGTCATCATATTGCCATAGGAACTACATCATTGGTCCTTATGAAAAATATAAGAATATGACAAAGGTAGAATGACATGAAAAGCCATACTACGAACAATTTTATAGTGCTGAAAATGCCAACTCCACGCAACATACAATAATGCAATGTAATACGAGAAGGAAACAAGCTCATTTAACAGGGAAAACAAGTACGAACGCACATATCCAACCCAACAACAGTCGAGACAGTTGTATAAATGTTTTGTTATCGATCAAGAGATCCACAAGTTTGTGATTAATGACAAGGGTTAAAAATGATGCCCTGATAAAGGATACATGTAAGGGAAATGACAATGGAAATTGGGTCCATGAAAATCATTTGTGCGTAACGAAACAAGACAGTGCAACGAAAGTGCCCCCAGTACTGCATTTAAGCAAGCAACTATCTTTGTGAATGATTGTGAATCGGTGATCTACGAGTCATATTAATCAGGGAAGATGTGAGATAAACCAACATGATATGGAGAAAATACCATGCACCAGACACAAGTTTCAGCTGTAATAAGCAAGTTAATATTTTTGTAGGGTTTTTTACTTTATAAGATTTTTGAAAAAATTTGCCCTGTTTTTGGATTTTTGATATATATATTGTTTTTAGTGTTTTTATTTTCAAACCATGGTGAACAATAGAAGAAAATAGAAGAATAAAGAAAAGGGCCTAGGGGCAACAGAAAGTGCCCTAGGTGGAAGAAAGAAGAAACAAATGACAAATAATTTCCTTGTTGAGTGGAAAATAAGCAAAAATAATTATTTGAAAAGTAATTATTTACGAAAGTGTGAAGAAGAATAAAAATCGCCAAGGAGCAATAAAATTGTCCGAGGGAGAAGAAAGGGGTATCGGACAACAAAAATGCCCCAATATAGTGAAAAATAAGAGAAAAATAATTATTTAATAAAAATAATTATTCCACAGTGAATAGAGGAGAAAATGGCGATCGAAACGGGCCTCTCGGCCCTCCTAACGGTGAAAAATAGGTTAATATACCCCACAGGGGGTAAAAACATCACGACCAATTCATTTTAACTAAGCAGTTTAGAAAATTTACTGTGAGGCTCTGACACTAAGGAGAACCATGGTGATCACACGAGACCGTTTGAGGCATGCAGATGCAGTCTGGGGTACCAGTGACACGCGGATGATGACCCCTTTGTGAGTATCGAAACCTTTCTCATTAATTTTTGTCATTAATGCATTAATTGTAGCTTTTAGCCGTAGGAAAACACATAGGCACACATTTTCATGAACAAGAAGGTGAAGTTGTTGAGTTGCTAAAGTGTAAGATGGGCAATAGTAAAAGACCATACCCCTCGAGAGAGACGAATAAAAAGAAGGCAAAGCGGATCAAGGAAAGATAGGATGGGGTTCTAGGGAATCTCAAAGGTAGAACCAGATCCAGCCGAGACAACTACCCTCCTAATACATAATGCTTGTGAACAACGAACCCTCCCGAGGCGCTGAAACCAGTTTTAACCCAAGGACTTGTCCAAAGTTCCATAATTGCATGGTTTTCACTAATGGACGACATGTTTTCTCTTTTTATTTTTCTGTTTTTTTGATTTGTTAACTTCCTGCGTCATGTTCAAGCATAGAACCACTTAAGATGCATGGCATTCATGGGATCCCGAAGCTCATCACCATTGGGGTGAGCCAGTTTGTAGGCCCCTGTACCATACTTGGCAACTGTAACATAGGGTCCCAACCAATGTGGTTCAAACTTCCCTTTCTTTTCTTGCTCTGCTCTAGTGTTGAACTGTTTCTCCTTCATGACTAAATCACCAACCTCAAACTGATGAGGGATGATTCTCTTGTTGTAGTCACGGGAGACTCTATGTTGATATAATTTTAGGTGATTAAGAGCATTAATACACCTCTCATCTAGGAGCTTTAACTTAGCAGTCTTGCCACTCGATAATATTCATCCTTATCTAGATAGTCCCGAAGAGAAATTCTCAGGGATGGAAGTTCGATCTCTAAAGGGATGATAGATTTTGTACCAAACACTAGGGAATATGGTGTCGTACTCATAGGAGTGCGAATGGATGCTTGGTAAGCCTAAAGGGCTGGATGCATTTGTAGGTGCTAGTTACGACCTTTTTGCTGACCATTTTCTCCATTATCCTTACCATAGTTTTGTTTTTTGCCTCAGCTTGTCCATTACCCTCAGGGTAATATGGCGTGGACCATTTTAACCTAATTTGGAACCATTGGAAAAGACCTTTCACAGTTTTGTTCTTAAATGACTTCCCATTATCTGTAACAATGGCTGCATGAATACCATATTGACAAATAATGTGATTCATGATAAATTTAAAAATCAGGTGCTCTGTGACATAGGTTAAAGGGTCAATCTCCACCCATTTTGTAAAATATTCTCAGAATCGTGATGATATGTGTATGACCATTAGATGAAGTAGGAGTAAGTTTTCATATTAAGTCAAGTCCCCACTTGGAGAATGGCCATGGGGTAGTGATAGGTTGTAATGGTTGTGACGGAGCATGAATGAAATTTTCATACTTTTGGCAAAGCACACATTTTTGGACATAATTACAATAATCAGTTTCCATGGTAGGCCAATAGTAACCAACTCTCAATAGTTTCTTAGCCAAGACCATTCCATTTTTATGTGCTCCACACACCCCTTCGTGCACTTATTTGATTTCTGGATTGACTCCGTCACATCCAGACAACGCAATAGATTCCCATCATAGCCATGACGATAAAGTGTACCTCCTAACAGAGTGTACGGGCTATCTAGTGAATCAAGCTTTACTTT
The DNA here is from genome assembly GCA_018340775.1 of Taxus wallichiana var. yunnanensis. NCBI lineage: Eukaryota > Viridiplantae > Streptophyta > Pinopsida > Cupressales > Taxaceae > Taxus > Taxus wallichiana. The sequence goes on from CM031242.1 coordinate 950,960,929, forward strand.
TTAGAATGGGAGATATCGGGTGGGAATGTGCTATCCTTAGGATAGGTAAAAATGGGTTCATACCATGGGAATTGGGACCAATAACCTCACAAGCTAGGAAAGATTTAGGCATATCATACGCAGGATGGTGAAAATTTTCTACAAAGAATGGAATATCATTATTCTTCGGTGGAATATGAAGCATAGACCCCACCATTTCCATGGCATCTGTCGATCTGTTCTATGCTCTTGGGATTTTCTCAAAGGTGATGTGCACAAAATACTCCTTTAGAGTTTCCACTAAATTTTTTAAGGTATGAGCTTGTCATCCTTAACCTTGTACTCACCATTAACCTATTTGATAATTAATTGTGAATCACCCACAACCTTGACATGATGAACATTCCACTTGATGGCCAGCTTCATCCCGCAATGAGTGCTTCATATTCTGCAATGTTGTTTGTGCAAGGGAAGCCCAGGTGAAAATCTGTGGTATAGGATCACCAGAAGGAGTAATAAGGACCACTCCTACACCTGAACCATGAAACGTAAAGGATCCATCAAAATGTATCTGCCATACGACAGATTCTTCAATGTAGAGCAAGGAGGCATCTGGAAGATCCAGATTCAAAGGTTCCGTGCTTACAAAGGTGCTTCTACTAGCTGGTCTACAAGTACTTGTCCTTTAATCAATTTTTGATGGAAAAACTATATGTCAAACTCACTGAGTAGAATGATCCAATTAGCCATTCTACTTGTGAGGGTGGGTTTGGACAATAAATACTTGAGTGGGTCAACCTTGGATATGAGCTTGGTCTTAGTATTCAATAGGTAATGGTGAAGTTTTTGAAAAGTAAAAACAACAACCAAGCAAGCCTTTTCAATTTGAGGATAATTAAGCTCATAGGCGATGAGGGTGTGACTCAGATAGTACACCACTTTCTCCTTATGGCCAAGGTTATATTGGGTGAGCAACACACCAATAGAAAATTGTGTAGCAGAAATATAGAGCAAGAGAGGTTCCCGGATTGGGAGGCATGAGGATATGCAGATTAGACAAGTATCTTGTTTGAGTAAAGCAAAGGCTTGCTGTTGCTTAGGTTCCTAGATGAAAGTGACGTCCTTTTTAAGAAAATTGGTGAATGAGTGACATTTATCTGCAAGCTGGGAGATGAAGCAGCGAATGGCCTGAATTTTCCCCTATAAGCTACACAGTTGCTTGATATTCTCAGGTGGAGGTATTTTAGTGATAGCAGACACTTTAGCAGGGTCTACCTCAATACCTCATCTTGACACAATGAATCCCAATAGTTTCTGGATAGTACACTCGAAGACACATTTCTTTGGATTCAACTTGACTTTGTATTCACGCAGGCATTCAAAGATATGCCGCAAAATAACAAGGTGATCCTCTCTTGTTTTGGACTTTCCTAGGATATCATCTACATAGTCCTCCATGATATCATGAATCATATCATGAAAAATCACTATCATGGCCCGCTGATAGGTAGCTCCTGCATTCTTAAGGCCAAATGGCATCACTTGATAGTAGAAGGTGCCCTAAGGAGTTGTAAAAGCTGTTTTGTGTTGGTCTTCTTCAGCGATCTTGATTTGATTATATCCCGAAAATCCATCCATGAGTGATAGCATTTCATACCCTGTTGTTGAGTCAACAATCATGTCAATGTTGGGTAGCAGAAAATCATCTTTAGGGAAAGCTTTATTGATGTCCCTAAAATCCGTGTAGATTCAGATACCAATAGGTTTTTTTGGACAAGAACAATTTTCGATATCCATTCATAATAATCAATTAGCTTGATGAATCCTGCTACAAGCAATCTTTCTAACTCTTCTTTGACTAATAGGGCCACTCTTGGGTGCATCTTTGGAGCTTCTGTTTGATAGGCTTGGCGTCTGTGTGCACGACTAGGTTGTGTATGAACAAATTAATATCTAAGCCGGGCATGTCTTTGTAAGACCATGCGAACACATCAATAAACTCTCGCAATAGCATAGTGAATGTCTTTTGTTCTCTAGCCAAGAGTGATGCTCCCAATTTTACTATCTTGGGATCTTCTTCTGTACCAATATTGACATCAATGGTTTCTTCGACTAGAAATTTTGATAAGTCCTCCATATGCATAGGATCAAGAGGTAGGTTGAGATCTTCATCCAAGGATGTCTCCATGAGATTTTCATCCTTGGCATGGTCACTTTGTTTGTCCTTTGATTTTCTTATTTGTTTATTAGCCAGCGCCTCGAAGAAGTTTTCACTGTGTGACTTTGACTTTGATTTTTTCTGAGGATTTTCTTTAGAACTTTTTCCCTAACTTTTCTATAAATTTTTCGACCACTAAGTTCGTAATCCTCACCGAAGTATGCATAGGTATATAAGTTGATAAAGAAATTTTTCTTGTGATCTCCAATGGGAATTGTATCCCTTATGCCCATGAATTCTGTGATAGCCTTGTCATTCTCAAATAAATCTAGTGGCACGTGACGTTGTTGGTCCCATTCAACAAGGGAAGGGTATACAAGGTCAAGGGTTGGGTCCGTGGGGTTATGGTTAGGACAACGTTATTCATGAAAAGGTTCGTGGAGGCTAGATCCTCATATTGGCTATAATGGGAATCTGTATAGCTGTTGAGATAGTCAGAGCTATCCTCATGATCAGAACAAGTTGCATCCTGATCATTGGGGTGTGCTCCATAAGGGTGAATCCCAATGCCGTATCTTTCTATTTTGAAATGCGAAGAGGGACTAGTTCTCTTTGTCCTTGTTCGTTCCTCCCACATCCTAGGCCTTTGTAGCCCATGGAGTACATCATTTTACTAGATTTTTCATATTTTGGGGTTCGATAACTGGAAGGATGAGTATCCTTAGGGACCCAAGTTGTAGGTGGATTAAGTAATTTCTCCTCAGCTAACAAGCCTCCAAGTAAGAATGACCTGATAATGTCTTCATCTCTAGGTCTTTTGAAGCAGTAGTTAGGTCAACCTCTAGTGTTGGGAGATAGTGAGAGATCGGAAACGAAGAGCACTTTTTTAACATTATACTCCCGCAGCCATATTCAAGTATTTTCATCTCCCATGAATCAAATGGTGATGTTTAAGTAGACGCCCCATGAGCGCAAGAACTAAGAGAATCTGAATCCACCCGGGATTCCATGGCCTCATACTGGAGAGGGAAAACTATATCTGTGGAGGGACATGCATATGTACCCTTTCATGCAAAGCTATTGAGAGCTCTATAATGAGCAAAGGGCTCAGAATCTCCTTGTATTTTAACCGTATGTCCCTCATGCTTCAACTTAATGCATTGATGAAACGTTGATGGCACGGCCTACATGACATGAATCCATGGTCGGCCTAGAAGCATGTTATATAGAAGTTCCAAGTCTAGGATGTGAAACTTTGTATGATGGCAAGTGGGACCCACCTCCATGGGCAGCATGATGGTCCTTACTGATTCCCTTTCGTGTTGTTGTATGCGGTGATAGTGATAATATGGGACTCACGATCTTCTTCCGTATGTCCCAACTGTTTGACCAACTTAAGCGTGCAGATGTTCAACCCAAATCGTTATTCATAAGAAACCATTTGATTTTCCTACGGGTGACAACTACCTCAATGTATAAGGGAAGATTATGTGTTGGGTTCTTAGTAGGGATTTCCCTATGGTTGAAAGTGAGATGTTCACTTGGTGTGATGTTTGCCACCATGGCTTGAAGGTGTGTAGGATCAAATTCTAAAGGCACTCCCGACCCCTGAAGAGTTTGATACAGAATGTCTTTATGCACATTGGATATCTTGAGAAGATCTAAGATTGAAATCTTAGCAGACATATTTTCAAGTTGTTCTAAAAGGTTATATTTACCATTTGCGAGGTTGACGGAGAAGGTTCCAGAATCATGAGGTGGGCATGCCTTGTTACTGCAGCAGCAGTCCTTTCCCTTGATCCGGATGGTATTGACACGGTCAGAAGGAGAGTGAATACATATAATAAGCAAATCATTATGATTGTTATCTCTTTTGGTGTACAAGTAATTCATGGCTTTATAAGTTTGGGATGACTCTCCCCAATCCGGCTTTGACTTTTTCGACTTATCATGCTTGGGGAATGGTTCTTTATATATCCCCATTTTCTCGTTAGGTGTTTGTATTTTTCCTGGGTTATCCACCTCTATCTCCCCATTATCAATGAGGTCCTGAATATAATGTCGAAGCTGCATAATTTTTTCTGTCTTATGTCCTTTGACACGATGCATCTCACAATATTCATGCTCCTTGTACAACGAAGGTTTCGCAGCATTGTCGTCAAACGGTTGCATTGTAGGATAGGTCATCATGTGGGATGCATCCAATTGTTTTAGTATGACTGAAAAAGGTTCATTGAGAGAGGTGAATGTTCTTCACTTTGGTGGTGGTTGAATTGGGCCCTTGGTCAGTTTAAAAGGTTGACCTGTTTGGACCGTTTGAACACGTTTGGAATCAGTGATTCCGTCTCCCACCACATTTTTATTTTTGTTAAAGATCTTCGGCTTTTCTACAGGTTTGGAATTTTGGTTGTCTTTACATTGGGTTTTGAGGGGCCCTTGGCAATGAGAGAATTTTCTATCTGAATCCCTTGCTCGATAACCTCCTCAAAAGTATGAACACAATGCATTTGGAGGTGGAAAGCTTTATTCGGGTTGAGATTGGGAATGAAAATACTAACCAGCTGATTTTTAGGGAAAGCACAAGGGAAGCAACTAGCTATCCCTCTCCAACATTGGATGAATCTGGAGAAAGTATCATTAGGGCGTTGCTTGGCCCCACAAAATTCTGCCATTGTGACATCACTCTCTATGTTATATGAGAAGTGATGCATGAATCTTTCTGCCAATTCTGGCCAGGTGAAAATTGATCCTCATGGTAAGCGTGTAAACCACTCCAAGGCTTGACCTCCAAGACTCTTGGGAAAAATTTTGATGAGGTAATTGTCACTATAAGACACCTCCTGACATGCCATGTAAAAATATTTAACATGATCCCATGGATCTCCCTTTCCTTTATATTTGTCGAACTTTGGCATATCAAATTTCTTTGGAAAGGGTTGAAGGGTCATTGTCTTGTCAAAAGGATAGGGGCATAATTCTTCATATTGATATTTCTTGATGCTCCCTATATTGCTCTCTTGTAAGCTTGCAAGCATCACTTTCATGGATTGCACTTCTTGTGTGAGAAATTGTTCTTTAGTGGGAGAAGTAGGAATGTATACATGATGATACCCGTGTCTTCTTCTCCTTGGTTTTCTCGATGGAATTCATTGATCTTAACCTTAGGCCTCAACTTTTGAATGTTCTTGTTTGCATCTTTCTATACATGGGAAGTAAGCAAAGCTAGTTTTTGGCTTAGGTTACTGATTTATTGTTGGATTGTGGTTTTCTTCATGGATTCTTCTTCTAAAGGTTCCTCCTCCTTGTATTGTGGAGGTTCTTCACCCATCTCATGTTCTATCTTATTTCTTCATGGCACTTTGATAAAGGGTATTCTATGCCCTACCACTTTATCATTTTCTGCATAAGAGGTAGAAGCTTGTCCATGTGTTAAAATATCTTCCATATTGATAAGGGGATGTTCTTCCTCAAAGAGCGTTATTCGCAGGTAGTATTGTTTCATTCTCGGTGGGAAATTTGGCCCCTAGTTCTATGACCCATGCCAACACTCTATCTTTGTTTCTAAGAAGAAATTCATCTAGTAGAGTGGGGTCAAAATCGAAGTCTACGTGTGGAGATTCTAATTCATTTCCACTATGATCGACCATCTCTTCTATTTCCTTTTCTATAGAAAACAATGGTCCTAGGTCATGTCCAATGAAGGGGTTTGACCCTTGTTTGTTAGAGGTTTCCCAAGCTTGCACTTGTTGTTCCTCATATGTCTGTTTCTTTAATCCTAGATGTGTTTTAGGAGCCATGTTTTTCGTGATAGTTTCACTAGGGTGAGTTGTAAATGTGTTCAAAGTTTAGTGACCACCCCTAAGTGAGATGTAAAATGTATTTGTTAAGAGTATGAATAAGTCAACAATGTGAGAATACCAATGTGATAGAGTGATAAATCACCAGTGACACAAGCGTTTGGTATTAAAACTTGTTTAAATGAAGTACCTCCTAGACTACGTTTCAAAGAGTAGTTTCACGTCGCAACATGTTTAAAAAAATGTTTTCACTTATGCCAAGTTCAAGGGAATGAAAAAAACGTAAATACAAGAATTCAATGTGATCTCCCAATCAAGATATACAATGAGTGAGCTCAAACTCGATTAAGACCTATATCTCAAAAAGTGCCAATTACAATTCATGAAATGACATAAAAACATCATCAAGATATGTTAACCCACTTTGTGAGAAAGTGAAGTATTGATATGAAGATGTTATTGATATAACACACATAAATGGTAACACCTAGCAATCTTTGAAATCGAGGTAATAATAGAAACGAACTAAAAGCTCAAATTATAGCTAGGAATAGTAAAAAAATGTGTGCAGCGTAACCTTACAATATAGATATTTATGTCGAGTGTGATATCGCGCGTGCCCCATGTTGCACCATCTAGTCACATCATTTGTGACTTATTCTCATACTGGGATGCAAATCGGAACACCTTCCGATTGCCAGGGGTCTGTGGTGAGTGGACCATTACATTGGAGGACGTCTACCGCATTCTAGGGGTCCCGATCATCGGGAGGCGACTCACTTTAGAGACAGCAGGCTCATGGGCATAGATTGCATAGTGGGCCACATATGGGAGATGTAGTCATCTCCATGGGGTCGAAGAAGGGGGTGAGAGTTCGATCTATTCCTTCTTTGCCCATCCCCTTACTTCGCCAGGCCATTATGGGGATCCTTGCCTCGAGATTGATCGGGGACAAGGGAGAGGACACATTATTATACTGCTGGGCCCCCATTATTACACATATAGAGGAGCATGGTCGGATATATGCTTGGGGAGCAGACATTCTTGGGACCACCTATCACAACCTATACAGGGTGGTCCGTTTATAGGGGCAGTCATTGAGCCACCCGACTCTAGTCATGAGTTGGGTCTACGAGCATTTTATCCCTTATGGAAGGGGTGTGGAGGTGGCAGATCCTGGGGCTGTGAGGGCAGCCAGATGGACGGACATGTCGGTGCTTAGAGCACCTCATCAGCCAGTTGCCTCCCTGACTACTACCGATATGGAGGCGACACCATACCAGCTCATGGCCGGCATATGGGGTGAGGAGGCTCTTACCTTGATCTCCTGCTCCACCACAGGGTAGCTTATTGATCGAGTGGGGTGAGTGGAGGTGCATCCCTTTGGCCGAGTTCCTCGGCCAGTTCGGCCTACCATACACGGTATGCTTCCCCAAAGTGGCGCCGGGCCTATAGATCGGTCCGTGAGGCCGAGAGGGGGCCTAGAGGCCGCGGTTGGACAGTGGTTACTCCTGTTGTTCCCATTGCAGCTAGGAGGATAGTTCGTGCTAGAGGGAGAGCCGGTGCGCCTTAGGCACCCTTGCTTCAGATTGCTGCGGGTCCTGCTCATAGCAGCGATGACCCTATTGATATTGACTCTGAGTCTGAGGAGTTCACAGAGGGAGGGTCAGAGGAGTAGACCAGAGGACAGTGATCCTGAGTGGCATGAAACTCAGGACATTATGGAGGCAAAGAGGACCGAGCAGAGTGCGCAGAGAGGGTGACTCTGGTTTCAGAGGAGCCACTCTCCTAGGGCCGTGGTGGAGAGGATGAGTCCGTTGCAGGGTGATACGTTGCTCCCGCCACAGGAGCAGCCCCTTAGTCGGCAACGGCATCCGTGGCAGGTGCTGGCCCCAGTGACCCATCTTGGAGGCCTGGTGATCCGAGTAAGTTACCCTTTCTCCCTTTTAATGTTTGTTTGTAGGCTCTCCTTAGTTGCTATCTTGTATTTTCTAATTTCTTATTTGGTTTCTAATTCACTTTCTTCCTTGTTTGCAGAGACTACTGATGAGTGGCGCGATTTGATTCGCAGGGTATGTACTGATACCCTGATGATCCCTATGGAGAGGACCCACGCGGAGCTGTCTGTGGACGCTGGGGAGCCCTCAGCAGCCGGTAGACATACCGATGTCTTCGCTCCCGTCTGGCACGTGGCCAGGATGGTGTCGACCCTCCGCACAGAGTTAGCGGGCTATAGGACGGCTGAGCGCCTCATGAGGAGCCATTCTCGTGGTGAGACCGCGGCTGCCCCTCGGGACCCTGAGCCCTCCGTACATTCAGAGTGCCGGCGTAGCCGGAGTCCTAGGCGTGGGCGTGCACCTTTGGAGGGGTCGCACAGGATTGAGAAGCCACTTGGCTCTCATAGATTTTGTTTTATATATTCTTTTGTATATCACGGGCTCTTTGAGCGTTTTGACCATGCTTAGTGCATGATGGCATTGTATATAAACATTGATTATTTATATATATGCATTCATTCTGGATCAAAATCTTGGCACTCATGGTTTCCTTTCTATTTCTAGTTTCTTCATGTATACTACGATGTATGTTTATATGCTTTTTAGAATGTATGCAATGGTGAACAAATGATGTAAATGTTTTACTTTCCTTTTGTGTTTCATGATGCTAATATATGATGATGTAGATATAATGTGATTTTGAATCTTAGTTTCTGTAAGCAATTTTTGGATACCTCATGTTTGTTTTACAAAGTGATGAATACAAACCGGTATGATGAACAGATAAACTTGCCCCACTCTTAACTCCACATAACTAGTAAGATGCGAGGGCTTATCACCAAGAGTCAAGAAGGGCACAAGTTATGAAATGTGTTAAAATGATAGTGATGAGAGACAGACAAAGTTTTTGGTGGAACCAAATTAGGAAGCTACAAGCCTATTCTACTTGAGTGACTTCATAGTTTTAGATGCAACTTGCCTTGCGGTTTATCCAGACTTAGACCCGTAGATGGCCACATAGCAGAAAAAATCTTGGTTTTTAGGATTTTAACTCTCTTGGGATTTTGAACAGCTGATTCATTTTTTTTTGACTCAAAGTTTCAAAGTTTGATTTGTTTGTGTATGACTTTTTGTATTTATTTGTCGAGAGGACCCCTATACTTTGCCCCATGCTACTAGTAAGAAGCGTGGGTTTATCACCGTGGGAAAAGCATAGGTGAGTAAGGGCATTTCCATCCTTTCCCAACCCCGCGTCACTAGCAAGAGATGCAAGCTCATCACCAAAGGTTGGTGGGCAGGGAAATGTGTAAAATTAAAATTTTCTGTTTGATAACCGTTTGACTTGTTTTTTTGAGTAAAATGTCAAGTATGTGCTTATTTCCAAAGAGATATACATATGGGATAGATGTGACACCATGAAGCTTCTAGAACAGACCATAGGCAAGACACCTACCCTAAGAAGAAATCAAAGTGAGAATAAACTTGCAGATCTTGGTATGGTTACCGTTAAGACTTTGTCATGTCTAGCTTTATTTGATAAAATGATTCGAGATAATTTGATGATATCATGAAAATGGAGAGGTACGATTAAAGAGTTTATGCCAACAACATCATGAGTTTGTAATGAATTGCTTTGAGAATAGATTCCTTGATCACAATTTGTGTAAGAAACAAGTGGACAACATGATCCTAATCTGTATGAAAATGCAATGTAGATAGTTGTATAAGTAGTGCTAGCTGCTTACGCATAGAAATGCTTGAGGTGTAGGGAATTGAATGTTTCGCCAAACTCCTCACCTTCTAGTGTACATAAGAGGTATGCACCATTTCCATAGTCCTTCATGACTCGTGCACGGGCCCAACCATTTAGGCTGGAATTTCCTTCCTTCGCCGGTCTTCTTGTCAATCTGGGCCGTCTAGCCTTAGAACTAGATCACCTTCGTGTATGTCGTGTTCATAGACCTTCTTGTTGTACTTTGCCGACACATCCACAAAGATAGACTCTATGTTGCTGTTGTTTAGCATCTAACCTAGTTTCATCTAGGCTTTCTAGTTGGGAAAGACGTGCTTCTTTGTAAGCATCTTCATCCGAATCCTTGTAATGAAATGTGGAGACTCGGGTATTTCAACCTCGAGTGGGAGAACCGCCTCGCCCGAATACTAATGAGAAAGGAGTGGCTCCCGTTGGTGTTCTTATCAAATTTCGGTGGGCCCATAAGGCCGGATATAACTTCAAGTGAAAATCTCGTTTGTTTTCTTTCACCGTTTTAAGGAGAATGGATTTTAGTGTTTTATTCGCTGCGTCAGCTTGACTGCCCGTTGGCTTGAGGGTAATGCAAGGAAGCCGTATGATGGCTTATCTTAAATTTATTGCATAGTTCGAGAACCTCTTCATTCTTAAAAGAAGTTCCATTATCGAAGATGATGATTTGCGGCATACCGTACTGCCGCAAATGATTTGGTTCAAAATGAACTTGGCGATTACGAGAACAAATACAGTAGTAAGAGGCATAGCCTCTACCCATTTGGTAAAATATTCAGTGGCCGTGATTATAAAATTATGGCCATCTGTGGATGAGGGAGAGAATTTCCCTATTAATTCTAGGCCCCATGTAGAAAAGGGCCATGGAGTAGCGATTGGTTGTAGAGCTTGTTCCGGTAAGTGGATCTCATGGGAAAATTCTTGGCACTTATGACACCTGCGTACAAAGTCTATTGTGTCATGTTCTAGAGTGGGCTAGAAATAGCCCATTTGATGTATTTTTCGAGCAAAGTGGTATGGCCACCAAACGTCCTCCACATATTTCACATTGTGAGATTCATGGAGAATCTTCTTGGATTCTTCTGTGTCGACACATCTTAGGAGCATTCCATCAAATAATTTTCGATCGAGCACTTGCTCTATAATCATGTATTTAGCTACGATAATACGTAACCGCCTTCTTTGTTGTGGTGTAGCTCCTTCTGGATACGTATGGTCCATGATATAGTTAATGATATCAGCGTACCAGGGACACTCAGAGATAGAGGGTCGGGTTTCGATGTAGTATATGCACTCATCTGGAAAATCTAAATCTACTAGATCACCTCCATCTAATGGGTTATCAGCTAACCAATCCACAATGATTTGTCCCTTAACTAACTTCTGATTTACAAATGTTAATTCGAATTCTCCCATTAAGGTTATAAAATGTCCAGCCTTTTTAGACAAGGACCCTTGTGTGAGGAAAGTTCGTAAATGGTCCGTTTTTACCATGACCCTTGTTTCTTGGTTTAGCATATAATGTCTTAGGTGTTTGGTTGCAAAGACTATGGCGAGACATTCTCGTTCTGCTTGTGTATAGCGTGTTTCATAGTCGAGTAGTGTTCGGCTGATGAAATAAATCACACGTTCTCTCTTGTCATCGTCCTCTTGGGCCAACATACAAGCTAACGAGACATTAGTAGCTCGTGAATATAAAATTAATGGGCGATCTAGCTTAGGCGGCATTAGCATAGGTGGTAACAACAAGAAACGCTTAACTGCGTCAAAAGCTTCATTGCAGTCTTCGGTCCAATCAATGTTATAGTCTTTCTTGAGTAAATTGTTGATTGGATGAATGGCGAAGCTCAAGTCGGATGAATCTTCGGATCGCACTCCACTTTCCGAGAAATGACTCGACTCGCATTCATCCGAAGGTGGAACCATTTCGAGGACAACCCGAATTTTGGTGGGTCAATATCTATCCTCGTGACGATATGATGTAACCTAGGAGCTTCCCTCCTGTTACACCAAAGACACATTTTTCTGGATTTAGCGTGACTCTGTATTCTATCAGACGTGAGAGAATGACACGGAGTACTTTTGGATGGTCGCAACGCTTCTTGGCCTTAGCTAATAAGTCATCTACGTAGGATTCCATGATTTTATGAATTAGATCATGAAATATGTATGTCATAGCCCGCTGATATGTAGCACCAATGTTTTTGAGACCGAATGGCATAACAGCGTAGCAATAGGTTCCCCAAGGAGTTATAAACATGGTTTTAGCTTGATCTTGCTCAGATATTTTAATTTGATTATATCCCGAGAATCCATCCATGAGAGACAAAATCTCAAACCCAGATGTTGCGTCAACAATGACATCATTAGATGGCAACGGGAAGTCGTCCTTAGGACATGCTTTGTTGATGTCTCAAAATCTATGCAGATGCGTATCTTTCCATTCTTCTTGAGAACGGGGACGATGTTAGATACCCATTGGGAGTAGTCGACTGGTTTGATGAATCCTACTTGGAGGAGTTTTATTACCTCCTCCTTTACCATGAGAGCTACCTTGGGTTTCATGGGTCTTGATTTTTGTTTAACTGGTTTTGCATCAGACTTAGTGACGAGGTTGTGTACCACGATGTGGGGTGCGACGCCTGTCATCTCTTTATAATTAAATGCAAACGCCTTCTGATGTTCTTTGAGGATCCGAGTATGTATTTCTACTTCTTCTGGGGTTAACGAGGATCCTAGTTTCAAAATTATTGGTTCATCTTCTGTTCCGATGTTGACATCGATTGTTTCTTCGATCAAAGAGGCATTACCTCTTCAAACTCAGGCAGTGCTGGGGGTAAATCCAAATCATCCCCATTTTCTACTGCGTATATGCTAGGTTCCACTTGTGAGGGAAAATCCATCATGGGATTTCCAAAATAGGAAGACGAATGTGGAATTAAGGACAAATCTAGCATGTGATAGGAGAGATGTAATGCCGCATAGGCGTTTAAGTAATCCAAAGTAGCCATATCGCTATCAACATGGTCTAGGATGGTAGATTCACTCCCATTTAAAAGGGGATTTGTCATTGTTTTTATCAATGGTTCATTACGAATGGATACCGTGAAATGGGTATCCTCTAACTCATTACTTGGAGTAAAACGTGATGCTGAGGTTGCTATAGAATCGGTGAGAATATTTTTCTCGCGAGATTTCTTCAATGGATATGAAGTTAAACGCCTTGCTTAAATCTAATACAGCATTTTTGTAAAGCTGCAAGTGCTCGGCTTTGGTTTCGTATACTTCAGAAACTTGGTTTGCCACTAATTGCGAGTCTCCTAAGACTCTGATGTTATCAACACCAATTCTTTTGGCTAAGGTGAGGCCAAGGAGGAGGGCTTCGTACTCAGCGCCATTGTTTGTGCATTCAAAATTTAGCTTAAAGGAAAATGGCAGGACTTTCTCTTCGGGCGAAGTAAGAATTATACCTGCCCCTGCCCCGTAACGGCATCTAGCCCCATCAAAATGGAGAGTCCAATACTTAGCTGGGAGTATAGATGTTGGGGTATTTGCTGCATTTGCGCACTCCACTTCTACCATGCAGAGATCCTCTGTTGGCAGAGAACCAACACCTAGGGAATATCCTATGCCTACTGAATCAAATGGTAAGAACATTGGTAGATCTTGTTCTATTAACTCAACGATTTTTGCAGTAGTCCCTAATGACACTGTTTCTATAGTGTTAGCCTTATCTTTGGGGGTTGGGGTTGTTTTGGCTATGCTCACAGTTTCAAGATCTGTCATAGGTACCAACTTTTCTTTTGTTTTTGCGTTGGTAGGTTTATTAAGTTGATTTGTTGGGAGTTCAAACTCTGAGTGTACGCCTGGTCTCTTTTTTAAGTCGGCTAGGTGTACATCAAATGGTTTTGGATCACCTTTGGCCACGAATACCTTTCCTAAATGTAAAAACCTTACTTCTTGAAATAGTGTAGAAGGGATTGCCTTCATGCGGTGTATCCATGGTCGGCCGAGGATCATATTATAGTTAGTTTCCGATCTATAATATAAAACTCAGTCAAAATGGTTTTGGGTCCTAAGGTGACTGGTAATATTATAGTTCCAATTGAAGTGGCTTTAAGGCTGTCATAGCCTCTTAGCGTGTTTCGAGTTGTGGAACAATTGGTTTCTCCATACCCTAGCTTTTGAAGGAAAGAGAAGGGGACTATGTTAACCGCTGCCCCATCATCTACCATTGCACGCTTTACGTAGTTATTATAAACCCACACTTGCAAATGTAAAGCCGGATCACCCCGACGTGTGATCTCAAAGATTCGTTGGCATTTTGTTTATCTCGAATATGAATTCGACATCCCTATCTACCTGTCTTGGAGGATGAACATCAAAGTCTATATGATTTACCTGTGTTTCAGGAGGTGGAGTGATGTTGATTAAATGACCTAAACCTAATGCTTCCAAAAGAGCAGCCCTGTGGGCAGGAGAGTTCTTTAGTAAGTCTAAGAACGAAATATGCGAGAAGGTTTTTGTTAGATCATTAATTAAATTGAAAGCACCTATAGGATTTGCTACGATTTGTTGGATGTTATCCGTTTCTGGCAGGTGGTTCGGGCTTGGCTGAGAGAAATATTCTCGTGTCCTTGTTATAGCTTTGATGGGTAATTCAGTGTCTAACTCCACTAATCCAACTACCTTAGGTCGTGGCTGACTTCCTAGTTGTGGTGCAACTAATGGATTTAGCGAAGTCGAGGCTTCATGATCATTGTTTCCTGTTATTGCACCCTTGTTTGTCCCAGTTGGATTTAGTCTGTTGTTATCATGATTTGGGAGTGGATCATTAAAGATCTTCAGGGGTGCATTTTGAGGGGAAACTACCCCTGAAAAGGTATTTGACGTTGGTGACATAGGATCTGCTAAGAACATATCCATAAAAAGTTGTTTCTATTCATTTGGCAAGCGTTGTATGAATTTATTATAGTCATGGAAAGTTCTAGTGTCATGGCCCCAAATTTTTGGAAACCACAATATGAGTTAGGATTGTAATTCCTAGTTTGTTGGTTTGATGTGTATTGTGGCCCATAATTTTGATCAAATCGTTGGCTATTCAAATTTTGCGTTTGTTGTCTTTGATTTGAATTCTGGTCTTGATACCTAGTTAAATTTTGGCTTGGCCCTTGTATGGGATTTCGCCGTTGTTGTTGTTGTTGTTGTTGTGGATGGTTAAAATCCACTGTATTGATTGTCGGGGTAAAGTTGTTGTTTCGTTGGTTGTTTGTTTGTGATGGAGTATTGACAACATTTACCTTCTTGGGCTGGTCGGTTACTCCATCTGTTGTTACACCCCGATTTTTGTTAAGGATTTTAGGTCCTTGATTGACGTTTGTGGTAGTGGGATAATTTGTAGTGTTCTGATTAGGGGTGATTAACCTCCCATTTGCTCCATATGTTTTGCGACCACTATCAATCGCTGCTTGATCTATTCGAAGAGCACTCTCCAGTACCTCATCGTAAGTTCATAATGGGAATTTTCTCGGACTCCTCCCTTCACTTATCTCGCTAAGCGAATGAAGGAATAAATCACATAATTCCATTTGATCCATGTTTGGAGCACTTGCCGAGGAATAAAGGACTGTACGCCACCTTTGGATGAAATGGGTGACAGATTCGTTGTGTTCTTGTTTGATGTGTAAGAACTCCCTGATTCCTATTCTTAATAGTTTGTTCATGTCGAAGGCTTTGATGAAATCTGAAACGAGTTGTTTGAACGAATGGATGGAAGCCTCAGGTATTATATAATACCAATCGAGAGCAATGCCTTCAAAGGTCTTTGGGAATATTTTAGCAACAACCAAATCCCATGGGAGTAGCTCTCGAATGGCTGTAGCGTAAGCTTTGATATGCGCATTCGGATCTCCCTCACCTTTGTATTTGGGAAAATCAGAAGAGGTCTTGGAAGCATGACGCTTCGTATGGTAAAATCTAAGGGCTCTTTCAAATATTCTGAGTAAGTCCCTATTGCATATGTTTCGACCATTGATGGTGCCTGTTGAGGAAGTGGCGTTGGAATGGGTTGTTGATATGGCATAGCGTACGCATGGCAGGGGCGTAAGGAAGCCCCTGTGTTTGAGCAAACATGCCGGGAGAGGAGAAAATATCCCCTTGTGGTGATTTGGAGTACATGTTTAAGTATGACGGGGTACTGTCCAGGAATGGATTGTTCTGTACTAGACCGGGAGGAACAGTGTTAGAGACAGTGGGTCTAGTTGGCGTTTGTTGTGAATACTAAGGAGTCATGCCTAACGTGCCTACTCCTGTGATGAGATCTACTTGGCTAGGATGGTGCGGAGGATTGGAACTCCTGCTTGCACGAATTATTTAATTTTGACTTGCTTAGGCAAGTTCTAACCTCTAACCTTTTCAATTAGAGTTGAAATGACTTCATTTGGTGAAGTCAAGATATTCTGCCTTAGTGGCATTTGTTGTATACCATGATTTTGTATAGGCATGTGATATCCTGCTATGAATTGATCGCTATCTTGCCAAGTTTCTTCGAGAGTATTTCCTATATGCAGTGGCATAGAGGTATTTTCTTGAAAAGAGACCCCGGGTTGTAGTTGTAAACCTCCTACAAGGTGGATACATGACTCGAGTACGTTGGTCGCTCATGGCAGTAACGTACCGAATATTCATCATCTAAACCTTGGTATGAATCTAATTGTCTACTAATTTGTGGTCTAAGTAGTACCTGAGGAGATGAACCAGATTCTCCGGTGAACGTCATATTGTTCGAGCCTGAAGACTGTGTTTGTTGCATTTGAGCGAGTTGTTCCAACCCTTATGTTTGGAAGGACGAGCTATATCTGATCCTTGGAGTTTGTGTTGACAACTGATTAGTTAAATAGTTGTCTCCCCATACTAAGAGTGAGGGTGATGATTGTCTATTCTGTTGGGTGTAGTATGCCTCAAGACCCAAGAGGGGTCTACCATATGCATTGAATCCCGACATATTTGGGGGTATATGAATACCCTGAGAATAATGGGAGAGAGAGAAAAAGTTTTTGAAAGTAAATGAGGTGGAGAAAAAGTAAACTAAACTTGAATAAAAACATAATACTATGACTCGAACTAGAAAGCAAGATGTTTTTATGCTAATTTTGTTTGTTTCACGTCGGGTTCACCAATTTTGTACGCTGGAAAAGTGACAAGTGAGCATGAGAATCTACAAGTAACTCTTCCACGTACCGACCTCCCGAGGTCGTGCCGAGACAGCCGGTGGGGATGGAATATGTATGGAATGCAGAAAAACTAGTTAGGTAATCTAATGTCTTCAATACGCACTAGTGGAATTTGTGAATCTAAGGCAAGGAAGGCCCTTCTAACCTGAACTGGTGTGATAGATCGATCAGCAAGGATGAATGCTCGAAGGCTCCAATCAATATCGAGCTCTGGCGTGATTCGGTCTATTGGTTGTGGAATACGTGGAAAGTGACCCGGGATAGTTTCGTGTACGTCCCCAGATAGGGTCATAAGGTGGATGGTAAATGTAGTCAATTCTATGGACGGTTCTCTGGCCTAGTCTAGAACTCTCTAGCTTTGTTAGCCGTGTCTCAGCAAGGATAATTGTTCGATGATGATGGGTGGAAGTGGAGTGGATGGAATACTAGTGTGCATAGACAAGTGCCTATATCTAATTCTCCTATGGATTCATTGGGCTGCGGGATTTGTGGGTCATAACCATAGACGCGCGGTTGTTGTGGACTTGCTATGGTCATGCGTGGAATCAAGTCCTAATCCCTAGTATCTAGTAATTGTATGATTTCTCATCTTCTATATTTAAGGCCAATAACTGTGTGATTTTCTCATAATATCTTACTGGCGTTCGTGCAACCTAAATTCTTAAGCTGGTATCTATATCTATGATAGTATCTCCTACGCCTGGATGTGGGATCAAAGGATCACAACCAAAGGTTTGTTCTCTTTCTAACCCTTCTACAGTCATATGAATGTTTGCCTAGGGTAATCTGTAGTTTGGATGATTTGACCAAAATATGTGTGCTCGGTCATCTTCTATGTTCAATCCGCTCAACTAGGAATTGATTTTCTGCAAGCTTACCGTTGTTCGAAAGACTTGGATCCTAAAATTTTGATCTATGTCAGTTATTTCTGTGATGAGATTGGGCTGAGGCATGATTGGCTCGAAAATGTATTCTCTGGGCTCCCTAGGTCCCGTAATTGTCATACAAAAGCAATAATGTAAACAAACTGCAATAAAGTGAAATTTAACTATATGAAATATATCTATAGCATATATGATTCCTCTATTTTTTGTATTTTCTGATGAATTATATGAATTTAAGAAAGCAGCTATTTAAAATATTTAGAATTGACAACTAAACTAATAATTTAAAACAAACAAAATAACCGAGTGTAGCTATTTGTCTGTGTAATTTGTAGATCTATTCTAAACAATAAAATAGCTTTCCTAATCTATTTTCCAGATTCTCGATTCTACCTCAGAAGTGAGGAGTGAATCATAGTTTCTCGAAAACTATCAATCCCACATGACTTCCTGGAAATATCGAGAACAAAATTAATGAAATAAAGCAATTAACTACTCTATTTGATATGATTCTAACTAAAACTTTGAAAGCTAGAACCTGGATTCTGCAGAACAGTGGCAAATCCGATGGTGTGTGTGATCTTGTCCCCTCAGTGTGATCTCCTCATTCTTTCATGTTCATGTGGATCCAGAAAAGTGTGTAATGCTAGCATCAACAGAAGTAGATATTTGGATAAAGGCAGCTCAGAATACACACCGAATACAATGCGAGTAGGAGAGGGATAGCGCAAGAGTACAGAGCTTGGCTTATGCAATTCCTAGTGGGATTTATTGCGAGTCATGCAACATAAAGCGTCCAGAACTTGAAACTATCCTGTTTGAGGAGCAAAACCTACAACTTTAATGGCTTCCTAAGCTATTCTATTCCAATGGATTGGATGAAACAACAACACTGCTTGCACAAGATGGATTTGTGGCTTACCAACAGTAAAACAATGCTAACTAAGTATGCAATGAACTAAACTATGAATCCTAAGCAAAATGAAAGATTGAATTACTGAAATGAGAAGATGAGAAGTGAATGAGGGGCCATTTTCTTGAGCACAAGCCATCTATTTATAGCATTTGCATTTACCCAAGGTAAAAGCCAAATAGAACTCTTAAACTATAAACAATGGCAAAACACTATTCCAGGGAACCAGAATCATAAATGCAAGCTCATGGCAGTAAAAGAAAGCTGGTGAAACGTTGAATTTACGTGAGTCATGTAAAAATAGCCTTCTAGAAAATGTGTAAAGGACCGCAGCTCGAGCGGGCGGTGGTGAGAGACTGCGCCAAGCAGGGCGGCGGTTTCAGAATCAAGAGAAAAAGGATAAGAAAAGAGGGGAAAAGGAAAAAAGGCACACGAGGGCTAAGCGGGGCATGCAGGATGTTAACGTACACTCTTACGGATCCTGAACACCTTGCGAGGAGACTTGTATCATCATTGGGGCACTTGTTACGTTGTTTTGGTAGTACAGTACCTTACAATTTTGGGTACGTATAGTCACCCACCTTAGTATTAGGTTTAGATAACCTTAGGAACATCAAGTACATAGTTTAGGACTAGGTTAGATTAAATAACCTTGGAACAATAAGTTATAGTTTAGGTTTAAAACTAAAACCTTACTGATTCTAGTTTAGGTCCACTAGATAGGATAAATCAACATTCAGAATTCAAGTAGAATACAACGCTCCTGATCGATTCTGGATTTGCATAAAGTAATATAGCCTTAGATGGGAAGCTCACATATCTTACCTAGTTTAAAGTCCGAGTTCTTCCCGATGCCAAAATGGCTGAAACTAGATTCCGATTACAATGATCTCGCAGATTAATTTTCGGGATCCAATGAACTTTCTCTCTACAGACATATTTTTATATGAAGGAGGTTTAAAAGAACTTGTACATTTTAAGTTCAATCGGACTTAATAATTCATGAAATTTTAATACATAATTTTTCATCCCGAATATAATTAGAACATTCCTTAGATCAATGCAATCTGATCCAAAGATGAGTCATAGAGGTAGATAAGTCTACAATCTCCTAGAAATCAGATTGCACTCATATGCGAGGGATGAAAGAAAAAGAATCCAAGCATATTCCAGTTCAATCAAAGATCTTAAGAGCAAAAATACATAACCAAATCAAGCATGACTTCCCGAAACCAAAAGAACATATCCTCATATGGGAAAATCACATATCAACACTTGAATGTAAAGGAGAAAGTAACAACAGTTCAGGGTGTTACATCCTTCCTCCTAAAAGAATCATCATCCCGATGATTACAAACTTTATTTACCTTCTCAGTCACCAATTATTTCAATTACTTATCAAATCAACTATTTCAAACTTTAAATAGCTCTAAGAATCAGTATTATTTTACTATTTATCCAAACTAAATAAATGTTTGCCCCAAAACAGGCTTACTTAATGTCATATAAAAGATAAAATCACAATTTTTTAATCAATCAAAAGATTCGTTCTGCTTCAAAAAGAAAGGGAAAAGTTGTTCTCATATCTTCTAGATTTTCCCAAGTTGCACTTTCTTCATTAAATTGGTCCCATGAACCTTACATTGTTGTATTTCATGATTTATCAAATGCAATTGGTGATTTTCAAAGCACTTGAGTGGGTTTAACCACGATTATTCCTAGGTCTTGGACCTGCAAGGAATTCCAATTTAACACATGTGACAAATCTGAAACGTATTTCTTAAGAAAATAAATATGGAAATACATCATGCATTCTTGACAAAGCAAGTGGTAATGCTAATTGATAAGCTATGGGATTTATTACTTCAACAATTACAAAAGGTCCCACAAAACGAGGTGATAACTTGGCAGCCTTCCTAAAAGTTATAGAACTCTTTCTTGGTTTAACACGAAGAAAACTTTTTCACTAAGCTCAAATTTCTGATCAATCTGCTTTAAATCAACATAACTCTTACCTCGATCATTTTAACTTTTTGTTCCATTTCCATAAGGATTTCAGGCCCAATTACCTCTCTATCCTCAATGCTGTCCCAACTAATGGGGTTCCGTGCATTTTCTTCCATAAAGTGCCTCGAAAGGTGCCATTTTAAGAGAAGAGTGATATGTATTGTTGTATGCAAATTCAACTAATGGGAGATACTCTTCCTTTTTATCTTGTTGGTCCATACAATACATCCGTAACATATCTTCTAACACTTGATTTATTCTTTCAAATCGGTCCATCTCATTTCCAGATGATATGCGAATCGAAGTTCGCTTTAGTTCAAGAGCCGCATTCAAAGCATTTGCCAAAATCTTGACATCATTCTAGGATCCCTATCGATATTATCAATTCAGTACTCCATGTAATCTGAAAATTTCATGTACAAATATTTTAGCTAACATGAGAGAATCATCCTTTATATTTCAAAGACTAAAATGAGCTACTTTTGTTAGTTTATCAACAACTACCAAAATAACATCATGTTTATTTCTTGACATAGGCAGCCCTTGTACAAAATCCATACTTATTACTTGCCATTTAAATTGTGGTACGTTATGGGGATATAATAAACCAGCTGGGTGCATATGTTCTGCCTTCACCCACTGACATTCAAGACAATGAGTCACAAAATTAACAACGTCCTTTTTCATTCCTTTCCAAAAATATTGTTGTTTTATATCAGCAAGCATTTGTGTAATACTTGGATGTCCAGAAAAAGGTGAATTATGAAATGCAGCTAGCAATTTCTTTCTCAAATCATTAAGCAAAGGTATGTATACTCTGTTTTCATAACGTAAGATTCCTTCATTATCGAAATGAAAACCTTTATACCTTTCATCTTTTGGATCTACAGCAAGTGTTGTTTTTACTTGCTAAAAGTATAGATCATATTCCATTGCACTTTTCACTTCATCTTTAAACTGAGTTCTTAATGTTATAAGAGTAGAAATGTGCTTCCTACGACTTAGAGCATCAGCTACTCTATTCTCTTTTCCTTTGATGTAACTTATATCAAAATCATATTGAGATAAAAACTCTAACCACCTTCACCTGTCTTGCATTCGCATTAAATTTGAGTGAAAATATATTTCAGCCCAAGATGATTAGTTTTTAACTCAAAAGGTTTACCAAGTAAATAATGCCTCTAAACTTGAAGTGCATGTACTATGGCAGCAAGCTCTAAATCATGTGGAGCATAATTCAACTCATGTAACTTAAGTTTTCTACTTTCATATGCTATGACATGATCATTTTGTAACAAAATACCTCGAAGGCCTTCCCCGAATGCATCCGTTACAACAATAAAGTCTCCATTAGGATCAGGTACAGCCAAAATAGGTGCTGAAGTCAATTGACTTTTCAGATTTATAAAAGCAAATTCACATTTATCATCCCAATCAAATTTCTTATCCTTTTTCTGCAATGAAGTTATCGGTGTAGCCACTTTAAAAAATATTTAACAAATTTTCTATAATAACCAGCAAGGCCCATGAAGCTTCTTACTTTATGTACATTATTTGGTGTAGGCCACTCGGCTATTGCCACTATTTTAGAAGGATCTACAATAATTCCTTCTTTACTTATAACATGTCCCAAATAATGAACTTTGGTATCCAAGAAAGAACATTTGGATAACTTACCGTATAACCTTATTTTTCTCAGAATTTCCAAGACTACTTTCAAATGCTCATTATGCTCCTCGAAACTTCTAGAATATATGAGAATGTCATCCAAGAATACAAGCACAAACTTGTCCAAATATTCTTGAAATATATTGTTCATTAAGTTCATAAAAGCTGCAGTGCATTAGTTAATCCAAAGGGTAAACCCGTGAATTCATAATGTCCATACCTTGTCCAGGAAAGCTGTTTTATGAATATCTTCATCTTTAATTCTTAATTAATGATACCCAGATCGAAGATCTATCTTAGAATATTGCTCCACACATCCGATCAAACAAATAATCGATACACAATCTAAGTGTTTCATCTTTCTTTTTCACAAATATCATTGGTGTTCCCAAGGTGAAACACTTGGTCTAATCAAACCTTTAGACAAAATTTCTTGCAATCGATCCTTAAGCTCAACTAACTCTCGTAGTAGTCATCCAATAAGGTGCTTTAGACATAGGCTCCATCCCTAGTTTGATTTCAATTGTGAAGTCAAATTCCCTTTTGGGTGGTAAACCTAGTAATTCTTCCGGAAATACGTTCTGAAATTCGCAACAAATGGGTAACGCGTTCCATGCAATCGTTGTTTTCTTCTCAGTAGATTCAGATATTTTTACTCGCATACAAGGTACAACCTTTATTTTTTCCTTTTTAAGTTACATAGCCAACAATTTTCTAACTGAAATTTCTCGTTTTACACCTTGAATCTCTATTGTCCTCTGTAGATCATCCAAACAACTAATATTTTTTTCAAAACAATCCACTTTCGCTTTATGCTCAGCTAACCAATTAACGCCGATAACAATGTCATAAGATCCCAAAGGTGCAACGTAAAGATCAACTTCAGTGGAAAAGTTAGGTAAGTCAAGGATTGCCCCAAAAAGACACATACTAACTGTATGAACAAAATGATTACTATAATGTACAGTCCATGATTTATCCATTTTTCCAGCTTTTCTTTTAAGTTTCAAAAAGTTTACTAGAAATAAAACAATCAAGAGCTCCCGTATAAAAAAAGAATAGTTACAAGTATGCCAAATAACTTACCAGAACTTCAATAGGTGTAACTTGCTTTTCACCTTGCTTATCTCAGCTATGCAAAGATGTATCTTATGTTGTTGATTATCATCATCCTTCTTCAAAAGACATTGATTTGCATAATGATCTTTGCCACAATTATAACAGCCTCCTATAGGTCCCTTTTTAGGCTCAGAGTTATTTCCAGCCTTAAAATTATCACGTTGGCCTCCACAGGACTTCTTCCCATTATTATTATTCTTGGTAAAGTTATTCCTTGCATTTCCAGCAGGCTTGCTCATTATTGTTTTCTTACTATTATCAGCTGAAAACTTATTTTTGTTACCAAAATTTTTCCATGGTCCCTTCTTAGATGCAAGAGAAGTTGAAGAAGGATTTGGTGTCTTCTTCTGTACTTCCTCTTTATGAGCAGAAATAGCTTTTAATTTCTGTTCTTGCCTTATGGCCTTTTCAACAACCCCTTCCATAGTGGTTGGGCTGTGAACATCAACCTCTCCTCCAATCACGAGATTCAGTCCCATGATGAATTTTCATATTTTGAACTTCTCGTCAGTTTGATACTACGGTACATATTTGAGAAGTTTCGTAAACCATTCCCAATACTCAGTTATAGTTAGCTTGCCTTGAGCTAATTTCTGAAATTCTGTCATTTTCTGATCATAATAAAGTTGTGGCAGCCAACGTTGCCTAAAATAACCTTTAAATTTATCCCAAGTGATGTTAGTTTCATCAATATTTAGCTCACCGCACGGCTGTCCCACCATGAAGATGCTTCATGGGAAAGCTGATATGCTCCCCAAATAGCTTTGGTTTCCTCCGAGAAGTTTCTTATTGCAAATTACTTCTCCATTTCACTGAGCCAATTCTCAGCTCCATCTCCTAATGTGCTGCCATCAAATTTAGGTGGAATTATCCTTTTATATCATTAGTGAGTTCCGCCGCCAACCCGGCCTTTTTGTTTTCGGTTAGGTAGGTACATTTCCATTGTTATTACCAACACCCATATTGGGGTTGTACTCGGGAGGTGGTTGATTGTTATTACCAGCTTCTTCTCCTCCTCATTTCCCATCACTTGTCTGTTTAAGTACAACCAAACGATCTCTTGTGTCTAACAGAGTAGCAAGGATCTCATAAAGTTTTTGGGTTGTTGTTGCTCCTTCCTCAGTGGAGCATTATTCGCAACATTTCCCCTTGTTCTAACCATTTTTCGTTACAAGAAAATTTAGGTTTTTATCGGATAATGGACACAGTGAGGTCCAAGAGTTGCAACCTTTAGCTTTGATACCAAGATGTAACATTTCCATTTTAATAATTTAGAAACAAGGAAAAAAACATTGTTTTTTTGCATGATTAATGTTCTCTCGTTGTAAATACATAATTTAGAACACACATATCATAACAATCATTCTTATAACAGATAACCATATGCAACAGTAATGACTCGGTGTACCACCAATCTATTCATTCCATAACTCGGAGAACTTCGATCTATTCATGTCTAACTTTGAGCTTAATTTTTTCTACTGAATACTTCATATACATGGTTCTTGTTGATGCAAAATCACAAAGACCCCCGGATGTTGGTCAAGTTTTCGGGTTGACCATAATATCATCCAAAGTGTGATTGCATAACATTGAATCCTTTCTCCAAGTGTGGGACTTGAAGAGTGAGAAAGGATTCTCTAGAGAAGGTTGGTTCTATTCCTCTGTTCGGATGCACACGTAAAAATGCAGAGGGTTTACTCAAAACCTAAACTAACTTTCCAAGGAGACAGGTAAGAAAATGCATAAAAATAAACCTAGACTAACAAAGGTGATGCACCGAGGAATGAAGAACAACTGTCTTGCCAATAAACACAAACTATTAAAATATAATGCAAGATCATGCACAAATAAGCGTGATTTGGTGAAAGATCGGAAGATGCAAAGGAACATAGAGAGGGTTGATAATCATCCACAAACATGCATTATTTGCTCCAAAGATTGATACAATACACCACAAAATGCCAAGAGGCAAAGTTGCATTACAGTTTTAGATAGGAGGTTGAACTCCATGATTCACCTACCAAAGAGAAGAAGGGAGGGGCAAAACAAGAATGTCGACCTTTAGAAAGAAGCCCCTCCTTACAATTTATAGGAAGAATGAGAGAGGGAAGAGAGAGAAATTCCAAATCTACCCCAACCACCCCAGGTTGTATTTAATTCATCTCATTATGGTGGTAGGTGAGAACCCTAGCGACCCCCAAAAGTGGAAAACTGTATTTTACATTTTTAAGAACTTTTTATCACCCAATTAAAGATATCCAGTCGTAGTTGGATAGAGAACCTCGTAAGATTTTCAGAAAGTCCAACCTTGCATGAATCTGATCTCCCAGTCAAAAGTTATGGCCATCTGAATATCTGCGCTTAGGGTCACTTCCCTCGCCAAAGACTCGAATGTTGCGCATCCTCGAAGGTGCGCCATAGGCACATCCATATTTGTGTGTGTCGACATCCTCTTACTTTCTAAAGGCACATGCGTGTTAACACCTCATGGTGCAAATTTTTATCTTCGTGTGACACTCATTTTCATGCGCCATTTCCGTGCGCCAATGGCGCATCCTTTTCATTGTCGACACTCATTTCTGTGCGCCACTTTCCTGCGCCTTGGTGCATACATTCTCGTGTTGACACTAATTGTCATGCGCCATTTCCGTGCGCCAAGGGCGCATCCTTTACATTGTCGACACTCATTTCTATGCGCCACTTTCCTGCCTTGGCGCATACATTCTCGTGTTGACACTCATTTTCATGTGCCATTTCCATGTGCCAAGGGCGCATCCTTTACATTGTCGACACTCATTTCTATGCGCCACTTTCCTGCGCCTTGGCGCATACATTCTTGTGTTGACACTCATTGTCATGCGCCATTTCCGTGCGCCAAGGGTGCATCCTTTACATTGTCGACACTCATTTCTGTGTGCCACTTTCCTGTGCCTTGGCGCATACATTCTCGTGTTGACACTCATTTTCATGCGCCATTTCCGTGCAGCAAGGGCGCATCCATTTTAATATTTTTCTGCTTGTCTATATCCTCCCAAGGGGTGACATATATACAACAATTTGGCGACTCAACGGGATCACTTGCCTACTAGGTAGAAGATCAGTGGCCTTTTAGCAATCCATTGGGCATGGAGTCATAAGCAATAACCTGAAACCAACCTGATATCTGATCCCAAGCCTGATACCGCAACTTCTTCTCTGACAACACTCTGAACTGTAGAAAACAACCTGAGAGTAGAAAAACCTGTGCCAGAGCACTTAGGGAAAAAGAAACCTAACTACAACAAGACAATGTGCATACGCACTTAGAGGAATTGAAAACTAAGCTAATATTTACAAGGGTAAACCTTTTCCTTTTAGTAGCAATGTTTAAGATAGATTCCGTTAACCGGAATCGGAAGTTCCTCTCCATCAAATGTAGACAATTGGAAGGCATTACTACTTTTACATCCGTGACCATGTAGGGGCCACTCCAAATGGCATCAAACTTGGAATGCCTTCTTGGTTTTTCTCGATCTACATCCCATTTTAAAACTAGATCCCCTTCCTGGAAGGTCCTTGCTCTCGCTTTCTTATCAAACCATCTTTTACTAAGGCTGATCCTTTTCAATCGTCTGAACCGCATGTTCTCTTATTTCTTCCAATTCCATCAACTCTGCATACCTGGCCTCCATTGGTTCGAACTCAGACAACTCCAACTGCTTCATGAATTCCAATGTAGGGAGTTCTAATGATATAGGCAATACTGCCTCTTTTCCATAGACCAACTTGTAAGGAGAATTATTGGTAGACCTCTTTGGTGTTATTCTGTCAGCCCATAATGCTGATTTTAGCTTGGTATGCCATGTCCTTTGGTTTTCATCCAGAGTCCTTCTGATGATTCTTAGCAAATTCTTGTTCGTGGACTCTGCTTGTCCATTCCCCTGCGGGTAATAGTTTGAAGATGTGCTCAAATAGATTCCATTCTTGATAGCCCATTCGTAATCTTGGAACCTATGAATGCCAATGCATTGTCTGATATAATAGTGGCCGGCACACCAAACCTGGTCATTATTCCTTCATAAAAGTCTAGTATGTTAGACTCATTTGCTTCTTTGAGCGCTACTGCTTCGGTCCACTTGGTGAAATAGTCCATTGCCGTGAGAATCCACTTATGGCCTTGGCTTGAGTTTGGGTTGATGACCCCGACGAAGTCCAATCCCCATTGCATAAATGGTCGGTCAACCAAAATTGGGCGCAATGGAAGCGCTGCCAGTATTTCTTTGCCCGTGAAGAGTGCACATTTCTTGCACTTTCTTATCCATGTATAATGATCCACGAACACGTCGCCAATAATACCCCTGTCTTCATTATCTTGAGGTCTGTTACTCATGGGGAAAAATGTCCTCCAGAATCTCCATCGTGAAAATCTCGTAACACCCTCTCAATTTGACCTGTCCCAATGCACCTCAATAGAACTCCATTGATGTCTTTCTTAAACAAAACATCATCAACAAGCACATATGGAATGGCTTGTAATCTAAAGTATCTCCTCTTTGCTTTGCTCATTTCTAGAGGGCATAGGCACCTGTCTAGGAAGTGTATCATATTCTGAGTCCAACAAGGAGCGGCCACATCATCATTTTCTTGTTCTTGACCATCCTGTAGTACCAAGGTAGTCTCTTTTTCATCACCTGCTTCAACTTTCCGACTCAAAGCTAGTTGTTCACATAGTCCTTTTCCACGTAATAGCTTAGTGACCTTAATTTGATGTCATATTCCATGACACGAGTGATCCATCCTGCACGTTTCTCATTTAGATCCTTGTTTAGAAGGAAGTCCTTGACTCCCGCATGAGAGACCAATAATTGGATCTTATTGTTTGAGACTAGGTGCTTGAATTTCTTTAAGCTCCTGATCACTGCAAGGACATGCTTTTCAATGAAAGATTACCAAATTTCGTATTCTTCCAAGCCTTGGATCAAGAAAGAAAGCGGTGTTCTAATCCTTTTTGTTTTGTTGTACTAGATGGCAGAAATTGTGTCTCCACCACCGAAGGCATATAGCATGAAGTGCTTGGAGAAGTCTAGATTGACGAGAGTCGGAGCTTGAGATATAGCCTCTTTTATTGCCTCAAAATTTCTTGCCTTCAGATGTCCACTTAAATGCCATGCTCTTCTTTAACATCAGCGTTATTGGCTTTACAAGAGCTGCAAAGTTTGGAACAAACCTATGGACAAAATTGATCCTTCCTAAGAAGCTTTGAAGAGCCTTCTTGTGACTTTGCAATGGCAATGCTTGAATGGCTTCAACTCTCTCGAATCAATCGTCAATCCCTCCTTTGAAACAATATGGCCTAGAAGCTTTCCCTCGTGAGCCAAAATATGCATTTTTGGGATTTAATGATACCCCAAATCTTCTACATCTCTCGAAATACTGCCTCGGATGAAGAGTGATCCACCGTGCATTTTTGGAGAATACAAGTGATGTCATCAAGGTATATCAAAACTATCTTATTGATCAACCCTTTGAATGCCATATCCATCACCCTTTGGAAAGTGGCTCAAGCATTGATAGCCCAAAGGGCATCTTCTTGTAGGCATAGGTGCCCCATTTGGTGGTGAAAGCCGTCTTAAAATGGTCATATTCCTTCACCATTACTTGATTATACCCCGAGTAGCCATCTAGAGAGAGAATCTCTCGAACTAGATACTACTTGCAATATTTGTTCCATTGAAGGAAGTGGGTAATGGTCTTTAAGAGATGCCCTGTTGAGGTCTCGAAAGTCCACGCACAACCTGATTTCTCCGCTCTTCTTTCTAATCGAACCAAGTTTGCAACCCAGCTTGAGTGCTTGATCGGGAATATAATGCTTGCCTCAATTAGCTTGTTTAGTTCTTTCTTCATTAGAGGCTCAATGTGAGGGTTGACTGGTCTCACGCTTCGCCCGATGGGCTTAGCATCCGGATCCAATTCTATGGTATGTTATTCCAACTTTGGATCGAATCCTCTTAAGTCTTCATAGCTCCAAGCGAAGACATCTGGAAAATCTTGGCAAAGTTGTATGAAGTCCGATTTCTCTTGCTCAGTGGCCACTTTACCAATTTGGAGTGTTTTTCCTTCCCCAACCGGAATTGGCTCTGAATCTTCTCTCTTGACCTGTATGTTAGCCTTTTCCTTACGGAGCTGGTCATTAGGGTTGAAGATAGACTCCAACGTTACTAAACCTTTGGGAAGCTTGTTGTCCGCAGTTGCACTACTTGATCCCCATATTGCTGCTCTAATCTATCTTGATTCCTAGCTGAGAATTCAGCCTCTTCTTGTAAGAAATTGACGATCTGTTGATCGTTCTCAAACACTGCCACTTGTGTTATTATTTGGAAGCTGCTTTGGCCTCACAATCACATGGATATGTGGTTGCATTTTTTCCTTTTGATGTTGTCAACCACATCAAACGTTTCTCCAATTGCTGCGAGCCTATCTCGCGGCTTCATTTTCTTCCAGGTATGGACACGATGTTGAAAGCTTCGAAATCCTCAACGAGGTCCCATACCCTATTCTTGTAGTTCTTCAACATGTCATTCTTCGTAGCATGTTGTCCCCTGACTTGATTGACGATTAGATCGCTATCTCCAAACACCTGCAAGTTCTTTATCCCCTTTCTTCCAGCCCAATGAAGTCCATGAATCAAGGCCTCATATTCAGCTGTGTTGTTTGAACAGGAAAACTAGAAATGGAAAGCTGAATAATATTTGATGCATTGAGGTGAAACAAGCATAGCTCCTCCTCCTGCACCTTGTCTGCTTCTTGAACCGTCGAAAAATAGTTTCCATACCTCATTGTCGTCCTTATGGCCTAGTTTGGTGATGCTAGGAATAGTGGTTTTCTTCATGTATGCAATAAACTCCTAGCTCAGATTCTTCTACTTCTTGGTAGGGATCAAAAGCATGTACCTTGCTTGCGCATTCGCCCGCAGTCAAACTGCGGGATGCTTCCAACTTTTGTGTCACTTCATCCGTGCTTGGATAATCTTCTTGATCAAATGAAGGTTGGCATTGATTTGGCTTGGAGTATGAGTCTCAATATGAAAGTTTGTAATTGGTTCGGATCTGATTGTGACCTTAGTACCATATCTTGTTTCGAACAACATGTGTGACCAATCAGCAGACAAGTAGCCTCCAATTTTGGTCATGTGAAATCCTTGATAAGCATAGGCAAAGAGTGGTGGCAAATCTATCACCGACACATTTTGCAAAACGGTAACGTTGGGGCATGAATGCAAGGTAAGATTCAAACCTTTAATCACTCCCACCATTGCTACTGCCGTCCCATCCAATTGCACTACCCCCTTTGATATGACTTCGTATTGGAGACCCAGTTGATCAGCTATTTGCTTGGGCATGACAGAACTACTTGCCCCAGAATCAATCATGCAATTGTGTACTAGTTTATCCCTAATGATTAATGAAACGTAGAATGGACGGGGTTTCGAGACTTTACCTTGTTGTCCTCTATGATTCCCTTCAGGCTGGTCAACATTTGTGAGGACCTTCTCTTGCATATGGGCTTGCTGGTTCGAAGTTGACCAATTCTTCATGGCAGCTTGTAGAAGATCTCTTTGTCTTGGGATGGATAAAGATTCCCACATTGATATATTCACATTTGTCTTCTTCATCTGATCAATGATGTGAATGGAGATGAAGTATCTCTTTGATGTCCTTTAGGCGGCACATTCCTTTCTTGTGCATGGGCAGCAAAAACTGGCATTTGAGTTGGTTTAGAAGGTGGTTTGGGCTATCCTCGCATGTTGGAGCTGCATTTTGCTTACCGACACCTTGTGAAGTGATGGAAGGTTGTAGATCACTTGGAGCCAATGACCGCCCTTCACCAATATTCCTCTTCTTTGATCTTGTGTTAGCTGCTACACCCCGAGAAATTGTTTGATTCACGCCACAAAAATCCTCGGCTTGCCAATTTACGAGTGCGGTATCATTTGTACTGTGTTTTCTTTGAGATGTCCCTTGTTGCTGATTTGTTTCTTGACTCACTTCACCCTCTACGCTAGTAGTTGTCACCATCAAGGCTTGGTTCAAAGCACCATTAAAGCACATAGATTGGTTATGAGGTTCATTGCATGGGAAACACCAATCGTACTCTTGAGCTATGTTGTTTTGGTGGCACTAATGCTTTAGAAGTAGATGTAACATTGGGGTTATAGGGCTGAAATGGTCTATTAGCGGGAGGCCTTACTTGGCTTTGATTTGCAGTTGGATTGGGTGGCCTATTGGGCTGGTATGGTGGCCTAGCCTGGTACTGTGCTTGAGGCTGATACGGTCTAGCACTTTGAGCTTGTTGTCTTTTGATAGTCACCAGCTCATTTCCAAGGTTCTGCAATTGTTTCATAACCTCTTGGAGTTCATTTGAAGCACTAGAGGATGAAGTAGAAGTTTCATTTGAACTTTGATTTCTAGGAGTGGGAATAGGAGCCAAAGTGGGTGCTTGACTAGTGCTTGGATTTTCTAAGTTTGGATACAAGGGCATGGGAGGCCTAGGAGCCAACTTACCAGCTTGAATAAGACAGTTTTCAGCCCTAATGGCAATGCTATAAGCAGCAGGTAAGGTTGTTCCTCCCATAGATTGAATTAACATAGAAATATCAGAATTCAAAGCCTTAAGATAGTATAGAAAAGCACCTTCAGCTGTTGGCCTAACGGCCACTGGAATTCTGTCCCAAGACCTTTGAAATCTGAAGTTGAAGTCAGTCAGCTGCTCATGGGGAGCTCTCTTGATAGTTGTCAATTGTTCTAGTAGAGACAAATTGTCTCCCTTTTCTCCAAACTGCTCATGGAGAACTATGCATAACTGATTCCAATTTGTGACAGAACCAGCTGCAAGGCTCCTAAACCACTGCAAAGCCTTCCCTTTGAACGAAGATGCCAGCAATTTGACAGCAACATCCATTTCGTTTATCTCGTGGATTACACAAACGCTAGCAATGTCTTTGACATGATCACCGTGAGTGGTATGATTTTCTCCAGTGAAAAATGGAATATTCTTCAATGCTGCAATGGAATTTGATTTTGTGCATTGAGGGCAAGTGGGCTGCTGCCGTGAAATTGACAAAGGATTCGGTGGTGGCTGCGCCATTATGATTGGCCCGAGAACCCTGGTTGATGCGAGAAAAGGTCTACCGAGGTGAAGGTGTAGACAAAGTCCGGTTAGGTGGAAATGGTGATCTTTGCGGTCTTCTTCCTCTCCTTCCCCAACGCCTAGTGATAGTTGTAAGTGGACAAATAGACCCTCTTTCAAGTATCGACCTGTTCGAATTCTTCTCATATGCCTGGGCACTTGTCGTGCCGCTACACCGTTGAATTCTAACCCTTGAGTCGCCGATGTGTTAGAGAACGAGCCTCAAAAGACTAGATTTTGCCAAATTACACACCAAACCGACAATATTGAAAAAAAATTCAAAAAATTTTAAAGAGACCTTTTGCATTTGATATTTTAGGGTTTGGAATTTGATTTGGAATGAACATGTCAGACCTCCCAAAAACCCGGGAAAAATGTCGATTTTTTGCTTTGAAAACTCAAATCCGAAAACCCGAAATCACTAAAAACCATGAAATTTTGAAAGTCAAAATCTCAAAATTCTAAGAATACCCTTTTGAAAATTACCCTCGATCTATCAACTGACGAAATTTTGACTTGTTTTGAGCAAGTTAAGTCCTTGAAAATCAATTTCAAAGTTCAGCCTAGAAGGTGAAAAATATGGAATTGTAAAATCTACAATTTTTTAGTCCAAATTTCATGAAAAATCCTTCAAATCTTGTGGAATGACCTCTTGGTCCCACCGGCGTGCAAAATCGTTGATGGTGAATCACAACACCCCGGATATTGGTCAAGTTTCTAGGTTGACCATACTATCATCCAGTGTGATTGCATAACATTGAATCCTTTCTCCAAGTGTGGGACTTGAAGAGTGAGAAAGGATTCTCAGAGAAGGCTGGTTCCTATTCCTCTGTTCAGATGCACACGTAAAAAATGCAGAGGGTTTACTCAAAACCTAAACTAACTTGCCAAGGAGACAGGTAAGAAAATGCATAAAAATAAACCTAGACTAACAAAGGTGATGCGCCGAGGAATGAAGAACAACTGTCTTGCCAATAAACACAAACTATTAAAATGCGATGCAAGATCATGCACGAGATAGAAGATTTGCGGTGAAAGATCGGGAAGATGCAAATGAACATAGAGAGGGTTGATAATCATCCACAGACATGCATTATTTGCTCCAAAGATTGATACAATACACCACAAAATGCCAAGAGGCAAAGTTGCATTACGGTTTTAGATAGGAGGTTTGAACTCCACATGATTCACCGCTAAAGAGAAGAAGGGAGGGGCAAAACAAGAATGTCGACCTTTAGAAAGAAGCCCATCCTTACAATTTATAGGAATAATGAGAGAGGGAAGAGAGAGAAATTCCAAATCTACCCCAACCACCCCAGGTTGTATTTAATTCATCTCATTATGGTGGTAGGTGAGAACCCTAGCGACCCCCAAAAGTGGTGAACTGTATTTTGAATTTTTAAGAATTTTTTCTCACCCAATTAAAGATATCCAATTGTAGTTGGACAGAGGACCTCGTAAGATTTCCAGAAAGTCCAACCTTGCATGAATCCGAGCTCCCAGTCAAAAGTTATGGCCATCTGAATATCTCTGCGCTGTGGTCTCGCTTCTCGGCCAAAGACTCGAATGTTGCGCCTATTTGAAGGTGCGCCAAAGGCGCATCCGTGTGTGTCAACATCCTCTTATGTGTGCCAAGGTGAAAATTTTGGCTCGTGTGACACTCATTGTCATGCGCCATTTATTTCAGTGCGCCAATGGCGCATCCTTTTCATTGTCGACACTCATTTCGTGCGCCACTTTCTGCGCGCTTGGTGCATACATTCTCGTGTTGACACTAATTTCCATGCGCCATTTCCGTTCTCCAAGGGCGCATCCTTCACATTTTCGACACTCATTTCTGTGCGCCACTTTCCTGTGCCTTGGCGCATACATTCTCGTGTTGACACTCATTGCCATGCGCACATTTCCGTGTGCCAAGGGCGCATCCTTTACATTGTCGACACTCATTTTTGTGCGCCACTTTCCTGCACCTTGGCACATACATTCTCGTGTTGACACTCATTTCCATGCGCCATTTCCGTGCGCCAAGGGCGCATCCTTTACATTGTTGACACTCATTCATTTCGTGCCACTTTCTTACGCCTTGGCGCATACATTCTCGTGTTGACACTCATTTTGCCATGCACCATTTCCGTGCACCAAGGGCTCATCCTTTACATATTCTTCGCTTGTCTATATCCTCCCAAGGGGGACATATATACAATAGTTCTCTTACCCCATTCCAGGTTCTAAGTGATCTACCCAAGGAACTCGTCTAAATAATTATTACCACTATTTATCGGCATCATGACCCTTAGACTAGGTGACATAGACAAAGGCAATCAACACCATGCGATACTTTGGCCAAAGATTTATAACATACTGTTTGTATTACTTATTCCCGACAACATACTCGTCAACTGGAATACGTCCTTCACCCCACTCTATTGTTATATAGAACATCTTATATATACTTTTGTCACAGTCCCCTTGTCCCAAGTTTTGACTCTAGATCGGATTAACATCATAGTTCACGTTATAAATATGCTCTTAAAGACTAGGGGTAAGTTGGCATACTGGGTCAACCAAAGTTAACCCCATGTGTCAAGGTACCCTGAGTTTCAAAGGGCTTCCTCATAACTTGACTATGGTCCTAAACAGTCCCGGAGAGAAATCTTGATCAAGTCCCAGGTGTGTAAATCTTAACGATCAATGCAGAAGGGTGTTATCACATGTCATCTGCATTTTTGTATCCTCAAGAAGATCCTAATCTTCTCGAAGGTACAACCTTGCAGTTGACGTGTGTCAACATCCTACAGAACAGCCTCAGAAAGATGTACATACCTCCAAGAATTTTTCTTACGTTAAGTTATATTTGGGTTACAAGACCTATTTAGTTAGGTAGCCTTCCCTAACCCCGAGTCGAACAATCTTTTAATTACCTTTATGTAATTAGGGTTCAGCTTACAAAAGGGTCCTAATTAACTCTAGATTGCTTCCTAGTTGTCGGTTGGGATCTAACAACCTTTTATCCCAAAAAAAAAAGGACAACATCAATCTAAGTTTTGTCATTAAGAAATTTACTAATACAACAAAGTAAATGTAACAACCTTATAGGCTGATACATATCAGACTTAATACCACTAAGTCTTAGCATTTTATATCCATATATTACTTTTATAATTAATGCATTACAAGAGGGGAAAATCCTATTCCTCTTCTAGTTACATTTTTGGACATAACTCACTCTCGATGTTCCCTAAAAAAAGTAGTGATCTTATTTACAATTTTAATCACAATCATAAGTCATAAAGAATCACTAATCAGGAATGTAGTATTTAGCCATATAATTAGCTATGGCTTACTTAAGAAATTCATCAAGACTTAATTGTATAGAACAATACGAATTCTCACTCATTCATATAGATAATTAGAAGATCATCCCAATAAAATAAGTTACAGAGACCACATAGGTAATATCTCACTATTTCATTCATTCATTCATTCATTTCCAAACCCATACAATTACAACTTATGCACTTCGGCATACTTTAAGACAATAGCCTTCAAACAAAAGAGGTAACTTTCCTTCACAATACAATCTTGAAATCAAATCAGAATTCTTCATAAGAACCAATTTAGAATAGCCAATGCATCATATAAGAATTTGTCTCGCTTTTACCACTTACGAATACCATCTCGCAAAATTTCTAACACGGGTTAGTTCAATGAACTCGAGCATGATAAGCACTAATCCTTAAAACAATTGCATTCCACTAATTATTTCCATTAAACAACCCTGTTATAATGACATCAATTACTTCATACCTTCAACTTAAAGTGAAGTCAATATAAGAGTCTTAGTACACTTTTAAAAACAAAATGGACAGAAGGAATAATCTATTCTGCTTGTCCTAAATTTAAAGTATAATTGAATCCAACAATTACTTCACAATCCCAAATCATGATACACTCTGGGTTTTCTTTCTACCAATTATAATACAACTTTATATCATAACTTAAGTTACAGGCATAATTTCAACTTAATCTATTTCAGATGAATCATCTTATTTCATACAAGAAAGTAAGAAGGGACATTTTGTATCTTAAGTACCTAACCATCCGAAAAAAATGAAACAGTGTATATCATGATTTGATCAACTCCTATTTAAAAACTAAACCATTTAAGGTATTCATCCAACAGGTTCATATAAAAGCAATTTAACAAAAGAATGGATTACTGCCACTTGTAAGTTCACCTACCAAACTGTCCTTAACCTTATTATACTTAATTTTCAATCAATGATAAGTATGCAAAACATTAACTACTGGATTCCCTTTTTGCAAGAGAATAGCAAACAGTAATTCTAAAACAAGATCTTAACACTGCTATGAAATGAAAGGAGTCTTCCAAGTTAAGATCTCACCTCTTACTATTTCTTTCCACTTAATTTAACAGCCCTGTCATCCCATAACCATAGTGTTTGAGTTCCTTATAGAATTCTAAGGAAGAGCACACTATCATTCAAAAAGAGAGTATTAAAACTTTCATATTTTTAAAACCCTTTTACAATTTTCCTTTTCAGCTCAGAGGGAGAAAACAGAGAAAATCAAAACACTATTGTAATCGAGTTCAGAATGACATTAACTTCCAAGAAGTAATATACATTCTTTAGTCCAATCAAGGAAGGAGAAGACCAGTAGTTCAAACACTTAAGTTCACCCATTAGCTCAGGTCAGGTAGAGCCATCTTAAGGGTTTGCCAATAGATCCCTACGGGTTCTACAACTATACATCCAACAAAAGCCAATAACAAATTTTTAACATAAAATGTTACAAACGATCAAAACTCAGACAATAATCCTGATCCAATAAAACAATCTACATTTCTTCAATGACTCGAACCATTTGAATTTTAAAGTCAAGTTTGGGTAACTTTCACTTTACCCTCATTTTCTAAATAATCGAAGACCGAGTCTTTCAAACCGTTGCATTGTTCATTGCTTTATTTTATTTCAAGAAACTAAACCAAAAATGCATGTATTAGATTAGTAATCGTATTCTAAATACATATTCAACAAGACTCCAAAAGCCATACTATTCACATCATAGTAATGAAATTATGCATTATTAGTCTAGAGTAAAATAGATCTTTCAGTTGCATTTAAAACATTTCAACCCTAATTCCAACTTCAAAAGGGCATGTAATAACTGGACATTGATAAAACTTGTTGACATTTAAGTCATAATCGAAAAGAGTTTCCAACATCGTTTAGTGTGGCCTTAAGAGATAGATTTCACAATTATCTCAAAGGTAATAGTAAACACAGTCTTATCTATCCAAAAAAAATATTAAACATAATTTCCCATTAATGCTTTTCCAAGATCAACCACGAATTTTCCAGGAAACAGAACTCATCCAAGTACTTTTCCTCCTGTGCATAACCATATTACTAATACTCATGATTATTCACAAAAACAACAACTAAACCATATACTACCTTACTCATAGTACCTGCGAACTTAAAAACATTCAAACCCCTTTGAAAGAGGAGGTACAGACTTAAACCACATACAATGTTTCCAAATCACGCAAATAAAATAGTCAAGTTTCACAAAGTATACCAACAATACATCCACAAAATCATTTACCAATTTCCTTGAACATGAACTTGTTACAAAGTGAGTTCTCACAAGCAAGCAAAAAATCCGTTTTTCCAATCATAGCCGAAACAATAAGGGATTATCATGGTGTTTAAAACATGTAATCATTTAAAATGTTTCTTTCCATGGAGCAAGTTTCTAATCTAATAAATCAGTCAGATAATAACTTACAACACTTCCAAATGGATAGAAAAACTCCAAGTTTAATCCATAGCAAGGGAACAAAGAATAATGAAACAAGTTTCATTCAGAACCCAAAATTTCCATGTTCAACCCAGAACCCAAATTTACATAAAACCCATAATCATTGTTACCATCCAAGCCAAAAATGCACATATATCATCATAACAGAGTTGTTCTAATGAAAACATTTAAAGGAAAGCAAGATTTTAACAGTTAGGGCCTATCATGCCTGATAGTGTTGCTAAAAAGTCAAAGAAGACCTCTGGATGAGCTTGCCCTTTCTCTTCTTTTCCACGAAAGATTAAACAACAAAATATTGCTTCCTCCATGCCTTATATATTCCCCACGACACAGAAGTAGATTAGAAACTTTCAAAATTGCCATGCAACGAAGAGTGAACTGCTGGTTTGAAAAACCAGTGCTCATGCAGAGAAAAAAATGGAATGCATGAAAAACAAAAAAACCAAGAAAATTCCATTCGCATGCCTCCCAAAGCAATCTGAGCTCGAGAACCCATGCAAATTAATTGCATTAAATTTCTTTCTCCCACCCATTTTCCATTTCCACCACCCGCCAAAGTTGGTGAGTTCCACATTGCAATAAACAAGAGTTTCCATTTAGAGATGTTGTCATGTAAGCTCCCACTTACCAAATTAACCTCTGCTAACCTTGGCAGTACTCCCTGTTCCTTCATCCTTATCCTTTCCTTAAATTCCATTGAAATCACCACCCCAAAGCTTACGACCCCTTAGGTTCCTTTCCATAGCATTAGTTTAGGATAGGTTAGTGACTTAGGTTAGATCATGGGTAGATTTAATCTTATGCCATAGGATATAACATTAGTCACCCACCTTAGTATTAGGTTTAGATAACCCTTAGGAACATCAAGTACATAGTTTAGGACTAGGCTAGATTAACTAACCTTGCAAAAATAGGTTATAGTTTAGGTTTAAAACTAATAACCTTACTGATTCTAGTTTAGGTCCACTAGATAGGATAAATCAACATTCAGAATTCAAACATAATACAATGTTCCCAGATCATATTCTAGATTTGCATCAAGTAATATAGCTTTAGATGGGAAGCTCACATATCTTACCTGGTTTAAAGTCCAGGTTCTTCCCGATGCCAAAATGACTAAAACTAGATTCCGATTACAATGATCTGCCAGGATTAATTTCTAGGATCCAACAAAACTTTCCTCTATGGACATATTTTTATATGAAGGAGGTTTAAAAGAACTTATACATTCTAAGTTCAGTCAGACTTAATAATTCATGAAATGTCAATACATAATTGTTCATCCCAAATATAATTAAAACATTCCTTAGATCAATGCAACTGATCCAAGGATGAGTCATAGAGGTAGATAAGTCTACAATCTCCTAGAAATCAGATTGCACTCATATGCGAGGGATGAAAGAAAAATAATCCAAGCATATTTCGGTTCAATCAAAGATCTTAAGAGTAGAAAAGACATAACCAAATCAAGCATGACTTCCGATACAAAAAGAACATATCCTCATATGAGAAAATCACATATTAACACTTGAATGCAAAGGAGAAAGTAACAATAGTTCAGGGTGTTACATCTCACCTTGTCATCTTAGAACCCCCTCCCCTCCTCAAGAGATTCACTATGATGTATTGGGTATATTATAGAAAATAATGACTAATATTTCAATCTTAGACCTTCTAAGGATCTCTAATGTTCATAAGGACATCCTTAATAAAACCTTACACGGATCAGAGTGTCCGTTGATGTTGACCTAATGCACTTACAAGCTATGGTAACACAAATCACTCCTTTAGAACACATAACTTTTAGCCTCGTAGAAGCGCTAGGAGAAATTCCTTCTCATAACCAACCCTTACACATTGAAGTGATCATCAAATGTAAGAAGGTCAAATTAGTGCTTGTGGATGGTGGATCGGGTCTTAATGTTTGTACTCTTAAACTAGTTTTTCAACTAGGATGCACAAAAGCTGATTTGGAGACGAAGCTCATTACAATAAAAACATATAATAACAAGGAATGAAAATTAGTTGGTAATGATAAATTTTACACTAGAGGTAGGTCCTATAAATCAAGATAAAAAGTTTCACATCCTTGAATTGGAGTTGCCTTACAAAATCTTTCTCTAATGCCCATGGATTCATGCCATGCAAGTTTTATCTGCACATACCATCAATGTTTAAAGTTACATTATGAAGGACATATTCTCACCATTCAAGGAGATACCCAACCTTTTTATCATTTCAGAGCTTTTTTTCAAAGTTATTTCCCCACTAACTATGAGTGTCCTTTTATGGAGATGGTTATTCCTATCCAATCTGAGGCCCTTGCTTCATGAGTGGATCCAGACACCTTGTGTTTCAACGACAATGGTGTGCTTCTACCTCATAAAGTCCTTTGGATACATGGGAGATTAAATTTTTACCAAGATGTTGTGGAGTATTATTTACAACAAGATCTTATGATTCAAAGCATTTCACTATCATCTCAAGAAAGTACTAAACCATGTTACAAAAGCCAAAAGTCAAGGAGAACTACCCTTTCGATAATTTCACTTGTGTGGCTTACTTAGAAGATGAAATAATACTCAAAGATATTTTATTTCATCCTCAAGATGATGAAATGGCTTTGTGCTATAAGTCACTTAGGTGTATTATTCCTAACCGAATAATGCTTACTATGAGATATAAAGGACATGGTTGTGGCCATCAAGAATAAGGTCCACTGGAATCTCTTCCCATACCTCATTGTATAATCAGTAAATTCAGTCTTAGAAATCATTTATATGAGTTTCACCCTTTAGAGGATGAGTAAGCCTCCTTTAATGAGTTTTCCTCTTCGAGAGTGAGGATAGTTTGTCTGAAAATGAAAGTGAAATAGATTCCCGGTGTATTCTTTACGAAGACCTTTCCTCCACGAGCCTATTCTCTAACATGGCTATCCTTACCATAACTATTTTTACACCCTCCGTATCCCCTATAAATCATATATTAAAACTCATATACCCATCACTCGTGAATTGGGACCAATAAAAAAACTTGTCAATCGACGTGTTTAAGAAAAATGAGGGTATCGTTCAGTTCTTGGCAATAGAAACAACATTTCAAGAAATTATCACAAGAAAGGATTCTCCATTTAGGTCAATGCATGCACGTAATTTGGAGAGGAGGAAGAGTTGTGTGGAAATTTAAGTAAAAAGCTGAGAAAGGGAGAAATGCCTATAGAAAATCCTTGTGGAAAGAAAAATTCCAAGTCCTATAGTGAAAACCTCTTTGAGGCGCTTGTGGACAAACAAGTAGAACCACCTAGGGACCAAATGTTATACCCACTTAAAGATGAAGATATTTGTGAACCACATTTGGTAGAGGAGGATATAAATATCCCTCCCGATCCTACCTACATGGAAGATGAATCCAAGCTACTGGTGGAGAAGACAATAGATGTCAACATTGACATGGAGGAGCTGCCTAGAATATTCAATTTGGGGGCTTCATTCTCGGCGCACGAAAAGAATATTTTACATGACTTTTGAGAGAGTATGTAGATATATTCTCTTGGTCTTATGCCAACATGTTAGGAATTGATCTTGCATTAGTGGTGCACAATATTTGTGTATACCCAAATGCCAAGACCATAAATAAAAAGCTCTAGAAGTTGCATCCTCGCAATGCCTTTATTGTTAAAGCAGAGCTAGAAAGGTTATTAGAAGTAGGATTCATCAAGCTCATCGACTACTCAGAGTGGATTTCTAATGTGGCACCATTTCTGAAAAATCCAATTGGTATAAGAGTGTGTACTAATTTTAGATATATTACAAAGCTTGTCCTAAGGAATATTTTCCTCTTCCCAACATCGACATGATTGTCAATTCTATTTTTGATTATGAGATGATACAACTCATGGATGGATTCTCAGGTTATAATAAGATAAATATTGTGGAGGATCAACACATGGAAGCTTTCACAACCCCATGGAGAAAATTTTACTACCAAGTCATTCCCTTCAGCCTTAAGAATGTAGGCATTATATATCAACGGGAAACGACGATTATCTTCCATGATATGATTAGCGATATAATGGAGGACTATGTAGATGAAATATTAGCAAAGTCTAGAACTCAAGAGGAGTACCTAGAGATTCTGCAAAATTTTTTCCATTGGGGCATTATTGGACCAAGATGAAAAGGAGTAGAGATAAAAATATGTATACTACTTGAGTCAAACATTGATATATTACGAGCTTAACTATCCACAAATAGAAATTTATTTCTTTGTAGTGGGTTTTGATTTCAAAAACTACATCACTATTTACTCAATAATAAATTCAAGCTTATTTCAAAGGTGGATCCACTAAAATACTTATTGTCAAAAACCACACTCACAGGAAAAATGGCTAATTGGATCATCTTGTTAAGCGACTTTGAATTTGAGTATGTACATCAAAATTAAGTAAAAGGACAGGTCTTAGCAAATCAACTAGCAGAAGCTACACTTCCAGTATCGAACCCTTGAGCCTAGAATTACCAAATGCATCTATCATGTACCTTGAAGAATCTACCGTATGGAAGTTGTATTTTGATGGCTCCTTTACCTTTGATGGATCAGGTGTTGGAGTTGTTCTAATCACTCCTACGGAGACTTGATTCCCAAGCCTTTCGACTTGGATTCCCATGTATGAATAATATAGCGGAGTATGAAGGTCTCATTACAGGGATGAAGCTAGCTATCAAAGGGGATATCGGATGAGTTAATTTCATTGGTGATTCAATTCTTATTATTAAACATGTCACGAGATGAATACAAGGTCAAGGATGAAAAGCTACTTCCTTATAATAGAATGCTCAATTCCTTGAAAAATTTCTTAGAGAAGATAACATTTGAGAAAATATCGAGAGAACAGAATACAAAATTATATGATATGGCTACAAGTGGGGTCCATTCTAAGTATTCCAAAGAGGGAAAAATGATATGCCATTCTTAGTTGAACATATAAGAATGCCAACATATGATACATCATAGTCCTATTTGGTGATCAAAGTTGTTGGTCCTTTTCCCTCGTGGTATGCCAAAAATATTTAATTACCTCCATGATGGAACATTTCCCACTAACATTTCCCATACCGAAAAAAACCCTCATCCATCGTATAGCACGATATACCCTACTAGGGAACCCTCTTCTTCCGAGGCTATGTCAGAATTTGTTGTGATGTTTAAATTAACGCAATCTATCCAATAAATCAAGGAGCTACACGAAGGCATCGTGGAGCTCATACTAATAGGATCGTCCTTGTGAAGAAAATACTCAGATTAGGCTACTATTGGCCTACAATAGAGCATAATTGTTGTAACTATGTGAAAAAATCCTTAGATTTTAGGAAATAAAACAATTTGATACATACACCGGTGTAATCCTTGCAACGAATGAGAACACCCTATCTGTTCTCAAAGTGGGGTGTCAAACTAATAGAAAAAATTAACTTTGTCTCCTTGGATGGCCACAAGTTCATTATAACTATTGTTGGTCATTCAAAGGTGCACCCGCATCTTAGATCTTGGAAGGATTGAGATGTTTGAGAAAACAATGGAACCATCCCCAAGTTATGGGACCTTGCGTACTTGGGATGGATATCTAGAGAAGGCCGGTTCCTCTATCTAATTCTATTGCTACTGCTACTCCTAGTGCTGGAAGGGGAAACTAAGCTAATAATGCCAAGGGACCAGGATATAAGGATAACATGAAAGGAAACATACACTAGAAGGTGATAGCACCAAAAAAAGAGGGATGAACACTATTTGTTCTGAGCGGGAATGAAAGAAAATGTGTGAAAGGAGGCTAGGCATGAGTAGCACAACTAAACACATATTTACCAGATCATTCTCATGGAACACAACTAAATAAGGAACTGCAAGGGACATGAAATGGCATAACCAACACACAATGCAAAAGAAAATTAAAGAAGAAGGAATGCAAACACGTTAGGATAGAGAATAGTCACAAAATGATGCTTCTATTACTTTTGAAAATGCATAGAGCTGTTATAATGGCGAAGGAGGTAGATATCCACATGTAAGAGCCAGATCTAGAGGTTTGCAACTCAAAATACAAAAACTATGAAGTCCTTAGCAAAATGCGTAAGGATCTAGAGTGTCCAACATTAATAATAAGCCCAACTCTTACATTTATAAATGAATATGTAGAAGAAGAGGAGGGAAAAATCAAATTTGAAATATAACCACCAACAAGAATCATTCAA
Organism: Taxus wallichiana var. yunnanensis; assembly: GCA_018340775.1. Taxonomy (NCBI): domain Eukaryota; kingdom Viridiplantae; phylum Streptophyta; class Pinopsida; order Cupressales; family Taxaceae; genus Taxus; species Taxus wallichiana. The sequence goes on from CM031242.1 coordinate 951,005,708, forward strand.
TGCCTACAAATTCACCTAAGAATCGGTCGAATGCACTTTCATAGGTCTGTTTTAGCATGTTGGATTAGGAAGGAGGTCAGATCATATCAAATCAGGTGGTTGAAGAAATCAGATCTTCTCATTAATGCTCGAGAGACATTTTCCTATTTCTCATCTACCAGATCCACCAAGAATTTGAATTTGAATGTCTAGCAATGTGGCTGATGTCGGTAGATTTGACAAGTCTAGGCACACATTGATTAGAGATTTGTATAAAATATACAACTATCAGAAGATGTCAAAGTCATCGGTGGATGAAAAACACGTGCCGCACGTAGATTGGCTGAAATGATGGCCAATTGTGCAAATATTTTCCATTTCCCCATGTCACTTAATGATTTTTTGCAAGAATTCAATGCCGTGTTGGTATGCTCTGGATGATTGCATGTGGAACACTCAAGCATGTCAGAAGATGACCTAGCACATAAGGGCGCAAAGGAGGGTGCGAGGGAAGGGCACATAGAGTAAAACAAAGGAAGGCGCAAAGAAACACACACATAACATGAAAATAGAAATGAGGAAAAATGGTGAGTAGAGAACACATGGTCAAGGTACAAATATAAAAATTAATGGGTGCGACACGTGAAAGGGCCAGGGGGCTTAGCTGATTGAATCAAGTATGAGGCATGCACACGTGGAAGAATTGTTTAGCAAGAAAGTGAATGCGAAGAAGGCGGGAAAAAGGGAGGAGTAGAAAAAATAGGACCATGCATCTCATTTCACAACCTAACCTCATCACCTAAACCATACACAATTATTTTTAATTACCTTACAATTAATAAATCCACACCCCCAAACCTACCACCTCATTTCACCACCTCATCATGACCTAGTCCTAACCCTAAACTAACCTAATTAAGACCTATAACTTGGTCTACATCCACACCCATGACTAATGACTCCTCACTGCACTCCAAAACCGACCTCGTAATAACTTGACCAAGCCCGCAACTAATCCCTGGGAGAAAAGGAGGGAAAGTTGGCTATTTTACTAAAAATAGCCCACTTTGATCGAACCGATACGGTTCCTACCGACCGCCATCGGTTACGTAACCGCCATCGGTTCCCTGTAAATGACCTCCTCCAACCAAAAACAAAAAGGAGGATTTTTGATTAATCGGGATCATCAGAAGTCATTGAAAGAATCTAGATTTTACTTGGCCGAGCAGAGACAAGTGAAGAAACAAGAAGAGTTTGCAGAGAAGGACATCAAGCCCAAGACTGCAACTGAGTAACCAGAGCCTTGTGACACTCATCTGATCATCGGGAGGGAAGATATCTCATCTCCTGATTGTCAGGTCATCCTACCTGAGTTCTGCCTTTGTCATCACAGTCCTTGGACCTGCATCCTCATCAATAACCAGTAAGTAGTATCTTGTATGTCCCTTTAATAACATTTCTTGAACTTTTGAATCACAGCCATCATAAGTCTATTCCTAGATCTACTAACCGGTAACACACTACATCTAACTCGTCATTCCTCTACCCTACGTTACCCCAAGAACACCTCCCGTACTCTCTCGAGTCCCTCTCATCACCCCGTTACCTAACCCCACTCATTTACCAGCCTTATAAACAACACAACCACCCTACAACCAACCTTCACCAAAAGCCCCTAAAACATTACCCCTACCGATATCGGTTATTAGCAACCGGTACCGGTGACAGTGATCGCATCGGTCACTGTGATTCAAAACCAAAAACCAGCCTTTCCTCTACTTGTTTCAACGAGGCAATTAAATTGTGATTTTACAATCATTTGTGTTAATTCATATTAGCAGGGGAACTGACCACCTTCAAAAGGAAGTTTTATATTTCCTGGGCCCAAGGCAGTTCCCTCATTTATTGTCTAATTAAAATCTGGTGGTCTTGTATTCTTACTTGCAGGTAGTCCTTCCAAGACAAAAAGGAGTTCTTCGCAGTTGATCTGATCTTCTCTCTACGGTACGCGCACACCCTCTCGACATTCAACAGGTATTCCTCCTAGCCCTAACCCTTATCTGTTTCTCAAAGGAATGAAAGGATAGAAGCAACTCTATTCCCAAAAGTTGAAACATTATGTGTGAAACATTTTGGCACATCCGGTGGGACCCATTTGAGGGTTTCTTTCTTTCTTGCTTGCTTTCATATAGGGAGCATACTTGCTGTTTTCTTCTTCTAAAGATATTCACAAGGTATTTTGTTATTTTGGTAAAAGAACTTGCTTTGCTTTTACATCTTTGCATTAGTGAAAGTCATCTCTTTTGCTTCATCGAATATCATTTTCGATTTGGGTTTAAAACACGTGCATCACATTCTTGCTTGTTGTTTTCAATTCTAGTGAACATAGATTAAGTAACAGGTCGTACATGTGGGGGTGATATCCACGGTATTGACAAGAAATTAATCTTACTTTCACTGCACAACACATACCGAATCATGACATAATCAACACAACAGCTCAAACATCCCCCCTTTTTCCGCGGTATTCCTCCGCCCGATTGAGGTAACCTTATAAGCCAAAACAAACTTGACATTTCCCCTAAGTCTTTTGTTTAGGATTGACATCATCTTGCGTCTAAGGCATAAGCCCACAATAATTAAAACTAATCCTAGGGTTAGTCTCTGGATTTGCGTGTGCATCTTGCTTGTTTTTTAGTTCTGTTTCTCTGTCCTACACTGTTTCAGTTATCACTTCAGAACAATTTGATAGATGTACTAAGCATTGTTAAACTTAAATCAGCAGCTTCTTACAGTTTCTTATACCAGTCCTATTATACCGACATCGGTTAACTGACCGACGGCGGCTATAGTCTAACCGACATGGTTAGTTGACGATATCGATATTACTATCTTTTTACAAATTCCCTCGACAAACCAAAGAACCTACCAATTTCAACATTCTGGGGTTGTTTCTGTTCCTGATAGATTGAAACCCTACTGTGTACTCTTGTCCATGGTTGTTATCACTTAGAAGCAAGCCACCGCCATGGTTTCACATGCCTGCTCTGTGCCTTTTCTTGAATCACCCCCTTCACATTCTATGGGGAACCCTACGGACACCAGTGAGGTTCCCAAAATTCCTGTAGGAGATAAGGAATTTGCCAAATTTTTGGATGCTAATCCTATCGTTGTACAGTACTATTTGTCTCATACCCCTGACCGTACACCCGAAGGTCAACTCCTCGTAGGTATGCCTATCAGTATAGCTGCTCATTTAGCTCCTTCTCCACCTAATAATCCCACCTTACCTTCTTCATCCTCGGCCCTGCCTCTCCCAATCCAGTGGCTTCAGAGGTTCATACGACACTGATTGGATTTCCTTTGGTTAATCTTGGGCCCCACATATCATTACCGCCAATCTGCTCCTACCTCTCTCTCTCTTGCAGATCGCCCTTTCATAACTTGCTCTCTACCACCTATCCACACGAGCTTTCCTTCTCAAGCTCCGCCCACCTTTTCATTTCCACACACTTATCCGGTGACTTCGACACCTTATATAGGACATCCCTATTCGGTCTCCTCAACATACTCATCCTCAATACCTTATCAACATTTAACCCCACCATTGTCTAGTGGAGGCCCTTGGCCCAATCCTCCACCTTTTACAACAACCGCACCAACATCTCATCCAACACACGATTTCATCAAACAAATGATGGAAAAATGCAAAACTGGAGGCTTCTGCTTTCAGAAGTCGTAGTGCCTTGACATACGAGCAAGTTTGTCGGGAGCCTATTCATCCTTCTTTCCCTCGTCATTCATATCCTCCTCAATGGGAATTACCAAAATTTACTCGTTTTAATAGTAAAAGAGGATCCTCAACAACACTTGCGATCATTTAGACATGCTTGTTATTTGATTACTCATGATGATGCCTTACTACTCCGCACCTTTCCCATGTCCTTATCAGGACCCGCCTTGGAGTGGTACAGTGCTTTAACCTAGCACTCAATATTCTCTTTTAACCAACTAGCCCAATCTTTCTTGGATCATTTCTCCATTAACATTGCCAAGAAAGTATCTATCACCGACCTCTATGCCATCCGACAATTTGAAGACGAATCTATCGCAGATTTCGTTGGACGATGGTGGGGCCTTATCAACCAACTTACATATGCCTTGCCTCAGGTTGAACTTATCAAATTTTATGCGGGCCTGCGCTAAGCACATCTCTCCTACCCTCCAAATTCAAACTTTCCACACATTTGACGAGGCCTTTACTATGGCTCGAAAACTAGAGATTCGAGCCTTAGAGGAAGAGAAATTGCGGTTGCGCAACAAAAACCCCAATTTCCGAACTCAAGATTCCACTAATAAACCTAACACCACCAATCCTCACACATCCACTGCTTCGAAATCAAAAGGAGCTGTCCACGCAGTGATGGTCAAACCTCAAGCACCATCTAATACCCCACCAAAAACCGCCTATAAGTATAAAGCGGAGCCCATCAACTACACTCCCTTAGGAGAAACTTATGGTGTCATCTTGGAAAAATTGCTCAAAGCCGGGGCTATCACCTTGCCTCCTGTTAAACCTCACTCCGGGTTTGACTCCACCCGCGCTATACCTTCTTGGTACAAAGAAAATGACTTCTGTAACTTTCACCGTGTAAAGGGACACAGTCACGAAAACTGCAAGATGTTGAAAAACATAGTGCAAGAAATGGTTGATGCAGGGGATATAACCCTCGATAATCCTAATGCCCCTGCTAACCGAAATTTGAAAATATTCAACAAACCATTCCCGAACCACTCATCTAACAGTAATGTAAACCAAGATATCTTAGCCGAGGAGAGTGTTCATGAAATCCATGTAGTTTTTGACTCTCAACCAAAAGCCTCTATTGAGAAAATTCTGAATCAAACCTCTACACTAACGCAGGGACCTGAATCCCCTTCACCACCATCAAGACAAGACAATAGCCTTACCATTCCTTTACCCATAAAGGAATTAACCACCCAGAGTTCTCTTCTTACAGACGAGCCTTCTTACACCACATCCCTGCAAGACTGTGAGCGGATGTTATCTAACTTATCTATTTCCCAAACATCTCCTTCCGTCGCTCTTGCTATAAAAGAAGAAGATTCGCCTCTGTTTCTGTCATCCATAGGAGAGAAACCTCTCAAATCAACATCACCACATTCTTTAATCATGACGGATCCCCTCAAACATGCCCTTCTACCTATTAGTTCTTCATCGCCTAAATCTTTTCAGCGACCGGTTGACCTCTTAACACCCATTGATGCAGTACCTCATTTACCCCTTGTATCACACCCACAATGGACCGGGATCACAACACACCTCTCTTCCATATCAAAGTTCCAATTCACACCTGAAGATTGTCATTCCCCAGAAGATAGACAGGTTTTATGGGAACGTTTGAGTACACCATGCTCTACTCAAATGCAGATGACTGATCTCGACACCTCTACCATATACCCAAGATGTTTACAAAAGCTCAAAATTCCTGTGTCCTCATCTTCACCCCCCTCATCTCTACCAAATACCTCATCCACATCTACTAACCTAACCAAACCTTCCCCTACGCTTGGGACTCCACCGATACCCAGTTTAACACACCCCCCTAAACGATTAGATTTATCCAAAAATAAATCCATCCATCCACCTAGGAGACAAATCCAACCTCCTCAAACCCAATCCCTACCTTTGTCACCACTAAAACCCTCGCCGTCACACCTACCTTCCATATTGGGACCTCATCCCTCCACCTTGCCTCAATACATCACACCTCCTGCATTTTCTTTAAAACGACCTGCACTTTCTACGCCCATACAAAGATCCTATCACCTATCAACCCTAAACAAACTCCATCATAAAAGGATTTGTTTGCGGTCACCCCACTTTCTCCATGGTTGTTCCCGCCACCACGTTATCTCGGAGCCTCACCATCTAATCAGCTAAACATGACTTCGCACCTAAAAACCACATTTAGTTAAAACCACTATCAATACCCCTTGTCTAAACCACCACCCGCATTTAACCAACCATACCCAAACATTACCAAAACCCACCCAATCAATACCCTCATCTTCCTCTGATTTTGACCCACTCAAAGGATCTTACGCCAAGATCCTTGATATGTTGGTGGAGAATGCGACCATTTCCCTACCTCCACTTAGACCTTATGATCCATCTAAACCTCGACTATAGGTTATGATGAGTCTAAAATCTGCGCTTATCACCGCACACCAGGGCATGATGTAGAGGGATGCAAAGCTTTGAAAGCCATCCTTCGTCAGTCACCTCTCTCAGATAGAAAGGTTAAGAAAGACAACTTACGAAGGGAGAGACCTTTAGCTTCAATTCCCTCTCCTATACCACCTGTCCCCGCCTCACCAAGATCTATCATTATTACAACCCCACCTCTCGAAGCCCATGATTCATCCCTACCATCTTCCTCCTCTTGTGTTCACGAGATCAACATGATTAGTGTTGCTACTCGAGGGTAGAAAAACAACGAGAAAGCTAAAGAAAGCACACCTGCGGCCTCTCTTTCTCCGTCCACCATCCCGATCGCACCACCACCTAAAGTGGTTATTCGTGGACCCACCTACCCCGTCTCTAATGGAGTTTCCCACCGAACCATGATCAAACAACTTCACCAATCACCTGTAAAAATGACACTGTATGATCTCATTCAGACTTTTGAATCTCATCGACAAGCTCTCGTTGAGATCCTTCAAGGGATAGAGGTCCTACCTAATGAAACTTTGCCCGTTGCCTCCATTTTAACACCCAATCACGTTGCTTCTCTCACCAAACAACCTATCTCCCAAACCACTTTTCTCTCGTATACAAGCCAAGCCGTTAGTTTCTCTCGAAGACAAAATTGTTGAATTTGGTGTAAGATCCCGACCCCTACTGTTCATCTCAGCTTATGTCCGGGACATTCGGGTACGTCATGTTATGATTGACGGGGGCGCTAGCCTAAACATCATCTCTTCAAAATCCTTCCAACAAATGAATATCCCTTCTAGCTGCATGTGTGCCAACCCCATCATGTTGCGGTCATTCAATGATGCTATTACTTCTACCTTAGGCACCGTGATCCTTAACATTCGTGTAGGACCACGTACTTTACCCGAACTCTTCTATGTCCTTGAGGGAGAGTTCCAATACAATATGTTGTTAGGCCGCCCTTGGATCCGGGCTATGGGATGTTCCTCCACCTTACATAGATGCATAAAATTTGAGTACGAGGGGAAGTCCTACATCGTAAAAGCTGATCCTCCCCCCTTCAAAACCTGCAATATGTTATATCGCCCTAATGATGTGCTTGTACCAGTCAAGACACCCATTCATCCAACCCAACCATCCACTTCAACCACACCTCTACCATCCACTTCAACCACACCTCTACCATCCACTTCAACAGCACCTACACCTTCAACCAATGAAACCGCCATCGCAAATACCACTTCCTTTCCCGCAGATAACATCCCAACCTTAGACCCCTTAGTAGATGTTTTTCAACGCCTTACGTTGGGGGAGTATCACCTATATAACGTTAGTTCTTTCCATACCCCACAGGAGTACGGACAGTTACATGCGCATCCTACCTATGACCGTCGTGTGGGGGAAGTAATCTCTACGGACCACCTAATTGCCGCACCAACCTAACGTATGGGGGTTTCGACGCATCCTCCATTACCCCGAACCTCCTCTTGGTGTGGTTCCTTTCCAATCTGATTTTCAATATTTAACTAATCGTCGTTTCACTCTCACCTTCTTGACGACTACCTTTGTGCTTGGAAAGGCTTTGGTTTTGGTCTTTATGAACAAGGCCGACATACGATCATTCCCATTACCACACGTAAACACAATGATTGTAGTGGTCTTGGATTTCGAAACACTTACACCGAAGGAACCTCGTGTCAGTTGTCTCGGAAGATGACGACATCACCCCTACTGAACCATCATCACCCATTTTGCCATCATCACCCACAGAGTCGATAGATCCTGAATCTATCCCTCCTAATTTTTTTTTTTCATAAATGCTATCTTCCTAGGTCCTCTCACTTATCAACGTGATAATGAGGACCCATCTTCTCTTCCCTTTCGTATCCGACATGATCAAGAGGATTCACCTTCAATTAATGTTGTTGAGTGCCAGGATGACGACTCCATCCTCACTTACCTTGGTGCGGATGACTCCTATATTCAACGCGCCTTACCGTCTGAAACTCAAACCATGTTGAATGAGTCTACTATAGAAATCAACATCCACATAGAGGAGGATCCTCACATTGTGAAGATCGGACAATCCCTTAACACATCAGAACAAGTCACCTTTACTACCTTTCTCCATACCCGCAACCAAGCTTTCGCTTGGTCCTACGCTGACATGCCAGGAATTGATCCTGACATTGCTGTCCATAACATCACCCTAAAACCCGATTCCAAGCCAGTCAAATAGAAACTGAGAAAAATGCATCCACGCATTGCCCTCTTGGTCAAAGAAGAGCTTCAACGACTCCTTTCTATTTCCTTCATCCTGCCTATTGACTATCCTCAATGGATTTCTAACATCGTACCTATCACTAAAGTGATGGGGGACTTTGGATATGCACGGATTTCGAGACCTTAACCTCGCTTTCCCTAAGGATGACTTCCCCTACCAAGTATTGATCAACTTGTTGATCTCATCGCGGCCATGAGATGCTTTCTCTCATGGATGGCTTTTGGGATACAATCAAATTTTGGTAGCCCCTGCCGATCAACATAAAACTACCTTCATAACTCCTTGGGGAACCTTCTGCTATCGTGTAATGCCGTTTGGCCTTAAGAATGCTGGTGCGACCTATCAACGGGCTATGACTTACATTTTTCATGACATTATGCACACTATCCTTGAGGATTACGTCGATGATCTTCTTGGAAAATCTAAACATCGCAGTGAACATCTCGATGTTTTAACCATTATTTTCGATTGCCTGTTACAATATTCTATCCGTCTTCAACCAAAGAAATGTGTCTTTGGTGTCCTTTCGGGAAAATTCTTGGTTTTATTGTCTCTTTGCGTGGCATTGAGGTCGATCCATCTAAAGTCAAAGCTATCCTAGAAATGCCCCCACCTACTAACCTCAAACAATTACGTAGTTTGCAAGGTAAACTCCAATCTATCCGGCGTTTCATCTCCCAACTCTCGGATCGATGTCAACCTTTCCATCACCTCCTTAAAAAGGACATTGCCTTTCAATGGAGCGAAGAATGTCACCAAGCCTTTGAGGCTCTTAAAAGCTTATCTCTTGCAGCCACCCGTGCTTATCCCACCTCAGGACGATCGCCCTTTCTACCTTTACCTTTCCGCCACCGACCACGCTGTAGGGGCCATGCTCACACATCGTGACTCCGAGTATCGAGAACAAGCTATTTATTATATAAGTCATACTCTGGTGGATTATGAGACTAGGTATACACATGTAGAAAAGTTGTGCCTAGCCCTATCATTTGTGGCCACCAAACTCCGACACTACCTCCTGAATCACAAAACTTTCGTCATCACCAACACGGACCCCATCCATTATATGTATGCCAAACCTCATCTAAACCAACGCATCACCCGATGGCTTATGCTCCTCGCTGACCTCGACCTTGAATTTATACACCAGAAATCAATCAAAGGACAAACTATCGCAAACCAACTCGCGGAAGCCCCTTTACCTGGGGAACAATTTACCAATTTTAATTTCCCGACGAACTCATCGCCACTCTTTCACTCAGGGAGGAGTCGTATCCAATGACCCTCTTCTTCGATGGATCCAAATGCCAGCGCGGCGGAGGAGCCGGCGTTGTTCTCATTCCTCTTGACACTGAGCCTATGCCTCTTTCATTCCGGCTTGATTTCCCCTGCACTAATAATATAGCCGAATACGAGGCCCTTGTTTTGGGTCTCCAGGTCGTGTTACACTTAGGGGTTAAATCTATTAACATTTTCAGTGACTCTCAATTGGTAGTCAATCAAGTCATGGGCATCTACCAATGTAAAAATGAGGAACTTCAAAAGTACAAACACTACGTGGATTCACTTTTGACCTTATTTACTCATTATTCTATCCAAACCATTCCCCGCTCCACTAACAAATTTGTGGATACTATGGCTTGCTTAGCCTCGCAAATTCCTGCTTCATCAACTGACTCTGACATTTTTGTCTTGGTCCAACAACTCTTTGCCCCATCTTACTCAGCCCCAGTTGTTTGTATGATAAATAATGTGTCTACTAATTCACAGGATATCTGGTATCACCAATTTCATGACTACCTTACAACCTCTGTTCTCCCACCTGACCTTACTAGTACCGGAAAACGTGCTTTTCTTAAAAGTGTTTCTCGTTATGTCGTCATGGGGGGACTCCTTTATAAACATGGCTTTGATGGCATCCTCCTTCGATGTCTAACCGGCGCGGAGGTCACCTATACCATCCAACAGTCCATGACGGTATTTGTGGTGGACATTTTAGCGGCCTTGCCATGGCCAAACGAATCCTTCACCTAGGTTATTATTGGCCTACTCTTAATAATGACTACTACGAATATGTTAAGTGTTGTGTTATGTGTCAACAACATGCCAACCTTCAACATACTCCTAGCCATCCGCTACAGGTCGCACGAGATCTTTGGCCTTTCTCACAATGGGGTTTAGACCTTATTGGTGAGATTCATCCACCCTCTTCGCAACGTCACCGATGGATAATCACGGAAACCGAATATTACACAAAATGGGTGGAGGCCATTCCACTCATTTCAACCAAAAAGGAAAAAATTGTAGAGTTCATTAACCATCACATTATCTGTCGTTTTGGTGTTCCTCATCGCCTGATAACAGATAATGGAAAATCTTTCAAAAATAAGTTGTTACAAGACCTTTGTAACAACTTCAGTATCAAACTTAGCTTCTCGTCACCGTACTATCCACAAGCAAATGGCCAAGCCGAATCTTCTAATAAAACCCTGACCAAAATCCTCATGAAAATTGTTAATAGTTTGGAAGAAATTGCCCGATCACATCCCCTTTTTGCCCTTTGGGCTTATCGTACTAGCATTCATACTCCACTAATGCCACACATTTTCTTTAGTATATGGTACCGAGGCTATCTTGACTCTTGAAATACAAATACCCTCCCTAAGAATATCTCTTGAGGATATTCTCACCAATGATGATTTCCGCCAAGAGTGGTTAGCCCAATTGGAGCTTCTTGACGAGTGTCATCTTACAAATCTCGACCACCTTCAAATCTATCAAAAACGCATCAAGTGTGCTTATGATAAGTGACTTCATGAGCGTACCTTTAAGGTTGGTGATCTTGTCCTCAAAGAGAATCAACATGTAACCAAACTAGAAAAGAGCAAACGTGGAAAATTTGCTCCCAATTGGATTGGGCCTTACATTATCACTCACACTTATGGATCAGGCACTTATCGTTTAGCTTCGCTTAATGGTAAACCTGAGCCTGAACCCCTTAATGCCTTGCATCTTCGACCATTCTATTGTTGAATTTAGTGTTACATCACTTCTTATCTACCTTGTGCTCGTCCCTTGAGCTCATTTACCACCGCATACACTTTGTTTCCTACCTACATCTTAAAATAAAATGCCAAAATAAAATCAAGCTCACATGGTTTGATTATCGCCTCACCTTAAAGATGCCTTCCCCTTTTCTAGTCCATGACTTCAAAATAATCAAATGACACATTCTTAATTAAACACTTATGGGATTTTCTTGAGTCAAACTTCCTACAAAACTAGATGCTTTATGCCAAACGGACATCTAGACCTATAAATTATACATAGACTGCTCCCTCGAAGGACAGCTATATGCCAAACTATTGCTGCTATTATATATATAGACTGCTCCCCCGAAGGACAGCTATACACAAACGCCGCATCTGCTACTATAAATAGACTGCTCCCTTGAAGGATAGCTATACACAGTCAGCCTTTATCAGAAGCTTCTCGCATTGATCAGCTTCGTGAAGACCTCAAGAGTAATAAAATACATATCCCTTGTAGACTTCCCACATCGATCAGTCTATATTCAGCAAAATAAAAGCCGCATTCAAAAGAACTTTTGAGTCATGGACTTGTCTATTTAGGTTAGGTTCTCTTTCGTCAGAATACTCACTTTATAACAAGTTCTCGGTGCCTCAGCTACACCATCCACCTCACCTCACCATTTGTTTACACAACAAAACTCAAGGGATGTGACGTATACCCGATATATTGTGATTATACAACTCTTTTCACCTATCGACTTCTCGCCTATGCAAGGCACCTAGGGATTCAAGCTCATTCTACGTTATTATGTGGTTTGTTTAGCTCTTTCACCTACGGAGAACTTTTTCCTCTTTGACTCAATCTAGGATTATGTGTTGACCTTAATCAGACACGGTTCCCTACCACTTGGGTAGGCTAACTTTCGCTTCACCTATACCTATTCCAACATCGCCAAATCCTTACCAACACCAACAACATTACCCTACCAATATCAATATTTTTACCAACCAAAAATTGCCTAAACATACCTAAATTGGTTGAATTCACCTCTCCCTGGTCCTAAGGGAGAACTACATCGGTCTGAGGCCCCTCCTTGCTTTGTGCAATGGGCTATGTAGGCAGCACTTAGGAGATATGGTGTCTCCCAAGGTTAGCTCGACCATCCCCTACCATAACTTAGCATGTGTTGTAAATATACATATTTTTGTGTATTTCTTTTCGCCAACATTCATCTTTATCATTTTTCAAAACAAACATTCAAAACACGACCCTTCTCATTATTATAACTCAAATCAACATACATATTCAGTTTTATTTAGATGTTCAACAAATACATCTTCTCTATCATCGACGTGCAGGTCGGCATCCTTATTTATTCTTATACCTCTATAAAATTCACTTAGACCCTCGCGCCTCATCCCGAACCAGGTGATGATCATGATCGTCGACGCCTCTCGCCGGGCCTCTCCATCCTCAAAGGCACCACGGCTATTGGTACCACCCACTGATCTACCAATCTCTCCTGTAACATATGAATACGCCTCTCGCATGGAGGAATCTCACCTCTAGTCTCTCCGCTCATGACTCCAAAACCGCTAACAATCCTCGTTGTCTCATTCACCCATGTTTGGAGCTAATGAACTAAACCCTGCAGATGATCTCTCTCCGCTGTAATCACAGCTATGTCAGGACGATCACGTACACCTCGCAGCTCTGCTACCCACCATAATCTATAGGCCTCTCGCTGCTCTCGCATCCATTACCCCGCGATCGGCCGCTATCTCTTTCGGGTCCTTCGGAGGTGTCGGCCAGGAGGTGAGAATGATGCCTCCGCGTCGATCCTCATATATGGTCTATAAGCCAGGGGTATATCCTGCACAAATCCAAATTGTCGCCACACGCGATCTAGAGGAATCCTCTCATACTCACCTGGCCTGTGCCCCGCAATCCACCTCAATCGCTCTACACCCCTCAACTCCTCAGCTATGTTCTCTGTCACCATATAGTTCCCGTAAGGCCTCCAAAAATATCCGTAATCATCACCATCTCCCATACCGCCTATAATACTCGGTGTCTGTCATCACGGCCTGGGATCTTGCCTCTTGTTCTGTCTGGACCCATCGTCTGAATCCCAACCTCTGCACTCCTGTCTCTCCCGACTGGATGGGTCGGCCTATTGGTCACACACAAACAATGTGCTCATAGGCCCAACAATGTAATAAGTATGAACAATCTAGTGTCGTCCTGTGATTTCACCTACAAGCCCATAAACCCCTGTATAGCTCCGCCAAATATGCAGGTGCCCATGCAAAAGTCACATTCCTTTCTATCATTTCCCAAATAACACACATCAATGCTTTTGGAAATCTTCCCCCATCCGCCCTCGGTAATGCATAATACCCCACCGCTATCATTAATACCACTGCCAACCTTGTTGCCTCAGGGTGTGCTACATACATTATACCATACGTGAATGTCAAACCTCGTTGTGTCAAATCTCGTGCGTATGGACCAAATACTGTTGTTATCGCTCCCCACGCCGCGCTAGGCAATGCCTGATATACTGGTCTTCCTATAATTGGGAGTCTCAAAATACGGAACACATCTTCCAATGTCACTGTCATCTCCCCTGTTGGCAGATAGAAGGTATTCTTCTCTGGATTCCATCTCTCAATCAACGCCTATAACATCGCATGGTTATGTGTGATTCATGAATAATAGCGGATTCCGCTTAACCCCAAATGATTTATCAATGCCCATTCAGCTAGTGTTACATCCGCTCGGATTCATGACAACAACGCTGGCACAGTATCATTCATCCTTAACCCTACCTCCACCTGCACACATCAAAATGACACACAGCCATTCAATAAATCAAATCCCCAAAGGTTTTTCTCACATTCGGAAATTTTACAGAACCGTATCGGTTATAGATAGCCGATATCGGTTTACTAGCCGATACCGGTTATCTTTAAACGATACCGGTCCTATCAATTTTATACACCCTACCTCAAAAAAGCCACCTACGACACTTATTTGATCGTTTACCCTCTCTATACACACAAACATACCCGAAACCCCGATTACCCACCCCATAACATTCACCTCATCCATAACCCTTGCTATCACCTTTTCTTTCTCATCTCTATCCACTTACACTTCTCTCTCATCCTAGTCACAAAACATGCAAGAATAAAATTACAACCAAATAGTTTACCTCTTGGGATGTAGAAGCTTGAGGTGGAACTTGCCTTCCCTCTCATCCTCCTCGCCGGATGCTTCTCCTCGTTCAGCCATGTTCACCACCCTTTTCAAATATAACTTGCCTTTCTGCCTTCTGAATCTCAGCCCACACTCACGTTACTTGTCTCTTTCCTCCTTATCACTCAATTCTCTCATGCAATTACCTGTCTCAGTTGTCAAACAACATCGCATTCACGTATTTAACTTCTTGCATGGCTCTAAAAATAAGAACTTAAGTTGCCACCCAATCTTTTCTATTTTTAGAAAAGCTCATTTTGAATAACCGGTATCGGTTACCGATATCGGTCTATTGTCTACCGACATCGGTTATCTAACCGATATCGGTCATATACCTACCTTTTTTAAACATAGTTCTTTTCTTTATTTTCTACCTAATTTTTGTGGCGCCCGCCTCTTTTTCCTGCATAACAACACCATTATCCATATTTTTCATCAAATCAATATCTCATCACAATTTCCTCGACATCATCTATCTATATTACAAAAAAAAAACAAAAAAACAAAAACAAGCCATCAACAAAAGATATCAAAAACCATCAATATATACACCATTTGGATCCAACTCATCATCTACATACATTCAATTTCACAAACCATCGACAAAACACATACAACATTTCATAACACAACATGTGAATTAAACTCATCATCTATATATACATACATTCCATTTCAAAAGCCATCAACAAAAGACATCAACACCATCAATATATAAACCATGTGGATCAAACTCATCATACATTAAATATCACAAACCATCGACAAAACACTTAAAACATTTTAAACACAGCATATGGATCAAAATCATCATATATATCTATATATCAAAGGTTTTAAATATACAACTTTCCCTCGCATAGGGTGCTCGTGATCTCATAATAATACAAAGCCATCACGCAAGCCGCAATAATCAAGTAACATCTCGACTTGGCTCGCAGGCGGTCTCTCATATCAAAATATACTCGGCTCAAAGCCGGTATCAATCTGTACAACCCGTATACTCGTCTCGCAGGATGGTATATACAATCAATGAGTAAATGAATAAATCAATCATATGTGGGCACGCAGGCCTCTATAAACATAACCGGTTCGCAGACCGGTGCCTATATCCAATGTACAAACAAAAACATATATCTCTAACCCAGGGATGTCTCAACTCTCCCCACCGCCCTCAGCACCTCTCCCTGCGGGTCCTGGCCCTAGCTCCCACCTCCTCCCTGTCACCGACCCACCGGCTGTAGCTGCACCCCCCTGGGATCTCTGACTCCGCGAGGTCTCGGCTCTGTGCGCCGCATATGGCTGATAGTCAGCCCCGGTACCATCAAGGACATCCTGATAATACCGGGCCTCCACTCTCACCTCCATATAGCAGGCCCATGCCACCATAGCTGCTAGGGCTAGTCCCCGACTCCTAATAATAATGGCCCCTGTGTCTGCGGTGCTCGTGGCTGTATCGGTGCTCGTGGTGTGTTGGTGGGGGCTGCCTATGGTGTGCACTCGTGGCTGAGCTCGTGCACTGCGTTTCATATTCGTGCTAAGCTGGCTACCCTCGTAGGACACCTATCTGTGCTTGTGCAGCAGCAAGCTGCCCTTGTAACAACTGCACTTGTCCCCTGAGCTAGTCCCTCTCTGCTATAATAGCCGCTAAGTCTGGGCTTTTGTGGGGTTGTGCTCTCCTCGCGGCTCTCTCCCCTACCCACCATACCAAAAATGATCTTGTGCAGCGTGGCATCGTCCATGGTATCATCTGCAGCCTCTCGGCTACCAATCTGGGTCCACGGGTTGTGGTGCGGGTGGGGCCTCTATATCATCCTCCAGTACTAAGGGAAGGGAGGTGGCTCATCCTGTCGGAGCCCCATCTGCCGCCGTACCCTCTCCAGGGGTATCCGCTCATGCTCTTCCGCCTCCGTCCCGCTATCCGTAATGTATCTGGATCCAACGCAACCGTGATCGGCTCCTCCCATGGGGCGATGACCTCTCGTAAGGCCTCCATACAATATCCAATACAGAGCACACCCTCTAATAAATGACGGTAGTACGTGACATCCGTCCGGCGAGCACCGCTCATGGCTGGCCCACGACCCCCAACCACCTCTGAAAGCCATATCTATAAATCACCTGTGGCCCTAGCTGCTGGGGCAGCCCTACTGGTCGAATGCATATGATATGCTCATATGCCCAGCAATGTAACAAAAATGTGGAACAAATCCCAAATCACCTCATCCGGCGATAGCCCCACAGCTCTCTGTATAACTGCACCAGGTATACTGGTGCCCAAGCATAACATGTATGCTCCTCCACCATCTCGTGTAGTACCCCCATCAGCGCCCATGGAAAGTGGCCTCCCTCTGAGTCCGGGAGGGCGAAGCATGTGATGCCGATCATCATCAACATGGCAAGTCGTGTCTCATGTCTGTGGGCACGATACATGTCCCCATAGGCAATGCTCGCGCTGTGATAAGTCAATAGCGGCTACATCCCCGAATACCTGTAGAATGCTATCCATGGCTGTCTCTACATCTACCTGGAATACTACCTCTCCATCGATCGGTAGTCTAAGGATGTGATACACATCCTCCAGTGTAATCGTCATCTCTCCAGTCGGGAGATGGAACACATTGGTCGCCGGATCCCATCTCTCGATGAGGGCAACCATAAGACTGTGATCCCTATCTATAGCCCTATAACGCTGGACTCCGCCGAGTCCCACCTCGCGCATGATGGCCCACTGTGCTGCGGACACGTGTGGCCACATCTGTCTCAACAGTGGGGGCATCCTATCCCACATCGTCACCGACATGACTTGCTGAAAATAACCCACTGCATTAGCCCTACTCTTTACAACAACAACTACTTTAACCTTCTATACCCCCTTTTACCCGCCCGACCACACAACCGCCCCATTTTCCCACCCACCAATCACCCTTCCTCTCAACCTCTACCCCTTCCCTCTTCACCCCCAAAAACACAAAGCCCAACAATAAACACAAAACCCAAACCACTAATACCAACACACCCAAACAACAACCCACAATACCAAAACACCCACACAACAACCCAAACAACGACCAAAAATTCAAAACAACAACAAAACCCAACCAACCAAATTAATAATCCTAGCTACGGACCGGTACCGGTCACCCATGACCGCCACCGGTCCTCCCTCCACAATGTCTCCACCGACGCCGGTCGCCATACGACCGACACCGGTCAACCACAAACCAACCTTGCCCCAAAACTTCTTGACCGATGCCGGTCGCTTAGTGACCGGCATCGGTCACTGTAAAATCATGGAGCCGAACCCGACGCAGCCCCCCAAACCCTTTTTGACGTATTACTCCCATTTTACCCATTAAAAAATCCTAAAACCTACCCACCCTACCATTTTAGCCTATTTAACCTATCTACCCTCTCCCTTTTCCAAACCACTTCCATTTATTAATTATTTTATTAAAAACATGGATTCCTACCCAAACCCAAATATAGCTTAACAACATCAACTTCACACAATTAAAGGTTTCAAACCTACCAGTGCGACGACGACACGTTGTCGTGGTGGGATAGGTGGCGGTGGTCCAGCTGGTCCAGCACCTCCTGCTCCTCCGGGCTATGCCATGGCTCTAACTCTCCTCTGCTGGGTCCTCCACCAATCAACTGCTGCCTCCTACTCGCTTGGGCCTACCAACCACTCACTTCTCCACTCAAATCGTGACACCTCAGCTGACAAATACACTAATCTCATCAATACACCTCAGAAAACTCAAATTGGTTTTCGAATTGACAATGTGACAATGACAGTTGTTTTTTTTTTTAGGTTTTTGACCTATAACCGATATCGGTTATGTTGTGCCCTAGGGAACCAGTATCAGTCACCTAACCGATACCGGTCATATCTAGCTGATATCGGTTTAATCCCTACCTTTACCAAACTTCTGCCCTTATTCACCACTCTCCCTTTCTCACCACATTGCCTATTCACCACATCGCCTACACCCGCCATTGCTGCTTAGCCTTTTTTGACTTCATTTGGCCCGACCCAAGGCCGCAACCAACCATTTGGCCCAACCCAAGGCCGCCACCTAACCATTTGGCCCGACCCAAGGCCCCACCAACCAATCGAGGCCCGACCCAAGGCCGCACCCAACCATTTGGCCCGACCCAAGGCGCGCACCCCAACCATTTGGCCCGATCTAAGGCCGCACCCCAACCATTTGGCCCGACCCAAGGCCACAACCAACAATTTGGCCTGACCCAAGGCCGCAACCAGCCAATTAGGCCCAACCCAAGGCCGCACCCCAACCGTTTGGCCCGACCCAAGGCCGCAACCAACCATTTGGCCCGACCCAAGGCCGCAACCAGCCAATCAGGCCCGACCCAAGGCCCCACCCAACCACTGGCACAACCATGCGGCCGCAACCAACCATTTGGCCCAACCCAAGGCCACAACCAGCCATTTGGCCCAACCCAAGGCCGTAACCAACCATCCGGCCCAACCCAAAGCCGCCACCAACCATTTGGCCTGACCCAAGGCCGCACTCAACCCATCGAGGCCCGACCAAGGCCAGAACCCAACCACTTGGCTCGACCCAAGGCCGCCCCAACCAATTGGCCCGACCCAAGGCCACAACCCTACCACTTGGCCCGACCCAAGGCCGCCCCAACCAATTGGCCCGAGGCCAAGGCCACAACCCAACCACTTGCCCGACCCAAGGCCGCCACCAACCATCAGGCCCAACCCAAGGCCGCACTCAACCCATCAGGCCCGACCCAAGGCCCTCCCTAATCAATCGGCCCGACCCAAGGCCACACCACTCAAATACCTCACCCAAAACCAATAAATTACAATTTTTATCCACCCATCCCGTAGCTTTTTGTTCAATCGAGCTCCCTGTTCGTGTTTTAGCATGATTAGGTACTTGACTTGATCGGTTGACCAACTTTTCCTAGACCTAGACCGTGATGTTTATCTCAACCAAACCAACCATTCGTACCGCCGAATATGCCTAAATGTTCCTCGTACCTTACCGTTATATCCCCTAGAGCTACTTCCTATGCCTGGATACCAGGATTATATCACCCTTGTTTGGATAAACTATCGACCTTTGCCTATGAATTGCTTGTTTTCTCTTCACATCATGTACCCTGGTCGCACTACTGCATTTCAACGTGCGTCTGCTTCTTTGGACCTACCCCACCATCTCACCATTATTTCAACACCATTTACCCTTTATCAACTCTATCCCTGATTTTCCTCAATCTGTGATAGATTTGAGGGGGATTACCTCTACCCTTAATAGGAGTAACCACTTCATATTATTTTCCGCGCAGCTTTACAAGACAAGATACACGACAACAAGGGGCTAATGTAGACACAAAATTTATGTCTTACGACCTCCCGTACCATGCATCTCATTTCGCAACCTAACCTCATCACCTAAACCATACACAATTATTTATTAATTACCTTACAATTAATAAATCCACACCCCCAAACCTACCACCTCATTTCACCACCTCATCATGACCTAGTCCTAACCCTAAACTAACCTAATTAAGACCTATAACTTGGTCTACATCCACACCCATGACTAATGACTCCTCACTCGCACCCAAAACCGACCTCGTAATAACTTGACCAAGCCCGCAACTAATCCCTCGGGAGAAAAGGAGGGAAAGTTGGCTATTTTACTAAAAATAGCCCACTTTGACTGAACCGATACCGGTTTCTACTCGACCGCCATCGGTTACGTAACCGCCATCGGTTCCCTGTAAATGACCTCCTCCAACCAGAAAAAAAAAGGAGGATTTTTGATTAATCGGGATCATCAGAAGTCATTGAAGAAATCTGGATTTTACTTGGCCGAGCAGAGACAAGTGAAGAAACAAGAAGAGTTTGCAGAGAAGGACATCAAGCCTAAGACTGCAACTGAGTAACCAGAGCCTTGTGACACTCATCTGATCATCGGGAGGGAAGACATCTCATCTTCTGATTGTTAGGTCATCCTACCTGAGTTCTGCCTTTGCCATCACAGTCCTTGGATCCGCATCCTCATCAATAACCAGTAAGTAGTATTTTGTATGTCCCTTTAATAACATTTCTTGAGCTTCTGAATCACCGCCATCATAAGTCTATTCCTAGATATACTAACCGGTAACACACTATATCTAACTGTCATTCCTCTACCCTATCATTACCCCAAGATCACCTCCCCTACTCTCAGAGTCCCTCTCATCACCCCGTTACCTAACCCCACTCATTTACCAGCCTTATAAACAACACAACCACCCTACAACCAATCTTCACCAAAAGCCCCTAAAACATTACCCCTACCGATATCGATTATTAGCAATCGGTAAGGTTCATGATGACGCATCGCATCGCCACCGTGATTCAAAACCAAAAACAGCCTTTCCTCTACTTGTTTCAACGAGGCAATTAAATTGTGATTTTACAATCATTTGTGTTAATTCATATTAGCAGGGGAACTGACCACCTTCGAAAGGAAGTTTTATATTTGCTAGACCAAGGCAGTTCCTCATTTATTGTCTAATTAAAATCTGGTGTTCTTGTATTCTTACTTGCAGTAGTCCTTCTAAGACAAAAATTATTTCTTCACAAAGTCGATCCGATCTCTCTCTATGGTACGTGCACACCATCTCGACATTCAACAGCTTATTCCTCCTAGCCCTAACCCTCATCTGTTTCTCAAAGGAATGAAAGGATAGAAGCAAATCTACTCCCAAAAGCTGAAACATTATGTGTGAAACATTTTAGCTAAGGGTTAGGGTCGAGGTAAGGGTCCTGGACATAAGTTTGAGATGAATAGAGTAGGGTCGGGGTCTTCTACACCAAAGTCGACAATTTCTTCTTTGGAGAAACCGACGGCGGTGGCTTCACTGTGTGCATGGGACGTAGTGGTTTGGGAGATAGGTTATTTGGTGAGAGAAGGAACGTGATTGGGTGTTAAAATGGAGGAAACGGGCAAAGTTTCGTTAGGTAGGACCTCTATCCTCAAGAATCTCAACGAGAGCTTGTCAATGAGATTCAGAAGTCTCGAATGAGATCATACAAAGTGTCATTTTTACAGGTGATTGGTGAAGCTGTTTGATCATGGATCACACATAATGTTTCAAAGCTATTGAGAATAGAGTTGCTTTTATCCTTTCATTCCTTTGAGAAATAGATAAGGGTTAGGGCTAGGAGGAATACTGTTAAATGTCGAGTGGGTGCACGTGTACCGTAGAGAGAG
Source organism: Taxus wallichiana var. yunnanensis (assembly GCA_018340775.1). NCBI lineage: Eukaryota > Viridiplantae > Streptophyta > Pinopsida > Cupressales > Taxaceae > Taxus > Taxus wallichiana. Next base: position 951,027,759 of record CM031242.1, read on the forward strand.
ATCAGATCGATTGCGAATAACTCCTTTTTGCCTGGGAAGGACTACCTGCAAGTAAGAATACAAGACCACCAAATTTTAATTAGACAATAAATGAGGGAACTGCCTTGGGCCCGGGACATATAAAACTTCCTTTCGAAGGTGGTCAGCTCCCGCTAATATGAATTAACACAAATGATTGTAAAATCACAATTTAATTGCCTCGTTGAAACAAGTATAGGAAAGGCTGGTTTTTGGTTTTTAATCACAGTGGTGATCGGGTTGGTCATTGAATCGTACCGGTTGCTTAATAATTGATATCGGTAGGGGTAATGTTTTAGGGCTTTTGGTGAAGGTTGGTTGTAAGGTGGTTGTGTTGTTTATAAGGTGGTAAATGAGTGGGGTTAGGTAACGGGGTGATGAGAGGGAATCGAGAGTAGGGGAGGTGATCTTGGGGTAATGATAGGGTAGAGGAATGATAGTTAGATATAGTGTGTTGCAGTGTAGTAGATCTAGGAATAGACTTATGATGGCGGTGATTCGAAGCTCAAGAAATTTTATTAAAGGGACATACAAAATACTACTTACTTGGTTATTGATGAGGATGCGGATCAAGGACCGTGATGGCAAAGGCGTAACTCGGGTAGGATGACCGACAATTAGAAGATGAGATGTCTTCCTCCCGATGATCGATGAGTGTCACAAGGCTCTAGTTACTCGGTTGTAGTCTTAGGCTTGATGTCCTTCTCTGTAAACTCTTCTTGTTTCTTCACTTGTCTCGCTCGCCAAGTAAAATCCGGATTTCTTCAATGACTTCGATGATCCCGATTAATCAAAATCCTCCGTTTTTGTTTCGGGCCGAGGAGATCATTTACTGTGGAACCGATGGTGGTTACGTAACCGATAAGCGGTCAAGTAGAACCGTATCGGTTCATTCAAAGTGGGCTATTTTTAGTAAAATAGCCAACTTTCCCTCCTTTCCTCCCAAGGGATTAGTTGCGGGCTTGGTCAAGTTATTACGAGGTCGGTTTTGGGTGCGAGTGAGGAGTCATTAGTCATGGGTGTGGATGTAGACCAAGTTATAGGTCTTAATTAGGTTAGTTTAGGGTTAGGACTAGGTCATGATGAGGTGGTGAAATGAGGTGGCAGGTTTGGGGGTGTGGATTTATTAATTGTAAGGTAATTAAAAATAATTGTGTATGGTTTAGGTGATGAGGTTAGGTTGCGAAATGAGATGCATGGTACGGGAGGTTGTAAGACACAAATTTGGTGTCTACAGGGGTACCAATGGAAAATCGCAACCAAGGAATTGTACCAATTGAACTTGAGCATGCGTAACCTTCGATGAGTATCTCGAGCTAGAATATGTATGCAAGTTACCTAAATCACTAGGAGAGTTATTTCGATAATGTTTTGGCAATTTTGGGGCCATCTGCTCTCTAGATGAAGGAGATCGCAGCCTAGAGCATCCATTGGGCATGGAGTCTGCGATGTGTGCGATCATGAAACCGCCCGTAGTCACTTGAAGATCATCTCTTGAATCTTATTCGAATCTTGTAACCACTTAAAGAAGACTTGGAAGCAATAGAAGAGCATGTGCAAGAAGCACGTGAGGATAAATAAATATGTACAAACAAAAATGTGTGTAACGCACTTGGAAGAATTGAAACTTTTGTAACATATAAAGAATGATGCAAAGTAGACTTAATGGAAGTATTTGAGATATATCCCATTTACTAGGATCTCTGCAACGCGCTTCCATCAAGATGAGTTAACTCAAAAGAGTTATCCTCTTTGCACAAAATGATGATGTATGGGCCACTCTAAATTGCATCAAACTTTAAATGACATCATGGTTTAGCTCTATCAACATCACATTTTAGGAATAAGTCCACAACTTTGAAAGCTTGGGGCCTATCCTTTCTGTCAAACCATTTCTTTGTTTCTTGTTGATGTTTTTATAGCTTCATCATGGAAGAGTTCCTTAGCTCTTCAATATCAACAACCTCTTCCATTCGATTTCTCTCTCATCCGTGCCTTGAATTCCAATTGCTGCGGGAAAGTGTTAATGAGTACAATTATAGTGTCAAAGGAAGGGTAGCCTCCTTACCATAGACAAGATTGTAAGGAAAAGTCCCTATTGCCTTTTTTACTGTGATTCTATATTCCCAAAGCATGTACGAGACTATATTTGGCCGATGTTCATTGTGTGCTTCATGATTCTGATCAGGTTCTTGTTTTTGTTGACTCTGCCAAACTGTTTCCCTGAGGGTAATAGTTGGAAGAATTCTTCAGGTATATGTTCATATTTAGTGCCCAATCAGTGATTTTGGTCCCAAGGAAGGCTTTTGCATTATCAGAGATAATGGTTTGAGGAATGCCAAAAATTTTGATTATACCTTCAAGAAAGTCAAGGATGATTGACATGATTGATTCCTTGAGTGCGAAAACTTCTATCCATCTGGTGAAGTAATCTGTAGCTACCAACACCCACTTGAGTCCAACGCTTGAAGGTGGATTGATCTTACCTATGAATTCGAGACCCTATTGTGTAAAAGGTTGATCTGCTTGGATTGGTCGAAGGGGAAGCGATGCCACTCATTTCTTTCTTGCAACGAAAGCACATTCCTAACATTTTGTGACCCACTTGTGTGCATCTACAAATAGGGTAGGCTAGAAGATACTGCCATTATGATCTTTGTTTATGTAGATCTGGAAGAGAATTTTCCACCAGAAAATCCATCATGAAATTCTTCTAACACTCTTTTAGTTTGTGCACCATTGATACATTTTAATAACACGCCATCAAGATTCCTTTTGAAGAGAAGTCCATCAATCAACACATAATGGATATATTGTAACCTAATATGTATTCCCTTTTCTTTGTTTAAACCAAGAGGCTATGCACCCTTGGAAAGGAATGTGATCATGTCCTTCATCCAGTCATGCGTGCTAGGGTTTATGCTCTGATCAAGTTTTGTGTGAGGGAGATCCTCATCCAAAAATAATGAAGTCTTAGCTGCAATCTGCACATCCTGAACAATATGACTACAAAGAGCACTACCTATTAAAAGTTTTGTGGCTTTGATAGTCATATTATACTCCATGATTTTGGTCACCCATCATGCTCTCTTTTCATTGATTTCTACCCCCATGATGAAGTCTCTGATAGAAGAATGGGAAACTAACACCTTAATATGATTTGTGGCAAGCATACTTTTCAATTTTTTGAGCACATGCATGATGGAGAAAACTTATTTCTCCATGTGAATGTATTTTAGTTCATAATCCTTCAGCATCTAGCTGAAGAAAGCCACTAGTTGTTCCATCCCTTGTTCATTTTCTTGTGTTAGGACAACAAAAACACTCGCATCAATTCCATAAGCATAAATAATGAAATCCTTGGAATAGTATGGGTTGATGAGTGTTAGCACACAAGAAATTTCTTTCTTGATCTTGTTAAATCCTTCTCTTCCTTCTGCTGTCCATCTAAAGGCTATGTCCTTCTTGAGCATCAAGGTGATGGGCCAAACTCAGTCTGTAAAGTTAGGGATAAAACACCTAACAAAATTGATCTTACCAAGGAAGGACTGCAAGGCCTTTTTGTGCACTAGTAGGGAAAGAGATAGGATGGCTGAAACATGCTCAGGATCAATTGTGATGCCATCCTTTGAAACCACATGGCCTAAAAGCTTGCCCTGCACCACCAAAAATTACACTTCTTGGGGTTAAGAGATACCCAAAATCTCTGCATCTCTCAAAGACTTGTTCCAAGTGTTCCATATGATCAACGCTCTGCTTTGAGAAGACTGTTATGTCATCAAGGTAAACTAAGATGAACTCATCGATATAAATTTTAAAGGCAATATCCATGGCGCGTTGAAATTTGGTTCCAACGCTTCACGAGACCAAAGGGCATCTTCTGATATGCATATGTTCCCCACTTGGTTGTAAACAATATTTTGAGTTGATCCTCTTTCTTAAGAAGGATCTAATTGATTCCTGAATATCCATCTAGCATTGAAAACCTCTGTGCACCAGCCACACTCTGCATAATCTGATCAATAAAAGGCAAAGGATAATGATTCTTTAGAGATGCCTTATTTAAATCTTTGAAATCAACAAAGAGTCTTATTTTTCCATTCTTCTTGTGCACTAGAACCACATTTGTGACCCAGGTAGAGTATTGTATGTGAAAAATAATTTTTTCCTCAATGAGTTTGGATAATTCCTTTCTCATGAGGGGCTCTATCTTTGGATTGACTAGTTGCTTCTTCTGTATAACGGGTTTGTTACTAGGATCTAGGTCAATGGAATGTTGAGAAACACTTTGATCAAAACCTTTGAGGTCTTCATACTCCCATGAGAAGATATCACTATATTTTTGATAGAGAGATATGAAGGCATTCTTTTTATCACGCGTGCGAGCTTTACTGAGAAATAACTCTTTTCCACATGCAATAATGAATGGGTAGCATTCTTCTGCATGACATGCATGTACTTTTCTTCACCCTTGAACTCATCATCATGGCTAAACATTTTCTCTAAGGTGACCATCCCTTTAGGAAACTTGTTTGTCTTTAGTTGAATCACTTGGTCACCATAGCTGTCATGCAAGTCAACTTGCATGCTTGATGAAAACTCAACTTCATTTTGGATGAACTGGATGATCTACGCATCACTGTCAAACACTTTCCAGCTGGTGTTGTTGTCTATAATGGATGGCCTAATCACCATTTTGATGTGTTGAGTGTTTCCTTTGACAAAGTCTTGGCGGGAGGGAACCGCAAACCGAGCACGACCATTTGATTAGCTTCTTTGTTCATTTTACGCAGCACCACCTGCAGATTTAGAGCATCAAAGCTCTCAAGGAGGTCCTAAAATCTATGCTTATAAGCTTTTGATAAGCTTTTTATTTGCCTAAACTTTGTTGGTAACCTTGTGGGTAACCAATTCTATGTCCCCAAATTTATGTAGCATCTTAATTTTCTTCTTCTCAAGAATGAGAAAGCCATGCACCAACGCTTCATACTCTGCCACATTGTTAGAACCTGTGAACTGTAGTCTATGCATGAAGATGAATTTATCATCTTTAGGGGAAATGTGAACCACTCCTACCCCATGCCATTTATTCTTCCGAGATCCATCAAAGTATAACTTCCATGAGACTCAGATTCAACTTTATCTTTCTTGAGTGCACGTGGAATCATAACTTCTTCTTCAAGAATGCAGTAAGTACCAAACCCACTTTTGTAAGCTTCCAATTATTCATCATATGGATCAAATTTATGGTGCCTCTCTACCCATTCATCAAGAAATAGGCTAGGAATAGAGGGTGGAAGAGACTTCTCTTTAGGAAATGAAGCTTGTTCTTCTTGGATTAAACAATTGGCTTGGAGAGGGGATGGGAAATATGACTCTACATGATAGGAAATATAGGCTCAGCTTGTATGGTAAACCGGGTACCATACCTTGTCTTTAGTATCATATGAGACCAATCAAAATACAAGTAACCACCCACTTTAGCAGTAAAGTCTCTTGATAAACATAGGGCAAACAAAGGAGGTAGGTCAATGATTGACACATCTTGAGTTATTGCTAGGCTTAAAAATGCATAGAGGGTTAACTCAAGATCCTTGATGACTCATAAGGTGGTGAAATTTTATCCACCAAGTTTTAGGACACCTTTAAACAAATGGATATATTTCAGACCTAATACATCAACAATTTTCTTAGGCATAATAGAAGTGCTAGTGTTTGATGCAATCATGCAATTATGCACTAGGTGTTTGCCTATAATCAAGGAAATATAAAGGGTGGGGTTTTAGTAGCTCGATTACTTGCTTCTCTACTCATTATTGTGAGACATTAACCAAGTTGTAGGACACCTTTAAACAAAAGGATATATTTCAGACCTAATACATCAAAAATTTTCTTAGGCATATGAAGTGCTAGTGCTTGATGCAATCATGCAATTATGCACTAGGTGTTTGCCTATAATCAAGGAAATATAAAGGGTGGGGTTTTAGTAGCTTTGATTACTTGCTTCTCTACTCATTATTGATAGATATTAATAGAAGCATGTGGCTTCTACATAACTAGATCAACGCGGGGAGTTACCCAGAGCTTCATGTAATAGACCCCACTGAGATGGAGTGGTCGGGGCATCCCATATTGTGAAATTTAGGTTTTATCTCTTCATCGGTCCATAATGCTAAATGGAAGGCCCATTTTATTGTGTATTTTGGGAAAAAAATCCCTTGACTGTTCAAGCATGGAAGCATGGAATTTAGCTAGAGCATATGCTTGACCTACCAAAGGACGACGCGCATTGCTTCAGAAGGAGCTTTGCGTGGGATCTCTTGTGTAGGGACTTGGGTGATTTTAGTACTGGATGCCTTGGCTGCATATTTATTCTTCTAAGGATCTACTCGTGATGCTGGGATTGTGACCTGTGTGCTTGATTCTAACATTCTCTTCTTGTATCTTGTGATGTCTGTAACTTGGGTGTGTGGTGTATCGTATCTTCTGCAGCTTGGTTGATTGCACAGAAGTCCTCAACACCAAAGAACATAAAATTTGTCTTTAGAGGAGCTTCTGGTCTTTCTTGGTTATCTACTTGGGAACTTGTTGAAGGCTCATAGGATGAAGAATTCTGGATCATGAAATCTTGGGCATGCATAACATTAGCACAATGATATTGACTATGAGGCATGTTGCAAGGGAAGCACCATTTTGACTCTTGCACCAAATTGTTTTGAACTGGAACAAGCACTGACTCGCACTTGGTACTGGAAGATAAGGTGTGGTAGGAACAAATTACAAGGGAAGATGTGCATTGGGATGCCATTTATCATTCTGTTGGTTGGGTGCATATCTTTGATTTCCTTATTGATTCTGCCAAGGATGATTGCTTTGGCCATGTATATGATTATAACTACCTCTATAGGCTTGTACCTGGTGTTTCTCTAATGATATGACCTTGTTTGACAAATTTCTAATCAGTGCCTTCAACTCTTAATCTTCCTTCTACTGCACTAGAGAGTAAGATGTTGAGGCAATTAGTTGTGATCTTTTCTTAGGAGCAGGATAGGGGCCTGTAAGGTGGGGCACTTGTGACATTTCTGGAAATAAGGGCATAGGTAATCTAAGAGCTATCTTTCCCATCCGAATAAGACTATTTTCTTCCCTTACTTGCAATACTATAAGCGGTTGGTGAATTCCTACCTCCCATGGATTGAATCGTGACTGAGATATTGCTATTGAGTGCTTTTAGATAATACAAGAAAGCATGCTAGGCTGTAGGTCTTACCACAAGAGGGATATTGTCCCAAGTGTTCTAAAATCTAATGTTTAAATCAGTCATCTACTTTTTGGGTACCCTCCTTGTTGTTGTCAGTTGCTCTAACAAAGATAGGTCATTTGACTTATCGTCAAAGTAGTCTGCAAAGGGTTGTTCCCATCTCCTCCTAGGTGGTAATAAATCCAAGTCTTAAGCCTTGGTAGCATTGAAGTGCTTTACCTTTGAAAGAGGTTGGAAGTAGCTCCATTGTTTACATCATCATGTGTGATCAAATAGAGTGAACACACATTTTCTATATCCTGGATATATTCCTTAGGGATTACTTGATTCTCACCAATAAAGTATGGAATACTTTTGAGTGCACCATTTGGCATATCATGTTGCACAGCCATAACCAAGGGATTTCCTCCAAGTAAATTTTACAAAGTTCTTAAGTGGAGGAGGTGGCTAATGCGTCATTTTTGGGCACACACGTTGCCTACTTTGAGAAGGAGTTGAATGGGAGCAACGCACTAAAGATAGAGATGTGTGCATGGACTTTCGGAATGGAGTATTCACGAGGATAACTGGAGGTACTCAAAATAATATTCACCTACCACACTTTTTCTTGTGTGCACTCTTCTCATGAAAGGTTCTTAGGATCTGTTAAAACAGATATTTAAAAATGTTGGTAGTGCTAGATGTGTTGAAATGAGCATCTAAAGGCTGAAATACAAAGTCCACACACCAAAACTTAGAGATATGAAATTTAAGCTTTCATTGCTTGTCCCACTGGGTGTGCCAGAAACTATTGGTCATTTAAATGTGCACTCACGTCTCGAATCATGGAAGGACCAAGTTGTTTGAGATAAAAATGGTACCATCCCCAAGTTGTGGGACCTTGTGCACTTGGGACGGATCTCCAGAGAAGGCTAGTTCTAATTCTACTACTACGATATTACTAGTGTTGGAAGGGGAAACTAAGCTAAAATTTCTAAGGGACCGAGAGATATAAGGATAACATGAAAGGAATCCTACACTAGAAGGTGATAACACTAGAAAAGAGGGATGAACACTATCTATTCTAAGAGGGAATGAAAGGAAATGTGTGAAAGGAGGCTAGGCACGAGTAGCATAGCTAAACACATATTTACATTGTTCTCATGGAACACAACTAAATAAGGAACTACAAGGGATGTGAAATGGCACAACTAGCACACAACATAAAATAAAAGGCAAGAATAAGGAATGCAAACACATTAGGACAAAGAATAGTCACAAAATGATGCTTCTATTACTTTCAAAAATGCACAGAGCTGTTATAATGGTGAAGGAGGCCGATATCCACATGCAAGAGCCAGATCTAGAGGTTTGTAACTCAAAATACTAGAAAATATGAAGTCCTTAATAGAATGCATAAGGATCTAGAGTGTCCAACATTAATAATGATCCCAAATCTTACATTTATAGATGAATCTATAGAAGAAAGAAGAGAAGGAGGAAAACTCAAATTTGAAATACAACCACCAACAAGAAGCATTCAATGCCTACAAATCTATTTGAGAATCTAGCGAATGCACTTCCTAGGTCTATTTTTGGTGTGTTGGATGAGGAAGGAGGGTGGATCATATCAAATTAGGTGGTTGAATCAATTAGATCTTCTCATCAATGCTCAAAGAGATGTTTTCCCATTTCTCACCTACCAGATCTGCTAAGAATTTGAATTTGAATGTCTAGCACTATGGCTGATTTCGAGAATCTTTCGACAAGTCCATGTGCACACCAATCAAATCTGTAGAAAAATATCGACTTTCAGAAAATTTCGAGTCGTCGGCACATACAAAACACATGGTGAGCATGGATTGGATGAAATGATGGCCAATTGTACAAATATTTGTCATTTCTAACACATGTCACTCTATAATTTGTTGCTAGGTTTTGACACCCTATTGGCACGCTCCGGCTGGTTATGTGTGGCACAATCAAGGATGTCGAGAAGATTACCTAGCACAAAAAGGGCACAATCGAGGTTGTGAGGGAAGGGCATGCAGAGGAAAATAGAGGAAGGTGCAAAGAAACACACTCATGATGCATAAGGAGAAATGGGGAAAAGCTGGTGAGCAGATAACACATGGTCAACGTGTAACTATTACAAAGTAATGGGCATGACACGTGAGAGGTCTAGGGACTTAGATGATTGAATCAAGTGTGAGGTGTGCATAGGGAATAACTACTTAGGATGAAAGTGAATATGCGGAGAAGGTGGATGTAAGGGAGGAGTAGAACAAAAAGGAGAGAATAGAATGTTTACAAGGGCTCATGAGAAAAGGAGCACTAAGGGAAAAATGCAACCAAGGAATTTTTCCAACTCGAACGTGAGCACATGTAACCTTTAATGAGGAGCTTAGAGCGAATATGTATGCAAGTTACCCAAAGCACTAGGAGAGTAATTTAGATAACAAATGTTACTGAATACTTCATAAAATGGGTAGAGGTTGTCCCTCTTACCTTATTTGAAGGTACACAAATATCTAAAATTATAATGAACCATATCATCTATCGATTTTGTATCACCTCTATTATTATCACCGATAATGGTATGCCATTTAAGAATAAAAAGCGTGAAAGCATTTTGCAAATGCTTTCGCACATCTCTCCATTTTTAAACCCCTATTACCCTCAAGGTAATGGGAAAGCCAAAGCTTCCAATAAAACCCTCATACGTATTATGGAGAAGATGGTGGATATAATAGTCTACGTAATTGGCATCTACTGATTCACCCTACCCTCTCGGGCATGTGGAACGTCTATCAAGCACTCCTACGGGTGTTACCCCATACTCCCTAGTATTTGGTCCACATGTTGTGTTACCTCTAGAGACCGAGATCGCCTCTTTGCATATAAAGCTAAGGGATTACCTGAATGAAGAGGAGGACTAAAGAGTAGCTTAACTCGAAAAGCTATAGCTATTAAATGAGAAACAAATTTATGCCCTCAATCACCTTAAAGTGTATCAAGATCAAGTGTGGCTAAGCTACAATAAAATAGTAATACCTCATCAATTTGAGGTAGGAGAATCTTGTCTGCAAACCAGATTTAATTATAGAAAATAAGATGATGCTTGCATAATTTTATTAATAAGAAATCAAGCATTAAAAAACAAATGAGATAGCTGTAATATTTATAGATATTGGACAACTATCTCATCCAGAATATATGGAAACAAATCACCTAATCTGAGAAAATATGTAGAAATAGAATATTTCCCATAACTGCCCATATTACCCCTCATGGAAAACATCTAGGAACAAAATATGCAAGATAGAACATGATCCCACAAACATTGGGATGAGAACATTATCACTTAGTTAACTAACAACTAAGGATAACTAATACCTATAAACATAAGTTTAAAGTATTTAAATTAAATACTTTAACTTATTACATTTATTCAAATATCAACTAATGATGAATTAAGATAAGTTTTATTCATAATATTCCCCCCCTTAATTCAGCATGGTCTCAATTGAACATGAGAGAAGTTCTCTAAAACCCTCAAATTTACCTCGAGCAAGTGACTTTGTGAAGAAATCACGACACATTGCATATATCTGTTGGGCAATATTGGAGTTGGATGTTGTTGTTTTGATCATGTTCATGAATCAAATGTACCTGCACCTCAATGTGTTTAGTGCACTCATGAAAAATTGGATTTCAAACAAGTTTTACTAATCCTTCGTAATCAACATGTAGGATAGTTTGATTTTCTCGTGGTATTCCCAATCCTTCAAGTATACATCGAGCCATATCACTTCATGACAGTTCCACCTACTACATGATATTCGATTCTATGGAGGATATTGAAACAAAAGTCTGATTCTTACTCCTCCATGATATCGGTCTAGATCCCAAAAAGAATACAAACCCTGAAGTGGATTTCCTATTATCTATGTTTCCTACATGATCTCGAATTTGAATATCCTATGAAGAATAACTTATTATTCTTCTTGTATTCTAGGCCATAGTCCATAGTTCCTCGATGTACACGAGTATCCACTTTGCTACTTTCTAGTGAGAAACCCTTAGTTCTTGCATGAACCATGAAAGATATGATCGCATAGCCGATATCCGGCCTTTTGTAAGTCAAGTAGATGAGAGTCCTAATCAACCGCCGATAGAGAGTTGCATTTACTTATGGTGATGGATTTTTCAAGGTTGTTGAAGTCTTGTCTTCATAGGTGTGAAAAATGGCATTCAATCCATCATATTGAATTTCTTTAGCGTTTTCTTGGTGTATTTCAATTGTGACACAAAGATATGATTTTCTCTTTGTCAAACTTCAAGTCCAAGAGAGTAATACAAAAGCCTGAGATTGGTCATTGCAAATGATCATGTTAGATATTTCTTTGTTGACTCAATCATCCTCACCGATCCTCCAGTAATGAATATATCATCGACATATACTACAACGATCACTATCTCCCCCCTTGATTTTTGAGATAGATATTAGGATTGTATGGACTCCTGTTGAATCCATGTTGAATGAGATGCTCGTGCCGATTTTTATGTACCATGCCCTGGGAGACCGCTTTAGACCATATAGTGATTTTAAGAGTTTACATACCTTTTCCTCTTTACCTGGTATGACAAAACCTTTTGGTTGAGTCATGTAAACTTCTTCCTGTAAATCACCATTAAGAAAGGTACTTTTCACATCCATATGGTGTATATTCCAATCAAATTGTGCAGCTAGAGAAAATATTAATTTGAAATTTTTTATCTTAGTTGTGGGAGAAAAAGTCTCCTCATAATCAATGCCTTCTTTTTGAGCATATCCCTTAGCAACTAGTCTAGCCTTGTGTTTATCAATTTTTCCGTTTGTTTTGTACTTCGTTTTGAATAGCCATCTACATCCAATCAAATTTTATCTCGGTGGAAGATCTGTAAGTTTCCATGTATTATTTTTCATAAATGACTTATATTCTGCATCCATAGAATCTTTCCAAGGTTTAGACTGTAGGGCTTCTGAAATTGTGGATGGCTTAGTAGTTTTAACAAATTTACCCATTAAGACCAAATTGACCTCATTTCGAGCCATACTGCGAGTCCTCATTCTAGTGGTAGATGTTTCGGGAACACTATCCAATTTTGAATCACTAATCATACTTGTATACCATTTAGGCATACTTTTTGTGGTTCTGTGGGAGGTTGAATTTCACCATCTTCCCCATCATCACTGTCATCATCAAATTGATTACCATCCTATGTTTTCCATTGTAGGGATGATTTTTTCATCATGTGAGTGTATGGAAGGAAAATTTTCTTCTTTCTTCTCAAAGAAATAAACATCCCGAATAGTTTATACCCTCTTTGTTTTGGGATCCATAATTCTGTAGCCAAGTGCTTCAACACTGTATCTCAAGAAGATAAGTTTTTTTGATTTCCTATCAAGTTTAGTTATTTGTTTCTTAGGAATGCATACTCACTTTACATCCAAAAACTCTAAGGTGTGAAATATATGGCTTATGCTCTGACCATGCTTCCTAAGGTGTTATTCCATCAGGAGCTACAGTGGGAACTCTATTTAGTAAATAGACTGTTGTTTTAGTTGCTTTGGCTGAAAGTGTTTTTGATAAACCTACATCATCAATCATACATCACACCATATCCATGATAGTACAATTTATCCTTTCAACAACACCATTTTATTATGATGTGTGAGGAGGAGCCATTTAACGAAAAATGGCACGTGTTTTCAAAAAATCATTGAACTAATTGCTTTGGTGTATTCTCCCCCTTGATTTGAGCAAGAGTGTTTTTATTTTCCTACGAGACTCTATTTCAACAAGGTCTTTAAATTTATTTAAAGTTTCAAATGCTTGGTATTTTATAGAAAGACAATATATACACATTTATCTTGAAATATCATCAACAAAGATCATGAAATATTGAAACCGTGAGTGGTCGAGTCTCATTAGTCCACACAGATTGGTATGCACCATTTCAATTTTTGCCTTAGCTCGAAATATACTATGTTTGAATGGTTCTCTATTTTGTTTTCATTCCAAATAATGTTGACATTTATCTGTACCATTTTTTAGAGGTCGTAAACCCCTAACCATGTCATATCGATGAAGTGTGTCAAGATAGCCAAAAATCACATGTCTATGTCTTTGATGTCATAGTTGAGTTGATAATGTATCCTTGGCTACAAGTGCTTGATCATTTCCTTGAAAAAAATCCAAGCTGAAACATTCTACCCACATTCAAATCTTTTGTAACAATTTTGGAGCTTCATGACTTATCTTGAATTAGGCACATCATTTTACTGCCTTTACAATCAAAGTTAATTTTTAGATTGTGATCTAATAATTGAATCACAGATAACAAGTTTTTTGTTAAACCGGGGACATAAAGAACATCTATAATTTTACAATTATGATGCCCAAATGGTAGTGAAATGGAACCAATGCCTTCAACACTCGTATGATTTATCATCACCCAAAGAGACATGATTTTTGGTGGGTGTTTTACTCATTATGAAAAACCAATCTTTCTTTCCTATAATGTGTCGAGTTACACTTGAGTCGACATACCGAATTTGATTTGTAGAATTGGATACTTCATTTAACTGTGTAGAATATAGGAAGTCATCACCATCAAATTGATCTTCCTATTCATCTACATTTCCTTGTTGATTTGGTTTCTTCTTCCACTTTTGATTATTTTGTCCCTGTTTACTCTGTTGTTGACCAGATTTTGCTTTTTGGTAATTAATATTTTTACCACTTGATGATCCTTGTTGGAATGTGTTGTACCAACAATTTTTTAATTTTTCGACCATAAATAAGACATTGTTGTTGGTCCTTTTGGCCTTGTTGATTATTACCTTACTTCTAAGGCTATTGACTCTGAATTAGCCTATTTTTTTCCTTTTTTATTAAAAGCAAGTTCCTTCTCTTTAGTTTCAGTAGTTGAATGAATAACTTCCTCTTGTTGTAGCATATTCACTAACTCTTCATAAGTTTTTTTACAGTTATGTTTAACACGATCACAAAAATACTATAAGAAGAGGAAGAGCTCTCAATACTATAGGCACGAGTGATGTGTCGTTAATTATTATTCCAAATTTTGAAGTGATGCACGTAAAGTTGTTAGTCTTCTCAAAAACATTTCAAATTTCTCAGTTGGTTACATTTTCAAGTTCAATAGTTGACTCTAGAGATGAAGTATTGTATTCTTATTTTTGGACTCATATATTGTTTTCAACTTGTCCCAAGATTCTTTTTTTGTTGTGATCTCATGAATATGAGGCTATACCTCATCTTTAACACTAAATAAGATTATTAACTTTTGTTCTATGATACCAAATCTTGTCTGCAAAAACAATCTTTAATTCTCTAGATGATTTTCAATTACAAATCAACAATGATTTGGGTGTGGAGTCGGGTAGGGGCTGTGAAATGGATGGGGGCATCTATGGCTCCTCTTAGCTCTGTAATTTCTCCAGATCTCCCTAAACTTCCCTAAAACTTCCTACACTCCTCTCTAGATCAGAATACTGCTTTGATACCAAATCTTGTCTGTAAATCATATTTAATTGTAGAAAACAAGATAGTGTTTGCATAATTTTGTTAATATGAAATCAAGCATTACAAAACAAATGGGAGAGATGTAATATTTATAGATATTTAAAAACTTCTATATTATCCACAATATATGGAAACAAGTCACCTAATCTGAGCAAATATGTAGAAATAACATATTTCCCCTAACTGCCCATATTGCCCCTCATGGAAATCATCTGGGAACAAAATATGCAAGATAGAACATGATCCCAAAAACATTGGGATGAGAACACTATCACTTAGTTAACTAACAACTAAGGATAACCAATACCTATTGACATAAGTTAAATTATTTAAATTAAATACTTTAACTTATTACATTTATTCAAATATCAACTATTGATGAACTAAGCTAAGTTTTAATCCTAACAAAGACTTGGTGTTAAAAGAGAATCAGAAAAACACCAATAAGCATTAAGAAAAGAAAGGGAAATTTGAGCCCAATTGGCTAGGGCCATATGTTGTGGTGGCGAATTTGGTTCAAGTTCTATAAAATTGCCTAATTAGATGGAGAAGAGCTTGAGAGCCCATGAATGGAATGCATCTTAGCAGTTCTACACTTAGATGCACGGCTCTTAAAATATCAGAAAATGACTAAAAAGTATAGAAATAGAAAAATAAAAAGAGAAATAAATAGGTACATCCAATAGTGAAAACCATGCAATGGTGGCACTTTGAACAAGTCCTTTTTTGAAAACCAGTTTCGGTACTCAAGGAGGTTTCATTGTTTACAAGTTGTTTAGGTTTAGGAGTACAAAAAATTTGTCCTAAGTTGGTATTTACCTTCGTTTGAGTCCCTTGTGATCCTATCCTTCTTTTCCCTGATCCAGCTGATCTAACCTTCGAATGCAAAGAATTTAACTTTGAATGAACCCATCTCACATTGGGGTAAAATTTGTAGTGTCACTTTTGGCACATAACATGTGGCATTCTTGCCTTTTATATCTCATCTAACATTAGGGGCATCCACGTTTCTTCATTTCCTTGCACATTTGCTTCAGAAAACTTATTTTAAAAACATAAAAACATTTATATAACTATTTTAGAAGTCCTAAAACATACATATATATTCCTTGAAAAAATCAAAATATTCAAATATGATTTGTAGAAAAATCCAAAAAATAGAAAATCGTCTTAGAGGTAATACCCAAAAAAATGAAAACGTCCCAAAAATTTCCCACAAAAGCAAAGATGTACTTTAAATTTGATTCACTTGCTTACTTAGACTGAATGCCATTTTAATCGGGGTGCATTGCATTGAGTTCATTTTATCTTATATACTTGTAATAAATGTGTTGTTTTGATTAGATTTGTTTAGCTTGTGATTTTTAATTTTACTTGTGTATGTTGTTACCATTTCATCATATCCCATAAAGCCGTCACATCTATAAATCATATGTATATATATATTAAGTCTACATCATAAATGATCTTGAAGCTAATCATCAAGAAATCTTGTATCATCAATGGGGAAAGGGGGTTGCACATGATCAAAAATCTCTCCCCCACACTAATATATGAACAGTTAAAACATGTTTTATTCAAAGTATCTCATCAACATGCAATGTGATATCATATAAGGCTATCTCATAAATCTAACAACATGTGATACAAAATATAAACATAAAGATTAAACATGATATACCATAAAAAAATGCAATACATCATTAATCCATCAATCATCATACATTGTCATAAAATATAAATGTATGTGTAAAAACAATATGTCTCAAAATTACATCCAATACAATGAGCCATAATGTACATCTATACAAAAATATTCCTTCATCATGAGGCATGAAAAAAAAATACATATACATCTATACAAAAGTATGCCTTCATATTGAGGTGATACACCAAAAAATACATCTAGTACATCAATAAGAGAGTCAACCACGACTCTCACCCTCGTCGAGAGTGTCGGTATAAGTCCAATACTAGGTGGGGGCATCTAAGGTACCGAACGTGTAGAAGGTGTTACGCCATGCTACTCGACACTTGTTATCCTGAAGGACCTTGTATAGATTGCACTGATTACGATGGCCTATGGGATCTAGAACATGATAGGTTTCTTATTATCGGCTATACACAAGAGCTATCTGCTCGGTCAGACAACTACATAATATTGCATCCTATATTATGTGGCCTCACCTAATAAACTTGCATTGTTCCCAATCATCAGTTGTACTCTTGAGGCAATGCATGCCTACTTGTAGTGCATCACGCTCTAATCTCATCTTTGGATAGCTCTATCCATAACTAGGTTCTATCTACTATAGCTTGATCCCTCTCTACCTATAGTTGTAGACTATCCTGCGGTCACTGGTCTTCCTCTATCATGGCATGTAATCTCTCTATCCTCACTTGATATTTCTCTATCACAAGTTGATCCCCCTCTACGATGGTTTGGTCTCTCTTTATAATGGCACAGTCCCTCTCGGCTTCTATTTGAAGTTGTAATGTTGTCACCTATTATAAATTCTTTCGTAAGGAAACCACCTGCCAACCAACCTATATATCCATAAACTCCTCCTCCATATCTCACGACCCCTGCCATCTCCTCCACCTCTTGGTAGACTATGTCATGGACTTGCATGAGGGGGTGATGAAGGTGCCTATAATGGTCCCCGTAATGGAACCTAAAGGATCGTCGTGGTTCCAACACCTATGGTCACAACACTACCTATTGCTATACTAAAACACCTTCTGCTAGAGGAGCACATGTTGTAGTCCTCCTATGGATTTGCATGTGCCTATTATTGTTCCCTCAGATCAAGGGCTTGAAATCCCTTCGCTTCTACATCTAGTACCTCCTGTGGAATGGTCAAATTTCGAGGTAACACTATAGCATACCAACCTGTATAGTCGTATGTAGTACCAGGATCCACTATCTATAGACATTGTACCAAAGGCTAAAAACCAACTCTAAGAAGATGGCACAAGTTCAGCTCTAACCCGATCTAAGGTCCCATATGAAATACCTCTCTATATTTACGAGCATACCACATCTCACCACTAGGAATCTCTCGAACAAGTACAAATCAAGCTGAACCCGATATGATCTATATCAGTCCGTAAAGTGGCTCCTACTCCCAAGGAGGAAGTGATCAACCATTTTTGTAAAAATATCAACTACATCCTCGAGGCCACTAGTATAAATTGTACATATGTCATGTAATCATACGGGGTTGTATCTCATCAAACTCACACCTATAATAATATGTATCCCGTAGTGACCCCGTACATCATACCCAATGGGACCCAACCCATAAGAAAAGGCTCTCTAATGGTGAAGCTCTCAAAGCTCTTGTAGGGTGGCGATCGAAATATGGTCCTAAGCCCATATCAGTAACAAAGTAGTAGGACCTATAGACCTCACGGTTGTGGTAAGCTATCAGTGAAGATCTATGTATAAGTGAGCCGCATGTATCGACCCCAACAATAAACTTCTCCCGTAGAAGTTCGGAATCTCTTAAATAAGGCCAAGGGGATCTCGAGCACCACTCTTGTTAGGTAGCGTGTATGGCGCGATAAGAGTGATAGAAAGATGGGGACTCAGCCTAGGCAGCGGATTAGCCATGCACCTCCTAAAAACATTTCATGCCCCATCGGGTATGTCATCACACCAAACATATCAACTAAACATCGTCTAATACAGTCCTTGTGACTGTCATAAGTGATCAAAGGAATATGAATAGGAACTCACAAGATCCGCAACACATTCTCTGGGACCGATGCTCATCTCACCGGTAAGTAGACAGAATGTCTAACTCTCTCTCTTCCATCTCTTAGCTAAAGTTGTGAGTAGGTTTTGGTTTAAGGTAATGCAGGGCATATCGGCCACATGTTCCAAACCAGTACCTTTAGTGTAATCTCTAAGCAAATCTGGTTGTTTCATCTAAACTTTGCCTCATCGGCAGGAGCCGCGCATGCCACTCGTGCATCTCAAACTTGTCTAGGTCCTCCTATAAAACCAATCAGGTCATTTAATTATGATCTTATTCTTCTATTCTAACATCTTCCAGTTATTCTTCTACTCTATCATTTAATTTTTCTATTCTACCACGTTTTTCTTCTATTTTGATATAAATATCATCTTCACCTAACACCTAGGGTTTGCTAAAACTTTAGCTTTCTACAAAAATCATTTATAAGATGCCTTTTATGTACTCACACACCCCGGCTACACCAACACACCTCTACCTACATAGGTGCACTCCTTAGTGCACCAACGCACCCCTCATCACATAGGCACATTCCATTCAAGTTTCCAAATCCTAATTATGCATTGACGCCCTGTGTGCATTAATGCACCCATCTATGTGGAGGCACATGTGCGCCCCTGCCTAAAGAAAATTTTTGCATAGGAGATTTTTTTTTTTTTACATAGGCGTATGCATGCCCATAAATAGTGAAGCACATGCGTGCCCCAGGGCCGCGCTGTGCATTTCCTCAACTAAAAAAACCCTAATTCTACCTTAAAAATATGCATTTTAAATAAAAATTAAATACTAACAATTAACGAGGGTAAAGGAAATATTTATGTACCGTGGTCCATCCGCTGGGAGCCTCATATAATCTCTCACGTGATCCACTTGATGTTTTTGGTTCCACACTCTCACTATCTTCTCCTGTAGGTCGGATCTCCAATCGATGGTAAAATGGTAAGTGAATGTGGTAAATAAACTTGTTGTGGTGACTTATATACCCATTTTTACCTTTTGCAGTGTGTCTCTCATCCTCAAAGTGCCCCGAGACCTTTGTATTTCTTCTAAAAATCTTCTAACACTTCTTGTGGTGATTAGTTCTAATAAGTAATTATTTTTGGCATGCTTTCGCTACATAGGGGCATATTTTTTCTTCTCGGTGGCCTTTTTACTACCTAGGGCATATTTTTCCTTACATTCACTTTTAACATTGTCTCACGACTTTGTTATTTCTTACGTAAAAATTTAAAAAATAAAAAAACCCACAATTTTTAAAAAAATGGTAAAATCATTAAAAATTCAAAAATTGTAAAAATTTAAAATTTTGCAAAAATGGTAAACAATGTGTATACAACTAAAGCTTGTATCACTTGCATTATCCTCGAACATCAAAATTGGTCCTACAAAACCATATTTCTAACATTCTTGCTTGTTCTTGTCTCAAACGACTTGTAGATCATCGTGATCTACCTCCATTAACAAAAGCTAGGTTGCATGCTATGTCGGTACTCCCATGCAATAGTGAGTTTCAGAGACTGTTTCATAGTGCACAAAATCTTTTCCACGTGATTACTTATGTCCTCCATTATTTCCCTCGCATGTATCCATGCTTAGGGCACCATTTTTAACTCTTGTTGTTATAACATGAACATTTGGGGGCTCGCAACATGATAACAAAAACATTGGTACAACCTGTCTTGAACGTTGTTTGTTTGAGTATGTGCCATCGTACTTGTTTCTCTATTAGGTTATCTAGTTTGATTTTTTGTATTGCATTGCGTAATGTATGTTGCATGGAGTTACATATTTTTAGGAGTAAACAATTGTTCGTAATTTAGCTTTTCATGTTATCTTACACTTTTGTTTATTTTAAGAAAGGTTGATGATGTAGATCTAGGGGAAAAATGATACAACAAAGTTTCTTATTGAAAGGTTGGATGCAAATATTGGGCTTGTACTATATTCTCCATTAATCATTTCTTCTCCATTATCATTTATTATCGCTACTATTTTTTCTTACAAATCAGATGGGGAAATAAAATACCATGTTTATCCCTATTCTTATTGCTTCCAAATACCAAGGGTTTCGTGCCCATTCTATCCTAATTCTTCTATCCATTTCAATCATATTTTCGATCATCGATTGACTTCTTCTATTGCCCCATCAAAACTCAAGGGGGAAACCTTCATCCTACTAATTTTCCTTCAAAAATTTACCTTTTTATGCTTTTCGCTATATTTGAAGTGAATTCACTAACTTCATCTCAAACAGGGAAAATGTAGACACATAAATTGTGATTTTTCATTCTTATTGCCGAAACACACACAAATCACTCTCATTCTTACCAATTCCATTCTAATTAGTGATTTCTACTAACCAAGTAATGTTTCTTACCACTTTGGTCAAGTAACAAGCACTTTGTTGATCACCGAACCCATTTCACATTTAGGATGCCACTTTACGATGAATCGTAAGTCAAAATCCTATTCATAATATATAATTAGCTATTATTAGCTAATTAAGCCTATTTTCCCCTTGTTTTGGTCAATATTCAATACTATTGGCTCAAACCCCTCTTCTAACCACTCAAAATCACCCCACTTCTCTCTACAACTTCTTCTCAAGCTTTAAAAGCTTATCATAGCCTCCTAGTTAACCTAAATGATTTATTAAGGATCCACACACCTAATCACTTAGTAATTCACTAATTATGATTAACAAGGTTTAATCATGATTAGCAATTCTAATGTAATTTGGGCTTTTAGTCCCGCATGCACCAAAATACAAGTTTTCTGCGTAAATGGAAAACTATAAAAAGGTTTCACTTCACACATTAATACTTTACACCATGATTTTATTAGTAGCCTCATATAACAAATATGATCTATTGTCAAGCTCAATCCTTTCCGAAAACCTTCAACAAGGTTATTAGATGGGTATTCAACATGAAATTGTAGTCTTGTGTTGGAGAGATCATCTCACCTTCTTGGAGTAAAGAACAAACCCAATTTTATTGCCCTTTTAGGTCTATTTATTAGTAGGCATGTTTAGTTAGATTTTGAATTGTATTCATTTTAATTAAGTATTCCTTTAAGCTTCTATCTTAATGTTACATTCCTAGACTTAGAGCCTTGAATAGAGGTGGTAATGGTGTTAGCCTTCCTTTTTTAGTCATGTAATTTGCTTTGTAAATTTTAGGGTGCTTTCATTTGGCACTTGCCCAATGGGAAAAACCCTATTGCATTCAATTTTTAAGCTTTTTAACTTAGTTTCAATGTTTTTCATTTCAAGTGTTCTAACTTACTTTCAAGTTTCCTAGATTAATTTCAATTTTTTTTAGTTTAAATTCAATCTTTCTAGAGTACTTTAAAGCTTTTAAGATTATTTTCTCAATATTTTAAGATTAATTTCAAAGTTTTAGAGTAATTTTTAAAATTTTCTAGATCAATTTTTCAAACTAGGTAGTTTTTTTAACTAGATTAGTGGTAGAAGTTTTGTTTTCATGTTTTTACGGGATATAAGGAGGTAAAGACTTGTCAAAATTGCCTCAAAATACCAAATATTTGATCTTTTTAAAGAAATTATTTTCAAAAATAAGATTTTATTCACTTATAGGAAGGTCCATGCATGTGCATGAAGAGTGTGCTGTGCATCAAGGAGTGCGCCTATGTATTGAAACCCACATATATTCATCAAAAGTGGTATTTATGCCTCTCTGGACGTGCTGCACAACACTGCATTTTTGTCTTCGAGTCGGTCGTGCTTTATGCATCAAGGAGCACATTTATGTTTCTCTAGACATACCATGCATAACTAAGCTGTGTAAATTTGTGAGAGGTGCACTTGTGCATTAAAGCTTTCTCTTGTACTTCAAGAGGGTTCCCCATGCATCAAAGTTTTTGCCTATGCACTAAAACCTACGCTTTGTGCACTCATGTAAAATTTCTTCAAAATTCATGATTTTTATTTCTAGTTTTTTTGATCTGTGTCATTTTTTAGAGGATTTTAGTTGTTTTTTTTTTATCAATTTACTGATTTTAGAGAAATGTTCCTAACAAAATTAATTTAGGTTTTGATACATAATCCTTTTTAAAATTGTCTTAGGGTTTGTTAAGTGATTTTTTCATGGTTTATTTGAGTTTGGAATAGAGTTGTTTACATTCTTCTCTTGCACCTAGTCGGATCTTGAGAATCAAAAGCACCTCTAAACTAGTTTTTGCTTCTTGGGAGTAAGTAGGAACAATCATCATTCATTTTTTGCTTAACGGAATAAATCTTCATTTTTGACATGTACTTGATCTTTTAGTTTAAGATATTTTTCACTTGATAAATAATCAAGGCTAAAATTTGTGTATGCTCTTCCCTTGCACCTAGTGTGATCTTGGGAATTAAAAGAAATTTTATTCTTTCATTAAGAAGAGCTTGGATTAATTGGGAATAAACCCTATTTTACAATTTTTATGGTAGTTAGTTGATTTACAAGATTTTCATCTAGTTGGGTTATTTGTTTTGTATGCTCTTCTCTTGCACCTAGTGTGATCTTGAGAAACAAAAACAACATTTAATCCTCTTTCTATGATATTGTGAATCTTTTTGAACTATTAACCATTTGTGTGAAGGACATAAAATTATTGTCAAAGAAATAAGGGCTCTCTTCAAACCAAATTTTAACATTCATGTGTTTATAGGTTGCCAACGGTGGTCAAAACCAAATTACTTAATCCAAAAGATTAAAAAATACACCACTATACAAAACACTTTATTTGCAGGTTGGTTAAGAGATAAAGCTCGTCCACTTAACTAGAACATAACCTCTTTGGCATAAGCCTTAAGCTCACAAGAGGGGTGGTTCTAAGAACCCTAAAGTAGTTCATGCAAGAGGGAATCTTGTGAAAGAAAGTGGAAAGTACTCCACACTACCCAATTGACTAGTATACCTTGAAAGTTTAGAGTCAAAGGTATCTCCATTGTGACCCCAGTGAAAGTATAACTAAATGAATTTTTTTCTCATTATACTTAAGGGGGTAAAGTAAAGCCAAGATAATCCTTGGGAAACCTTGTGAAATCGAGCTCACAAAGGTATCTTATGACAACATAGAGAGATAACCCCTAGGAAAGCTTTCCGGCTTGGAGCCAATTTTATCTTAGATATTATACTTGAGAGCTCTCACAAAGTGACAAATTTGTTGGATTCAAAATATTATTTTTAAAAAAGGGAAGGAATCCCTTAAATTTGAAACCACGTGACATTTCATCATGAAACGTATGATGTGTTACTTTAGTCTAGTTTTTTAATTTTCCCCAAGGAAATGTGAAACTTTGGTAAAGTATACTTAGTTTGTTTCACTTCCATTTGTTCTACTCCCTTTGTTTTTTTATTGCTCATTTTGATACAAAAAAGAACAAACTATACACGGATACCACTATAAATAATGTGTCTACCACTTTTGTAGTCTTCTTGCATGACCAAGTTGCAATTCCGAATGAAAGGTTTGAAAGTGTGAATGGTATGTGCTCACGGTCTAGTAGGCCCCTCTTGTATCAAAACCCATATTGAGACTTATTATCATTGTAGTTAGGTTTCCTTATCACTGAATTCTTTTGAGTTATTACGTTGCATGCATTATAGCCATACAATAGGGATATTTATGTCTTATTTCCATTGTGAAACATGACCTAAATCTCTAGATTGTACTATTATGTTGCTTGCACACATAGTAATTCCTTGATATACTTAGGCATAGTTTTTACATCCTAGCTTTTTCTTGAGTTTTGTGAGTGTTGAGGTTACTTTTTCAGCATTGCTATAACACCATTTTGATACTAAAATATTGCTTTCATGCAAAGTTTGATTACGTGTCCAAATAACGTTATGAAAATAGTGTTGTTAAGCTACTCACATTGGTATCATCCATTTTACAAGACTTTCTTTACTAGTGTTTAGAAATGGGTTGTAGTGTGTCTTGTTAGAGGATCACGTCAACATTATCTTATCATTTAGGTCTTTTTATTTCAAACTTGAACTAACTAGTGATATTATGTTGTCACTATTTGGGTTCAAACCTATCTCAAGAACACATGGAGTAAACTTTTATTGTGGTTAAATTGGAGTCTTGTACATCACTATATTTTCCTAGACTTATCACGTTATATAGAGTAGATAATTTTATATTATTTATCTTACGGTTTACATAAACTTTTTGGATTCATGGTTATTATATAGCCATCATTCTTTGTGACAACTTAGTGCCATATCTTTGTAAAACTTTTCTAGGGTCTATTCTTCAACCTTAGGGGAAACCTTTGTCGTTATACCCCTATTTCAAAGTATGCCTACTAAAAGAATGGGGTCATGAAAGTAAGGAGATGATACCTTTGGAGGTGATAACCCTATTTTAGAGGAAAATTTCATGGTCGATCATAGTGGTGGTGAGGAGGATTCTCCTTGTGCGAATATGGAACTTAATTCCACCCACTTTGATGATTATATATACCAAAATAAACATGAAGTTTTAAGATATGTCGTGGAACTAGGAGCAAGGTTACCCTCTAAAATTGACCCTTCTAGTATCTCTGACATGGTTTGAGGAGAAGAATAGGTGGAACATCCTCGCACAATATTGATGACATATTAAATCCAGGTCATGCCTCTACTTCTGGATGATAGAATAATGAAGAGGTATATTTTGAAAACAATGGTAACTATCATCTACCTCTGATTAGAATTCATTGTGAGGGCAAAGAAGAGCATGTTCATCATGAACCATCTCCTCATAATGAAAATTGGATAGAAGTACCCATTCAAGAGGTAACCATAGAAGAAAAAATACAAGATCTTACTCGTCAATTGGCTAGCTTAGCTTCACACGTAAATAAAGAACAACTAAAACTTGTGAAACAAGCCAAACCAAAATCATCATATCACAAGTTTAAGGGTGACACTCCTCATTTGAGAAGCACAAAAATACCATTATGAGGACTTTTAGCATAGAATAGGGGTGGGAATACACCTATATTCAACCCTTCGTATAGACCTACACCACCCACATAATACCAAATCTTCAATCAAGAGTGGGCCACCATGAAAAAATTTCTTCAAGCATTACAAGAGGGCCAAACCGGAAACAAGATCAAGAAATACTAGTTTAATGAATTATGTCCCTACCCATTTGATAGAGCCATGTTGCAAGTACCATACCCATGACACTTTTATTGTCCAAAATTTGACAAGTATAGGGGAAAAGGTGATCCCAAAGATCATATTAAATAACTTTTCATGGCTTGCTAAGAGGTTGTGTATAGTGATAATTATGTCATCCACCTTGTTCCATACATTTTAGGAGGAATGACACTAGAGTGGTTTGTACACATTCCTAATGGATCCATATAAACATGGGCGAACTAGTGGAACACTTTGTACACCACTTCACTTTTAATATAGAAAATGATGTCACCATGTTAGATCTTTGCAATGTGAAAAAAGAAATAATGAAAACGTCGCTTCTTTCCTACAATGGTGGAAAGGTTTAGCTAGCCACTTTCCTTACTCCATACCTTAAAATAGCTAATAAGTATATTCGTTCATAACCTCCACCCTGACATCATGTTCTACTTTCAAATGCATTATGGCAACATGTTCGAAGAAGTAATTGAAAAAGGAATTCAAATAAAAAAATGATTGTTAGTTAGGGGGAACCTAAAACCCATTTTGTGCGATCAAAATGATTCTATATCTAATGAAAAGACATTTTTTTCCTAATAAGAATAAAAATGTTGTTGGTGATGGGATAGTAGAATCTAAATGAGTACATGCCATTCAAATCCTCACTCCTTTGAATTTTTAAAGGGAAATCCACCTATGGAGTATAAATGCCATACATTAACCCCTCTATCTGAATCCATATTGTCCATAGTAAAGTAATTAGAGGCCTTAGACATGGTAAAGTACCTTGAAACAAAACCTTATGAGGATGATGTACCTAAACCATCATGGTTTAGGAAAAATTAATTTTGCATCTTTCACCACGTAAAAGGTCATTAAAATGACAAGTGTTTAAGATTAAAACACTAAATTCAAGACCTATTCAACAATGGTGCGGTGATATAGAAGTAGATTCCACCACCACTTCAAAATCTCCAAACACAAACATGGGTATTTTAAAATAATCTTTCCCCAAACACAAAGGAAAGCCAAACTGGATCGGGGATAGTCATCTGAAATATAAAATACCAATTATGTATCAAATAGAGACCATTTTGATGCCTTAATAGGTTGTGTAGATTCACCAGTTGAACATGTCAACACGATTAAGATTAGAACAAGAGAGTGCAATTTGGAAACATGACGAGATCTTCTTATCCTCTTAGAACCTCCTCCCCCTCCTCCTCAAAAAAAGTAACTATGATGTATTGGATCAATTACAGAAAACAATGGCTAAGATTTCAATCTTAGACCTTCTAAAGATTTCTAATGTTCATAAGGACATCCTTTATAAAACCTTACAGGGATCAGGAGTGTTTGTTGATGTTGATCCAATGCACTTATAAGCTATGGTAACATAAATTTCTCCTTTAGAACACATAAAGTTTATCCCCACAAAAGTGCTAGGATAAAGTCCTTCTCATAACCAACCCTTACACATTGAAGTAATAATCAAATGTAAGAAGGTCAAATGAGTGCTTGTGGATGGTGGATCGGGTCTTAATATTTGTACTCTTAAACTAGTGTGTCAACTAGGATGCACAAAAGCTGATTTGGAGACAAATATCTTTATAGTAAAAAAATATGATAACGAGGAATGAAAATCGGTTGGTATGATAACTTTTACACTGGAGGTATGTCTTATAAATCAAGATACAAAGTTCCACATGGTCAACTTGGATCTTCCTTACAATATATCACTCGGCTGCACATGGATTCATGCCACGCAAGTCTTACCCTCCTCATACCATCAATGTTTCAAGTTACAATATGAAGGACTAACTCTCACCATTCAAGGAGATCCCCAACCTTTTTCTCATTGCAGAACATTGTCAGGTTATTTCTCTACTATCTATGAGTGTCCTATGGAGATGGATATTCTTGTTCAATATGAATCCATCACTTCACGAGTGGATCCAGATACATTTTCTTTTAATGATAATGGTGCTTCCAACTCAGAAACTCCTTTTTCTAAATGGGAGATTAAAGTTGTACCAAATGGTTGTGGAGAGTATCATTTACAATAATATCTTATCATTCAAAAAATTCCACTATCAGTTCAAAAATGTGGTAAGCCATGTTACAAAGGCCAAATGTCAAGGGAGAACTTCCTTTCGACAATTTCTCTTGAGGTGGCTTACTAGAAGATGATAGGATACTCAATGATATTGTATTTCATCCTCAAGATGATGAAATGGATTTATGCTACAAGTCACTTAGGTATATTATTCCTAACCAAATAATGCTTACTATGAGGTATAAAGGATGTGGTTACGGCCGTTAAGAACAAGGTCCATTAGAATCTCTTCTAATACCTCGTTGTATAATGGGTAAATCTAGTTTTGGAACTCATTTGTATGAGTTTCACTCTTTAGATGATAATAATGTGTCCTCTGAAGAGTTTGTCACTTATGAGCATGAGGATAGTTTGTCTAAAAATAAAAGTGAAATAGGTTCCGGTGTAGTCTTTACAAAGACCTCACCTCCACTAACTTATTCTCTAACATTAATATCTAGACCATAACCCATGTTACACTCATCGTATCTCATTTAAATCGTACATTAAAACTCATCTACCCATCACTCATGAATTGGGAACAACAACAACATGTGTCAATTGACATGCTTCAGAATTATAAGGCTATTAGTGAGTTCCTTTGCATTAGAGAACATTCCCGAAATGATCACAAGGATTATCCATTTAGCTTGACACATGCACATAATTCAAAGAGGAGGAAGAGTTATGTGGAAATTTAAGAGAAAAAGTGGGCAAGGGAAAAATTCCTATAGAAATGCCTTGTGGAAATAAAAATTTCAAGTCCTAATGTGAAAATCTCTTTGAGGCGATTATGGACAAACAAGCAGAACCACCTAGAATAGTCAATTTAGGGCTTCACTCTCAACTCACGAAAAAAATCTTTTACAAGAATTTTGAGAGAGTATGCAAATATATTCACTTCGCCTTATGCCAACATGCCAAGACTTGATCCTATATTAGTGGTGCACAATATTGTTGTACACTAGATGCCAAGCCCATAAAGCAAAAGCTCTAGAAGATGCATCTTCGCGTGACATTGCTTGTCAAAGCATAACTATAAAGGTTATTATAAATAGGATTCATCAAGCCCATTGAATAATCAAAGTGGATTTCTAATGTGGTACCAGTTCATAAAAATCCATTCAAAGATCAGATTGTGTATTGATTTTAGAGATATTAAGAAACCCTTTCCTAAGGACAATTTTACTCTTCCCAACATCAACCTGATTGTTGATTCTCTTGCTGGTTATGATATTATATCACTCATCGATGGCTTCTCAGGTTATAATCAGATAAATATTATGAAGGAGGATCAACACAAGACAATTTTCACAACCCCATGGGGGACATTTTTCTACCAAGTCATATACTTCATCCTTAAGAATGTAGGTTCTACATATCAATGGGAAATGATGGTTATCTTCCATGATATGATTAGTGATATAATGGAGGACTATGTAGATGACATATTAGCAAAGTCTAGAACTCGAGAAGAACACCCGAGAGATTATGTGACGTATTTTTCAACACCTAAGGGACTAAAATGTCCGACTAAAACTCGAAGAAGTGTGTCTTTGGCATGTTATCCGGAAAAATACAATTATTTAGTGTATCTAGGAGAGGAAAAGAAGTAGATCCGGTAAATATTGTTTCCATAAAAGAAATGCCTCCTCCTACCAACATCGAGATGATTGCAGAGCTTATAAGGAAAGATAGAAGCTATTAGAAATTTTATTTTTCATCTTGCAGAAAAGTGTCATACTTTTACGCATCTACTCAAAAAGGATGTAAGTTTTCACTAAGGACCAAAACAGCAACAAGAATTTTCCTTTTTCAAAATCTATCTAGATAAACCCCTGTTTTAATGCCACACACATGGCAAGATAACCCCTCATTTGTACATCTTTGCTAAATATTTTTCCATTTGGGAATTGTTGGCCTAGTATGACAAGGAGAGAGAGAAAATATGTATACTACTTAGGTCAAACATTGATAGCTTACGAGCCTAATTATCCACAAATAGAAAAGGTTTGCTTGGCAGTGATTTTCACTTTTAAGAAACTACGTCACTATTTACTCAACAATAAATTCAAGATTATTTCAAAGGTGGTTCCCTAAAATACTTATTTTCCAAACCCACACTCATAGAAAAAATGGCTAATTGGATCATCTTGTTAATTCAACATTGAGTATGTAATTCAAAAGTCAGTAAAAAGAACAGTCTTAGTAGATCAACTAGCGAAGTGACACTGTATCAAATAATTGAGCAAGAATTACAGATGCATCCATCATGTACCTTGAATAATCTACTATTTGGAATCAGTACTTTGATGGCTCTTTTACATTTCATGGTTCAAGTGTTGGAGTTGTGCTAATCTCTCCTACGGGAGACTTGATTCCCCAAGCCTTCCAAATTGGATTCCCATGTATAAATAGTATAGCGGAGTATGAAGATCTCTTTGCAAGTATGAAGATAGCTATAAAATGGGATATCAAATGAGTTAATCGCATTGGTTATTCAATGCTTATTATCAAACAGGTTATAGATGAATACAAGGTCAAGGAAGAAAAGCTACTTCCATATAAAAGAATGTTTGATTCCTTGAAAGAGTTCTTTGAGCAGATATCGAGAGCACATAATATATAAGTAGTTGATATGTCTACAGTGGTGTTAATGATGAGTATTCCACAAGGGAACAAAGATATTCCATTTTGCGTTGAACCTATAAGAACGCTAGCATATGATACACCACGAGTCTGTTTAGTGAGTGAAGTTGTTGGTCCTTTTTCCTTGTGGTACACTGAAATATTTTATTACCTCCATGATGGAACCTTTCCCACTAACATTTATCATATTGAAACATGAACCCTCAACCAATGTATAGCCCACTATACCCTACTTGGGGAAACCTCTTCCAAGGAGGCTATGATAGGAATCATTGCGATGTTTAAATTTGAAATAATCTATCTAAGTGATCAAGGAGGTTCACGAAGGCATCTATGGATATCATACTAATGGGATTGTCCTTGTGAAGAAAATACTCGAGTGGGCTATTATTGGCCTACCATGGAGCATGATTGCTGTAAATATGTGAATAAATTCTTAGATTGTCGAAATATGACAATTTGATACATGCACCGATGCAATCCTTGCAACCAATCACGAAACCATGGCCATTCTTAAAGTGGGGTCTCGATCTAATAGGAAAACACAACCCTTTCTCCTCGAATGGCCACCGGTTCATTATAAATGTTACTTGAATACCTCACAAAATGGGTAGAGGTTGTCCCTCGACTTATGTCGAAGGTGTCCAAATATATAATTTTATAATAAACCATATTATCTGTTGATATGTTATCCCTCTGCTATTATCTTTGATAATGGTATGCCATTTAAGAATAAAAATATGAAATAACTCAGTAAATGCTTTCATATATATCTCAAGTTTTAAACCCCTATTACCCTCAAGGTAATGGGCAAGCCAAAGCTTCCAATAAAACCCTCATTCATATTATGGAGAAGATGGTGAATACAACAGGCCATAATTGGCATCTACAAATTCACCCTACCCTCTGGGAATTTAGAATGTCTATCCACACTCCGACAAGTGCTACCTCATACTCTCTAGTATTCGACTCGAAAGTATTGTTACCTATAGAGATCGAGATCCCCTCTTTACATATCAAGCTAAGGGATTACCTGAATGAAGAGTACTAAAGAGTAGCTTGGTGTGAGTTGGAGCTATTAGATGAGAAATGAATTCACACCCTTAATCACCTTAAAGTGTATCAGGATTGAGAGTGGTGAAGCTACAATAAAAGAGTAATACCTCGTCAATTTGAGGTAGGAGACTTGGTATTAAAAGAGAATCAGAAAAACACCAATAAGTATCGAGAAAAGAAAGGGAAATTTGAGCCCAATTGGATAGGACCATATGTTGTGGTGGCCAAATTCGGTTCGAGTGCTTATAAACTTTCCTACTCGGATGACGAAGAGCTTAGAGAGCCCATGAATGCAAAGCATATTAATCGAGTTCTAAACTTAGACGTAGGGTTCTTAAAATATAAGAAAATGACTAAAAAGTATAAAAATAGAAAAATAAAATAAAAATAATCAAGTGCATGTAATAGTGAAAACCATGCAATTGGGACAAGTCCTTTGCTTAAAACCATTTTTTTGATACAAGGGAAGGTCCATTTTTATAAAAATTCAGGTTTAGAGTACGAAAAAATTGTCGAAGATAGTCTTTTCCTTAAATCTCGAGTCCCTTGTGAGCCTATCCTTCTTTTCCCTGATCGACTCATCCAACCATCTAAATGCAAAGAATTTAGCTTTGATTGAACCCATCTCACACTTGGGAAATTTTCGCATCACTACGGCACATAACACATGGCTAACTACCCTTTAATATCCCATCTAAAGATGAGGCCATCCACATTTCTTTGGAAAACTTCTTGGAAAAACATAAAAAAACATTCGTATAACTCTTTGAAAATTCCCAAAACATACAGATATGTTCCTTTAAAAATAAAAACATTCAAATACGGTTCATAGAAAACTCCAAAACAATAGAAAATTGTCTTAAAGGTAATACCCAAAAATAGCGAAAAATGTCCCAAATGTATCCCACAAAAACAAAGTAGTAGTTTTCTTGCTTTTAATTGTTGGTTTGTGTTGTTTTTAGTTGCATTGATTTTTTGTACTATGTACTTTAAATTGGATTCACTTGCTTACTTATATTGAATGAAATTTTCATCTGGGGTGCATTGCATTGAGTTCATTTTATCTTATATACTTGTAGATAAATGTGTTTCTTTGATTAGACTTGTTTACCTTGTGCTTGTGATTTTTACATGTGCATGTTGTTACCATTTCATCATATCACATAAAACCATCACATCTATACATAATATATCAATAAATGTTAAGTGTACATCATACATGTATTCTAAAGCTAATCATTAAGTATCGTATCATCAATGAGGCAAGAGGGGTTGTACATGATCACAAATATATCCCTCCCATACCAATATCAAAAATTAAAACATGTTTTACTCAAAATATCTCATCAACATGGAATATGAATTCATCTAAGGCTATCTCATGAATCTAAAAACATGTGATACAAAATATAAACATACATATTAAACATGATATCCCATAAATAAAATGTGATACATCAGTAATCCATCAATCATCGTACATTATCATAAAATATAAATGTCGTGTAGAAAACAATGTGTCTCAAAAGTACATCGATACAATGAGCCATAACGTACATTTGTACAAATATATGCCTTCATCACAAGGTATGACAAAAATAATACATATACATCCGTGTAAAACTATGCCTTCATATCAAGGTGATACACCAAAAAATACATATAGTACATCAATAAGAGAGTCAACCACGATTCTCACCATCTTCGAGACCGCATGGTCCGGGTTGATCACTAGGCGGGGAATCGAGGTGTTGGATGTGTAGAAGGTGTTACACCATGATTTGTTGACCCATACTTATTTGATACCTATTTTCTTGAAGGACCCTATACACATCACACTGATCATGATGGCCTATAGGATATAGATTGTGATAGACTTCTTATTATTTGGCTATACTTGGGAAATATTTGCTTGGTTGAGATGACCACTTAATACCGCATCCTATAGTATATGGAATCACCTTCTATATTACTCTTGAGGTAGTTCCTGCCTAGTGCAGTGTGTCACACTCTTCTCTTGCATTGGGTAGCTCTATCCATAACTCTGTTCTTTCTACTACAACATGGCCCCTCTATACTATGCTTTGATGCGTCTCTTCCCGTAGTTGTAGAATCTTTGCGATCACCTAGTCTCACTCTGTCATGGCCTGTAATCTCTCTATCCTATCTTGATATCACTCTATCAAAAGCTCATCCTCCTCTGCGATGGCCTGATATCTTTGTATAATGTCTCGATTCCTCTCGGCTACTATTTGAAGCTATACGGTTGTCACTTGCTGTCAGAATGCTTTGTTGATGTAAGGCAACCACATTCCCACCATCATGTATATCCTAAAAATCCTCCTCCATATCCTCACCACCCCTGCCATTTCCTCCACCTCTTGGTGGACTGTGTCATGGACTTGCATGAGGGGGTGATGGAGGTGCCTGCGCAATGGTGCCCATGATGGAACCTAAAGGGAATCCATTGTTCTAACACCTGTGGCTGCACCACTACCTACTTCGCACTAAAACCTATAATGGGAAGAGAACTTTTTGTCTTTGGTACCTATTGTGGTCCTCCCTATGGATCCATCTATGCCTTTGGATCGGGGCCTTGAAACCCTTGTGCTCCCGTGTCCAAGACCTGTTGTGGAATGGTCAAACTTCAAGGTAACACTGTAGCATACCAACATACATAGTCCTATCTAGTATGAGGATCCACTATCTATTCATGTTGTACCTAAGGCTGAAAAACCACCTATAAAAAGTTGACACGAGCTCGGCCTACCCCGATCTCGAGGCCCCATATGAAAGAGATCTCTATATCTACATGTATTCCACATCTCAACACTAGGAATACCTTGAATAAGTCCAAACTAGTGTTGAACCCAGTCTACTTTATATCACTCCATAATGTGGCTCCTGCTCCCAAGGAGGAAGTGATCAACCATCACTGTACAAAGCTCAATTTGCATCCTCGGGCCACTAATATAACATGTAAAGCCACCGGGTAATCATATGGGGTTGTATCTTTTCAAAATCATGCCTATAATAATATGTATCCCCTTAGTTACCACGTACATCATCCCCAACTGGGACCTAACCCATAACAAAATGCTCTCCAATGGATCAATCTCTCAAATCTCGTGCAGGGCAGATGATCCCAATATGGTCCCAAACCCATATATGTAGCAAAGTAGCAAGACCTATAGACCTCTGGCCATGGTAAGATATCAAGTGAATATCCACATAGAAGTGATCCAGTATGCACTGACCCCATCAATAAAACTCTCCCTATAGAAGGCCATGAATCACTCCCATAAGGCCAAGGGGAAATTGAGCACTAGTCTTGTCAGGCAGTAGTATGCCATTGACAAGTGCTAACAGAAACAGCGGGACTTGGCCTAGCCATTGATCAACCATGCACCTCCTAATTAAAAATGTCATACCTTGTCGAGGTATGTCTGTCACACCAAACATATCAACTAAACATCATCTAATACAGTCCTGGTGACCATCGTAAGTGATCAAATGACTCTGAATAGTAACTCACAAGATCTGCCACACATCCTCTAGAGTGATGCTCATCTCGCTAGTAGGAAGACAAAATGTCTAACTCTCTTTCTCTACCATCTCTCACTAAGTCTGTGAGCAAGTTGTAGTTTAAGGTAATTTGGGCATATGAGCCACATGTGCCAAACCAATCACCTCTAGTGTAATCTCCAAGTTAATTTGGTCATGTCGTCTAAACTTCATCTCGTAGGCCCGAAGTCGTGCATGTCGCTCCCACATCTCTAACCTATTTAGTACTCTAAAAACTAATCGAGTCATTTAATTATGATCAAAATCTTTTATTCTAAAATATACCAATTATTCTTCTACTCTATCATTTAATTTCTCTATTCTATCATGATTTTCTTCTATTTTGATATAAATATAATCTTTACCTAACACCTAGAGTTTGTTAAAACCTTGGTTTTCTACAAAAAATGATTTAAAAAATGCCTTTTGTGCACCTTTGGAATGCCCTCGGCAATAGTAGTGCACCTCTAGTGCATAGGTGCACTCCTCGACACCACACACCCCTCAATGCATAGGTGCATTCCATTCAAGTTTCCAAATCCCAATAATGTACTAACACACCCATTTATGGATAGGTTTCTACACACCCCCGCCTAAAGATAATTTTTGTGTATCTGCATAATTTTTGCATAGGCGTATGCATGCCCATGCATAGTGTAGTATAGGTGTGCCCTTAGGGTCGTACATGCACATTTCCTCGGCTTAAAAACCCTTATTCAACCCTAAAATGCATGCATTTTAATCAAAATTAAATGCTAATAATTAACGAGGGTAAATGAGAGCTTTGTGTACCTATGGTCCATCCTGGGAGCCTCATGTAATCTCTCACGTGATCCACATGATGTTTTTGGCTTTGCACTCTCACCATCTTCTCTCGTAGGTCAGATCTCCAATTAGTTGTAAAATGGTAAGCGAATGTGGTAAATAAACTTTCTACGATGGCTTATATACCCATTTTTACCTTCTACGGTGTGTCTCTCACCCCAAAGTTCCCTAAGACCGCCATATTTCTTCTAAAAATCTTCTAACACTTTCCACGGTGATTATTTTTAATAAATAATTATTTTTGGCACGTTGTCGCTATGCGAGGGCATAGTTTTGCTTCTCGGAGGCCTTTTCGCTGCACTGGGCATATTTTTGCCTTACGGTCACTTTTAACATAGTCTCAAAACTTTTTTATTTCCTCTATCATATTTTATTTTGTAAAAATTGAAAAAAAAAAAAAACCACAATTTTTCAAAAAAATGGTAAAATCATTAAAAATCCAAAAATTGTAAACATTTAAAATTTTACAAAATCAGTAAATAACTTGCATACTACTAAATCTTGTCTAACTTGCATTATCCTCGAACATTGAAGTTGGTCCTACAACACCATATTTTCGCGTTCTTTCTTGTTCTTATCTCAAATGAATCACGGATCATCGTGATCTACCTCCATGAAATAAAACTAGGCTGCATGATATATCAAGTACTCACTTGTATAGTGCGTTGTCGAGACTATGTCATAGTGCACAAAATATTTTCCATGGGACTACTTGTGTCCTCCATTATTCCCCTCGCATGTATCCTTGCTTGGGGCACCATTTTTAACCCTTGTCATTACAACACAAACATTTGGGAACTGCAACTTGATAACAAAAACATTGGTAAAACTATCTTGAATGTTGTTTTTTTAGTGTGTTTGATTGTACTTGTTTCTCTGTTAGGTTAGCTAGTTTACTTTCTCATATTACATTACATTTTGTATGTTGCATGGAGTTAGGCATCATTTTACTTTCTCGTATTGCATTACGTAATGTATACTCCATGGAGTTACATATTTTTAGTAGTAAACAATTGCTATTAATTTAGATTATCATGTTATCTTACACTTTTTAAAATTTAAATAAAGGACGATGATGTAGATCTAGGGGAAAATGGTACAACAAAATTTCTTATTGAAATGTTGGATGCAAATATTGGGCTTGTCTATATTCTCCATTATCATTTCTTCATCATTATCATTTATTATCACTACTAATTTTTCTTCCAAATAACTTGGGGAAATAAACAACCATGTTTATCCCTATTCTTATTCCTTCTAAGAACAAAGGGTTTCGCGCCCATTCTATCCTATTTCTTCAATCATACTTTCAATCGTCGATTGACTTCTTTTATCACCCCATCGACACTCGAGGGCATCCTTCATCCTTTTAATTTTTCTTCAAAAATTTACATGTTTATGCTTGTCTACTATATTTGAAGTGAATTCACTAACTTCACCTCAAATAGGGGAAAATGTAGACACCTAAATACCACTTTTGCAATATTATTGTCAAAACGCAGACAAATCACTCTCATTCTTACCAATTCTGTTAAAATTAGTGATTTTTGCTAATTAATTAATGTTTCTTACCACTTTGGCCAATGAATAAGAACATTTTTTATCACCAAACTTATTTTTCAATCAGGATGCCACTTTACGATGAATGTAACTCAAAATCCTCTTCAAAATGGATAATTAGCTATTATTAGCTAATTAAGCATATTTTTCCCTTGTTTTGGTCAATATAGCCTACTATTGGCTCAAACCCTCTTCCAGCCACTCAAAATCACCCTACTTCTCTCCAAAATGTCTTAGCAAACTTCAAAATTTTATCCTAGCCTCTTAGTTAACCCTAAGAAGTTAATTAAGGCTCCGCACACCCTAATCACTTGGTAATTCACTAATTATGATTAACAAGGCTTAATCATGATTAGAAATTCTAATCTAATTTGGGCTTTTTAGTCCCACATGCACCAAAATATAAGTTTTTGCAAATGTAAAACTATAAAAAGGGTTCACCTCGTACCTTAATACTTTACACCATGCTTTTGTTAGTAGTCTCATATAAGAAATATGATCTATTGTCAAGCTCAATCCTTGCCTAGAAGAATGTAAACAACACAACAAGGGAAGATACATCCAAAAACTTGCATCTATTACTTCATAATATACACAGTTCAATCTATTACAAAGTAAGGGCCTGGATCACCATTCAAGGAGTTCACTACCGCAAAGACACATTGGCTTTAGAAAACCAAAATGGTAGAGTTTTTCTACATAAAAAAACCACATTTACTGATGATCCATGTAAACCAAAATGGTCAAGGGAAATGAATTATAGAAATTGTACAACTCATTCTATAAATTTCATTTCTCTCAACCACCAATTAAATCATTTTTCTAAATCTAGCCACGTTTTTAGAAAAATCAGCATAAAAAATTCATCAATTTCTACATTTCTTGATTGATGTGCGTTAGTCTTGGAATCAAATTTTGTGAAAATCAGAGCTCTAGGTCAAAAGTTATGCTTGTTTGAACTTTAGGGTTGCATTACACCACTTCCCTTTGTATTGTGATGATTTCGGGTTTTCGGGGAACTCATGTCCCTGTAGTACTTGGACCACGCGGGCCTCCTTTCTCTGTGTCTCCCGATTTGGGATTTTCTGTCCTCATCGTCTGTCGTTAACAAGGACATGTGGGTCATTGACTCCCAACATATCTCGCACCTTACAGGACATGTGACTATTTCAGATTTTTAGGGCCCGACTTTCTCGGACATAGTTTTCTTTCTTAAGCGCATTGCACTTGGTCATGGCTATTTCATATTTTTGGGTCCCGAATTTCCTGGACATATTTTTCTGTCTTAACTGCATTGCACTTGGTCACAACTATTTCAGATTTTTGGGGCCCGATGTCCCAACTATCCTACGGACCGTGCGGGACATTTTTATCTACTTTTTCTATATTCCATTGCCTCTTTAGCATTTCAGGCCTGAACTTGCTACAATGAACCTTGGTACGATCCGCATTGGTTCCATCCATAGCCCTCATACATGATTTTCACTAAAATAGGCCCTTTCCTTCATTTTTTCAAATTTTTGCAATGGTTTTCTATCTCCTTGGATTTTTCTTTGGATAGGTAAGTTAGAGAAAAGCCAAGGGATCCCTCCAAACCAAATTTTGGACCTCAAACCATTTTTTCTTGCTCAAACTTGAAGAAATTGTGCAAGTTACCAAAATTACCTTGGGGGTGAATTTTGGATAACAGGTATGCCATTAAAGCCATATGTCTAAATATTTATCATACCAATAGCGAGGAAGGTTCCCATGCACTTAGCAAACAATTTTCCATGGATATGGTCCGGTTGCACTCGAGAAGACAACCTCGTTGAATTGGTAGCTACAAAATTTCATGAAAGTACAAGGAAGATAAAAGAAGGAAAGCATACATTTTTATGGCTCAATATTGATATGTTTAGCAATGTATTTTACAAAAACCCTACCCCACAAAGTGGAATTGGTAGGCGACGGGTAGATAAAATAGTAGAAGAACAAATTTGAAAACATATAAACATTCTAGATTTTGTCACCCAAATTACATCACTATTAGGGTGGATAAACCGAATTAGAAAAATAATTGGGAATAAATCAAGGATTTCAGAACAAATTGTTTCGGTATGAGAAAGAGATATACTTTATTATTGTGTGCATGTGTTGTTTTCAAAATAATGCTAATATAAGTAAAGACTAACACCTAAATAGCCTTAACTTAGTAAGAATTAAACAACAAACTAAACACCATCAAGATAAGAATTAAACAAGGGTTAGATGCTAGGATTCATAAGTACAAACTTTGAAACTAACAATGCTAAATATCTAAACTCCTCTATTCTCTAACAACAAATAAATGAATGGACCTAAGTAAGCTCCATGGCTATCAAAATAGTTGTCCTCAGTATGCCAAGTAACATAGGAATGAGGGCCTATCAAATTTGGGCTACAATACCCCTTTGACACCTCCCATATGACCTAAGCACTTAAGAAAGAGGCTTAACTCTTCAAGATGATGAACTCTCAAAAGGGTAAAAGGCAAGCTCTTAGTCTTTGCTATATGCTTTGCATTCACTCTCTTAGAAAGTTTAGGTGTAAGTAAAAAGGTAGGTGGAGGGCTATTTATATAGGCCAAAGGATAAAGGATTCAATACATTCTCATGAATGTGGGATAAAGGTAAAACATGATTAGGAATGGATAAGGTTGCTTTATTAAATGTAACCTTACTTTAGAAGGGTTTAATACATGTTTAGCAAGTCATGGGAGTTGGGGGTATTTTAATTAATCAAAGGTGATTAATTAATAGGTAGGTGTAAGCTTATAGAAGCCAATTAGAAGAATATTAGTGCGATTTAGGCTATTATAAGGGGATTAAATCAATTAAATATTGATTTATTGGTTAAATGGAAGGGAAAGCTAATTAATTAATAATAATTAATTAGTCTAGGTAGAAGGGGTGATTTATTAACGGAAGGTCATTAATTAGGGTATTTGTTAGATAGGAAACTTAATTAATTAGCTTAGTGTAATTAATTAATGATGATATGAGGGAAAATGAGTTCTTTTGACGATATGTCGTTGATTTGCGAGAAAGGGGATAATTAGCGCAATTTAAGTATTTAAATTGCTTGGGTGTAATTATAGGTGTCTACATTTTCCCCTCTTTGGGGTGGCGTAAGTGATGCCACTTCAAAGATAGTAGAAAAAAGATATTTTGAAGGGATAGAAGAAAAATTAGTAGGAGGGAGAGATGCCCCCTCAAGTGTCGATGGGGTGATGAAGGAAGCCGATCGATGATCGAAAAAGATGAGAAGTAGGCAGAAGAATGGGGACGAGGCAGGATGCCCTAAGGAGAGGGAGAATTAGGGGTGAAAGGGAAGTGGTGTAGAAGAAATATGGATGAGGGGAGAGAAGAGCTTAACCTCTAGCCGCTTATTTGTTTGGAACAAATTTGATGTCATCATATTGCCATAGGAACTACATCATCGGTCCTTATGAAAAATATAAGCATATGACAAAGGTAGAATGACATGAAAAGCCATACTATGAACAATTTTCCATTGCTAAAAGTACCAACTCCACACTACATACAATAATGCAATGCAATACGAGAAGGAAACAAGCTCATATAACAGGGAAACCAAGTACAAACACACATATCCAACCCAACAACGGTCAAGACAGTTATACAAATGTTTTGTTATCGGTCTTTGAAGAGATCCAAAAGTTCGTGATTGATGACAAGTGTGATGCCCCAAGAAAGGATACATGCGAGGGAAATGAAAATAGACACGGGGTCATGAAAAGCATTTGTGTGCAACGAAACAACACAGAAACCAAAAGTGCCCCGAGAATACGGATAAAGCAAGCAACTAACTTTCGTGAATGGTTGTGAATCCAGTGATCCATGAGTCATATTAATTGGGAATATGTGAGACAAACCAATAGGATATGGAGAAAATACAATGCATAAGACACAAGTTTTAGCCGTAAGAAGCAAGTTACCATTTTGTAGGGTGTTTTACTTTTTAGGAATTTTAAAAAAAAATTACCTTGTTTTTGGATTTTTTTTTGATATAGTAAATGTTGGTATTATTTTGGCTTTCTAAACCATGATAAACAATAGAAGAAAGGAGAAGAATAAAAAGAAGGGCCTAGGGGCAACAGAAAGTTCCCTAGGTGGAAGAAAAGAGAAATAAACGACAAATAATGTCCTTGTTTAGTGGAAAAATTAAGAAAAAATAATTATTTGAAAAATAATTATTTACGAGAGTGTGAAGAAGAATAAAAATTTATAGGGAGAAATAAAATTGTCGGGGAGAAGAAAGGGGTATTGGACAAAAAATGCCCCAATACGGTGAAAAATAAGAGAAAAATAATTATTTAATTAAAAATAATTATTCCACAACAAACAGAGGAGAAAACAATGAGCTAAACGGGTGTCCCAGCCATCCGATCGATGAAAAACAGGTTAATATACCCCCAAGTGGGGTAAAAACATTGCAATCAGTTCATTTTAACCACTCAGTTTAGAAAACTTACCATGAGGCTCTGAAACTCAGGAGAAATGGTGATCGCATGTGATCGTTTGAGGCGTCTTTTGTAGATTGTAGATAATAGATCGTAGACAATATCAAATGTTGTTTTCAAGTGTTATGTTGATGTATATGAATGGGATGATATGATGATATTGGTGTGGGAGGGATATATTTTTTATTATGCGCAACCCATCTTGCCCCCATTGATGATATGATATGTGATGCTTAGCTTAGCATACATGCATGATGTAAAACTTAGCATTTTTGTTTATATATGATGTATAGATGATGCTAGATGTGATGATAGTGATGTTAATGTGATGTGAATGATAAAAAAATAGAGCACATGTAAGAAACACAATCAAATGCTATAAAGAATACTAGGAATTAATGCAATACACCATGAATCACCATGCCTTATTAACAAGTAACAAATAACAACCAAATGTGTTAAAAAAGAAATAATGAATTAACACACTAGCATGTCAAAACCCACTACAATATGCACAAGAAAGAATGAATCTATTCTAAGCAAGAAAATATAAACTATTACAAAGTATGCCCAAGCAACAAACAACTCAAAAGTAAGCTCGTAAAACACTATACAAGCAACAAGCAAAGCAAGGAAACAAGGCAATGCAAGTAAATATTTTTGTAAGATATGTTTTCATGCACCAATTTTCTATTGTTTAGGTTTTGTGAAACAATTGTCTATTGTTTTGTGTTTTCTCGAAACAATTTTCTATAGTTTTTGTGTTTTTCTCGAAACAATTCTCTATTGTTTTTGTTTTTCTCAAAACAATGTTCTATTGTTTTTGTGTTTTTCTCGAAACAATTTTCGATTGTTTTTGTGTTTTCTCGAAACAATTTTCTATTCTTTTGTGTTTTTATCAAAATAATGTTCTATTGTTTTTGTGTTTTCTCGAAGTAATGTTCTATTGTTTTTGTGTTTTTATCGAAACAATTTTCTATTGTTTTTGTGTTTTCTCGAAACAATGTTATATTATTTTGTATTTTTCTTGAAAAATTTTCCTATTGTTTTTGTGTTTTTCTCGAAACAATTTTCTATTGTTTTTGTGTTTTCTTGAAACAATTTTCTATTATTTTTGTGTTTTTCTCGAAATAATTTTCTATTATTTTTGTGTTTTTCTCGAAACATTTTTCTATTGTTTTTGTGTTTTTAACAATTTTCCAAAGCTATGTGCAGGTAACCAAGAAAGCATGGATGCCCCTGGCATTAGGTGGGGAACATACAAGGGCAGAAGCCACATGCTTATGAACAAGAAGGTGAAGTTGTTGAGTTGCCCCCAGCGTAAGATGGGAAATAACGAAAGACCATGTCCCTTACAGATGAATAGAAGAAGGCAAAGCCGGATCAAGGCTTGACAAGATGGTGTGCACAAGGAAACTCTAAGGTAGAACTAGGTCCAAGAAAAAGCCAACTACCCTTCTAATACAGAATGCTTGTGAACAACGAATCCTCCCGAGGTGCCGAGAAACTGGTTTTCACCCAAGGACTTGTCCAAAGTGCCACAATTGCGTGGTTTTCACTAGTGGACATCCTGTTTTCTCTTTTTCTTTTCTAATTTTTTTCATAATTTTTTTGATTTTTTTTGTTCCATGTTCAAGCATAAAACTTCTTAATATGCATGGCATTAATTGGCTCTCGAAGCTAATCACCATTGGGGTGAGCCAGTTTGTATGCCCTGGTGTTGTACTTGGCAACTATGACATAGGGTCCTAACCAGTGTGGTTCAAACTTCCCTTTCTTTTCTCACTCTGCTCTGGTGTTGAACTGGTTCTCCTTCATAACTAAATCACCCACCTCAAACTAGCGAGGGATGATTATCTTGTTGTAGTTGCGGGAGATTTTGTGTTGATATACCTTCAGGTGATTAAGAGCGCGAATGCGCCTCTCATCCAGGAGCTCTAACTCAGCCAATCTTACCACTCGATAATCTTCATCCTTATCTAAATAGTTCCAAAGAGAAATTCGCAGGGATGGGAGTTCGATCTCTAAAGGGATGATATATTCTATCCCGAACACTAGGGAATATGGAGTCGCACCCGTAGGAGTGTAAATTGATGTTCGGTAGGCCCAAAGGGATGTGTGGATTTATAGGTGCTAGTTTCGACCG
Source organism: Taxus wallichiana var. yunnanensis (assembly GCA_018340775.1). NCBI lineage: Eukaryota > Viridiplantae > Streptophyta > Pinopsida > Cupressales > Taxaceae > Taxus > Taxus wallichiana. The sequence goes on from CM031242.1 coordinate 951,071,914, forward strand.
GTTTTTCTAAGCATCTTCTCCATTATCCTTACCAAAGTCTTCTTTGTTACCTCAGCTTGTCCATTACCTTGAGGGTAATATGGTGTCGACCATTTCAATCTGATTTGGAACCGTTGGCAAAGACCTTTCACAATTTTGTTCTTAAATGACTTCCCATTATCTGTGACAATGGCTATAGGAATACCATATCGGAAAATAATGTGATTCATGATGAATTTAGAAATATGTGCTATTGTGACATAGGTTAAAGGGACATCCTCCACCCATTTTATAAAGTATTCGTATTTGTGATGATATGTGTATGACCATCGGATGAGGTAGGAGTAAGCTTCCTATTAGATCAAGTCCCCACTTGGAGAATGGCCACAAGGTAGTGATTGGTTGCGATGGTTGTGATGGAGCATGGATGAAATTTCCATACTTTTAGAAAAGAACACATTTTCTAACATAATTACAACAATCGGTTTCCATGGTGGGCCAATAGTAACCTACTCTTAACAGTTTCTTAGCCAAGACCATTCCGTTTGTATGTGCTCCACATACTCCTTCATGTACTACTTTAATTTCCTGGATTGACTCCATCACATCCATACAACGTAACAGATTCCCCTCATAGCCACGACGATAAAGTGTACCTCCTAAAAGAGTGTAATAGGCTATGTGGCGAATCAGGTTTTGCTTTTGAAGCAGGAGATATTGTGAGGGAAAGTACTGTCCTTAAGATAGGTGAAAATGGGTTCATACCACGGGAATAGGGACCAACAACCTTACAAGCCAAGAAAGATTACGGCATGTCATACGCGAGCTGGTGTAGATTTTCTATGAAAAATGGCATATCATTATTCCTGGCGAGAATACAAAGCATAGATCCCACCATTGCCATGGCATCGCCGATCCATTTCGCACTCTTGGGATCTGCTCAAAGGTAATGCGCACAAAATACTCCTTTAGAGTTTCCACCAACTTTTGTAAGGGATGATCTTATCATCCTTAACTTTATACTCATCATTAACCTGTTTGATGATTAGCTACGAATCACCTACAACCTTAACATGTTGAATATTCCACTTTATGGCTAGCTTCATCTCTGCTGATAAGTGCTTCATATTATGCAATGTTGTTCGTGAAAGGAAGACCGGGTGGAAAGCTTGCAGTATAGGATCACGCAAAGGAATAATAAGGACCACTCCTGCACCTGAACCATGAAATGTAAAAGATCCATCAAAATGTATCTACCATATGATAGATTCTTCAATGTAGAGCAAAGATGCATCTGGCAGATCCAGACTCAAAGGTTTTGTGCTTTGCAAAGGTGCTTCCGCTAGCTGGTCGGAAAGTACTTGTCCTTTAACTAATTTTTGATGGACAAATTCTATATCAAACTCACTGAGTAGAATGATCCAATTAGCCATTCTACCTGTGAGGGTGGGTTTGGACAACAAATACTTGAGTGGGTTGACCTTGGATATGAGCTTGGTCTTAGTATTTAGTAGGTAATGGTGAAGTTTCTGAAAGGTAAAAATAATGGCCAAGAAAGCTTTTTCAATCTGAGGATAATTAAGTTCATAGGTGATGAGGGTACGACTTAGATAGTACACCGATTTGTCTTTATGGCTAAGGTCGTATTGGGAAAGTAGTGCACCAATAGTGTATTACGTAGCGGAAATATAGAGCAAAAGTGGTTCTCCTAGAGTAGGAGGCATGAGGACAGGTGGATTAGCCAGGTATTGTTTAAGCAAAAAAAAGGCTTGCTATTGCTTGGGTCCCCAAAGGAAAGTGACTTCCTTTTTAAGAAAATGGGTGAATGAGTGACATTTATCGTAAGTGGGAGATAAAGCAATGAATGGCTTGAATTTTCCGTTGTAAGCTACGTAATTGCTTGATATTCTCAGTGGAGGCATTTCGGTGATGGCGAGACACTTTAGTGGGATCTACCTTAATACCTCGTCTTGACAAAATGAAGCCCAATAGTTTCTGGATAACACACCGAAGACACATTTTTTGGATTCAATCTGAATTTGTATTCACACAGGAATTCAAAGATACGCCAAAATGATAGGATGATCCTCTCTTGTTTTGGACTTTCCCGAGGATGTCATCTACGTAGTCTTCCATGATGTCATGAATCATATCATGAAATATTACTTGTCATGGCCCGATAAGTTGCTCCCGCATTCTTAAGGCCAAATGGCATCACACGATAATGAAGGTGCCCGAGGAGTTGTGAAAGTTGTTTTGTGTTGGTCTTCCTCAAGCAATCTTAATTTGATTATAAACGAAAATCCATCCATAAGAGATAGAATTTCATACCCTACGGTTGAGTCAACAATCATGTCAATTTTGGGCTGGAAAGTCATCTTTAGGGAAATATTTATTGATGTCACTAAAATTTGTGCAGATTCGGATACCGATAGGATTCTTACGGATAGGAACAATGTTCGATATTCATTAGAATAAGTAATTAGCCTAATGAATCCTACTGCAAACAACCTTTCCAACTCTTCTTTAACTAACAAGGCCACTCTTGGGTGCATCTTTCAGAACTTTTGTTTGATAGGATTAGAATCTGTGTGCACAACTAGGTTGTGCACGACCAAAGTTGGATCTAAGCCAGGCATGTCTTTGTAAGACCATGGGAATAAATCAATAAACTCTTGTAGTAGCATAGTGAACGTGTTTTGTTCTCTAGCCGAGAGTGATGCTCCCAATTTTACTATCTTGGGATCTTCTTCGGTACCAATATTGACATCAACGGTTTCTTTAACTAACAATTTTGATAAATCCTCCTTACGTGTAGGATCGGGAGGTAGGTTGAGATCTTCATCCAAGGATGTCTCTACGATAATTTCATCCTTCACGTGGTCACTTTGTTTTTCCTTTGATTTTCTTATTTGTTTGTCAGCCAGAGCCTCAAAGAGGTTTTCACTATGTGACTTGGACTTAAATTTTTGCCAAGGCTTTTCTTTAGAACTCTTTCCCTTGCTTTTCTTTAAATTTTGTTGACCACGAAGTTCAGACTCTGCGCCAAAGTAGGCACATGTGTCTAAGTCAATAAATAAACCCTTCTTGTGATCTCCAATGGGAATTATATCCCTTATGCCCATGAACTCTGCAATAGCCTCGTCATTCTCGAATAAATCTTGTGGCACGTGATGTTGTTGGTCCCATTCAACAAGGGAGAGGGTATTTAGTAGGGTTGATGGTTAGGACAACGTTATTCATGAAAAGGTTAATGGAGGCCAGATCCTCATATTGGCTACAACAGGAATCCGTATCGGTGTCTAGATAATCGAGCCATCCTCACGCTCTGGACAAGTCACATCTTGATCGTTAGGGTGTGCCCATAAGGGTGAATCTTGATGCCATATCTTTAATTTTTGAAATGGGGGAGAGGGACTGGTTCCCTTTTTCCTTGTTCATTCTTACCACATCCTAGGCCTTTGTAGCCCATGGAGTACATCATTCTGCTCGATTTTTCATATTTTGGGGTTTGATAACAAGATGGTTGAGTGTCCTCAGGGATCCAGTAGTAGGTGGATCAAGAAATTTTTCCTCAGCTAACAAGCCTCTAGGTAGGAATGACCCAATAGTGTGTTCCTCTCTAGGTCTCCTGAAGTGGTAGTTGGGTCAACCTCTAGTCTTGGGCGACAAGGAGAGGTCAGAAACCAAGAGTGCTTTTTGTACATTATACTCCCCACATGACCATATTCCAGGATTTTCATCTCACATGAATTAAATGGAGATGTTGAAGTAGATGCCCCATCAGCAAAAGAACTAAGAGAATTTGAATCTACTCGAGATTCCATGGCCTCAGAATGAAGAGGGACAGCTATATTTGAGGAGGGACATGCATATGTACCCTTTCATACAAAGCTATTAAGAACTCTACAATGAGCAAAGGGCTCTGAATTTCTTGGTATTGTAACCATATGTCCCTCATGCTTCAGCTTGATGCATTGATGAAATGTTGATGGCACGGCCTATATGGCATTAATCCATGGTCGGCCTAGAAGCATATTATATGTAAGTTCCAAGTCTAGGACGTGAAACTTCGTCGATGACAAGTGGGGACCACCTACATGGGCAAAGTGTAATGGTGCATGCTAACTCTCTTTCCGCGTTGTCGTATGTGGTGATAGTGATGATATGGGACTCAAGATCTGCCTCTGTATGTCCCAATTGTTTGACTAATTTAAGCATGCAAATGTTCAATCCAGATCCGTTATCCACATGCACCCGTTTGATTTTCCCTGCGGGTGATAACTACCTAATGTATAAGGGAATATTATGTTTAGGATTCTCCGTAGGGACCTCCCTATGGTTGAAAGTGAGATGCTCAATGGGTGCAATATTTGCCACCGCGGCTTGAAGGTAGGTAGGATCAACTTCTAAAGGCACTCCCGACCCCTGAAGAGTTTGATACAAAATGTCCTTATGCACATTGGATAACTTGAGAAGATCTAAGATCGAGATCTTAGCAGGTGTCCTCTCAAGTTGTTCTAAAAGGTTATATTTAATAGTTTACGGGGTCAATAGAGAGGGTTCAAAATCACGAGGCGGGAAGGCATTGTTACCACATACAGCATCCTACTCTCCCTTGATCCGAATGGTATTGACATCGTCAGCAAGGGAGTGAATACATCGATAAGTGAATCGTAATGATTGTTATCTCTTTTGGTATACAAGTAATTCGCAGCTTTATAGGTTTGGGATGAGTCTCCCTGATCCAACTTTGTCTTTTCCGACTTATCATGCTTAGGGAATGGTTCCTTATAAATACCCATTTTCTCGTTAGGTGTTTGCATTTTCAGGGTTATCCACCTCTATCTCCCCATTATCAATGAGGTCCTGAATATAATGGCGAAGCTGCAGACATTTGTTTGTCTTATGACCTTTAACGTGATGCATTTCACAAGTATTCATGCTCATTATACCATGAAGGTTTATGTGTGTTGTCATTAAAGGGTTGCATTATAGGATAGGTCATCATGTGGGCCATATCTAACTATTTTAGTATGACGGACAATGGTTCATTGAGGGAGGTGAATGTTCTTCGCTTTGGTGGTGGTTGAATTGAGCCCTTTGTTAGTTTAAAAGTTTGACTGGTTTGGACCATTTGAACACGTTTGGAATCAGTGATTTTGTCTCCCACCATGTTTTTGTTTTTGTTAAAGATCTTTGGCTTTTCAGTGGGTTTGACACTTTGGTTGTCTTTAGATTGGGTTTTGAGGGTGCCTTTGGCAATGAGAGCCTTTTCTATTTGAATCCCTTTCTTGATAACCTCCTCAAAGGTGCGGACACAATGCATTTGGAGGTGGAAAGCTATATTTGGGTTGAGATTAGGGATGAAAATACTGACCAGCTACTTCTCAGGTAAAGCGCAAGGGAAGCGACTAGCTATCCCTCTCCATCATTGGAGGAAGCTGGCGAAGGTCTCATTTGGGCATGGTTTTGTTCCGCACAAGTCTGCCATGGTGACATCACTCTCTATGGTATATGAGAAATGGCGCACGAATATTTCCGCCAATTCTGGCTAGGTCAAAATTGATCCTCGTGGTAAGCGCGTAAACCATTCCAATGCTTGACCTCCGAGACTCTTAGGAAAAAGTCTGATGAGGTAATTATCACTATAAGACACCTCTTGACATGCCATGTAGAAACCTTTAACATGATCCCTTTGGTCTCCCTTTCCTTTGTATTTGTTGAACTTTGGAATATAAAATTTCTTTGGAAAGGGTAGAAGGTTCATTGACTTGTCAAAAGGATAGGGGAATAGTTCTTCGTATTGGTATTTCCTAATACTCCCTATATTGCTTTCTTGTACGCTCACAATAGTTGTTGCTTTCATAGATTTCACTTCTTGTGTGAGTAATTATTCTCTAGTGGGAGAAGTGGGGACATGTACATGATAATACCCTGTGTCTTCTTCTCCTTGGTTTTCTTCATGGATTTTGTGGATCCTAAACTTAGGCCTTGACTTTTGAACGTTCTTGTTTGTGTCTTTATGTACCTGGAAAGTAAGAAAAGCTAGTTTTCAGCTTAGCTTACTGAGTTGTTCTTGGATTGTGACTTGGTTTGTGTCTTCTTCTTCTAAAGGTTCTTCCTCTTCGTATTTTGGAGGTTCTTCCCCTGTCTCATGTTCTATCTTGTTTATTTGTGGCACTTTGATGAGGGGTATTCTATGCCCTACCACTTTATCATTTTTTGCGTAAGAAATGGAAGCATGCCCGCCTGTTAAAATATCTTCCATATTGATAAGGGGGTGTTCTTCCCTAGTAGTGTCATTTGTAGGTAATATTGGTTCATTCTCGGTGGGAAATTTGGCCCCTAATTCCACGACCCATGCCAAAACTCCATCTTTGTTTCTAAGGAGAAACCCATCTAGTAGAGTGGGGTCAAAATCAAAGTCCACGCGTGGTGACTCTAATTCATTTCCACTATGGTCGACCATTTCTTCTATTTCCTTTTCTACAGAAAATAGTGGTCCTAGATCATTTCCGATAAATGGGTTTGAACCTTTTTTATTAGAGGTTTCCCAAGCTTCCGCATGTTGTTCCTCATATGTTTGTTTCTTTAAACCTAGACGCGTCTTGGGAGCCATGTTTTCGTGATAAGTTTCACTAAGGTAAGTTGTAGATTTGTTCAAAATTCAATGACTACCCCTAAGTGAAACACAAGATGTACATGTTAAGAGTAAATTAACAGTGTGAGAATACCAATGTGATAGAATGATAAAGTCACCAATGAAACAACCGTTTGTTACCAAAACTTAATCAAATGAAGTACTTCTTAGACTACGTTTCAAAGTAATTTGTGACACCAGATGATTAACAATATGTCTCCACTTATGCCAAGTTCAAAGGAATGAACAAGACATAATTAAATACACGAAGTTAAATGTGATCTCCCAATCAAGATATACGAAGAGCAAGCTCATGTTTGATTAAGACCTATATCTCAAAAAAAGTTTCAATTACGATTTGTGAATGACACGACAATATCACCAAGATATGTTAACCCACTTTGCAAGAAAATGAAGTATTGATATCGAGGTGTTATTGATATAACACACACAAATGGTAGTGCCTAGAACCTTTTGAAATAATGGTAATAATAAAACCGAACAAAAAAATCTCAAAGTATAGCTAGGAATAGTTAAGAATGTGTGTAGCATAACCATACAATATAGGTATTTATGTCGAGTTTACAAGAAACAAAACCTAAATATCGAAATTGTAATGATACGAGACAAACAAGCTAACTCCTCTATAGAAGTCCGTGATGATGAACCATGCCTAACTACGATGACGATCTTGACATGGGTATCAAGATTATAATGGCTACCAAATGACGTGAAAATGCCTCCGCTCACTTTAGGCGTTTGAACTAACCTTGGCCCATGAAACATGGATGGGCATAAACGGACATAAAAGTGAGAGAAATAGTCGAATGAAAATGCAAAGGTAATCACACCTCTTTTGATCAACAAAGTGTCAAAATAATATGAAGGAAATAAATCAAGAAAAATGATGAAAAATGCTAGCCTCACTTCGGCAGAGTTTCCCGTCGCCCCTAAGACAAGTAAAAACTAGAAAAAATGAAAAAAAGTAATACGTCACACGTTTCTCAAAAATAAGGTTCACAACTCAACACTATTTTAAAATGGTCAAAGTGGGCTCCTAGCCAAAGTATATTCTCCTAGGTGGTTCTCTCGCCCTAGGTGTTACAAAGTTCCCACAAGTGAGCGTGATTTACCCAAAAAGTCACACCGACTAGTTTGGGAGTATCTCGGCTTTACTTTAGCCCCTTCAAGAATAGTAGGAAACTAGTGCGTCTACATGTACTATCACAGGGGTCACCACAATGGAAAACCTATAACGCTATCTCACAAAGGAATCACTAGTCAAAGGTGCGGAGCACCCCATTGTTGTAGCTTAAGGCGTTATGCCAAAGGGGTTATGTTCTAGTTGACGTTAGAGAGGGACATATCCTTTTCCAAAACCTGCAATACAATGTTTTGAATATGTTGTTCTTTTTATCTTGTTTTAATTAGGTGTGGTTTACTTGAACACCTTTTGGCAACCTGTATAACAACTATATTAGTAGTTTTTTATTTTGTTTTGATTCCTCCTTTCTTTGACAAGTGTTTTTATGTCCTGTACTCAAGCATTAGTAGTTCCTAAGAAAATCAAATTATTTAAAAGAGAATTAAGAGTTGTTTTGATTCTCAAGATCATCCAAGGATGCAAGAGAAGAGCATACACAACAAATAATCCAACTAAAAAGTAAAGAAAATCTTTTCAATCAATGAACCATACAAATTTTTTGATAAATGTTCATTCCCCTAAACCAAAAGTGAAAGATGAAGTTTCCAATTTACCAAATGTTATAAAATGAAGACTAAAGTTGTTTTTGATTCTCAAGATCACCCTAAGGTGCAAGAGAAGAGCATACACAAACTTTATCCCAACTATATAGAAATGGAAAACTTCAAATCAAAGGACCATTGAAAAATGCTTTGTAAAAGGTTCATTCCCTTAAACCAAAAGTGAAAGATGAAGTTTCCAATTTACCAAATGTTATAAAATGAAGACTAAAGTTGCTATTGATTCTTAAGATCACACTAAGGTGTAAGAGAAGAGCATACAAAAACTTTATTCCAACTATATAGAAATGGAAAACTTCAAATCAAAGGAGCATTGAAAATTACTTTGTAAAAGGTTCATTCCCTTAAGCAAAATGAATAATCAAATTTCAAGTTTAATCCCAATGTTAAAAGATATAGATTAAATTTGTTTTTGATTCTCAAGATCACCAAAAGGTTCAAGATAAGAGCATACACACGCTTTGTTCTAAATCGAGGAAGCATGGAAATACAACATTCATCAAAACATTAGACATGATAGAAAATGACCAATTTCAAAATAAAAAAAACCCATAATTTATGTATGTATAAACCCAAATTTTTGTTTTCATTGCATACTTAAATTCAATACCTTTCCAACGCTAAAAAAATGGAGTCATTTCAAGTTCGGGAGCAAAAGTTATGGCCTTCGGAAGATGGGTTACGCATATGCTCTTATGCTCACGGGTATGCACTTGACATGCACTAAAAAAATGTCAAAAAAAACGTCCCTTAATCTGCAAAATGGTAAAAAAATTCCAACCAAGATTCAATTTTGACAACAACACATCACATTAATATATGAATATAAGACTCAACGCTATCAAACATTAACATACATGCTCAAGAATTTAAGATTTTCAAGAAATTGACAAAACTAACATGTAGAATGATGAAAAAGTAAGCTCTAAAAATGAAAACATGATGAAATATTGAAATTTAATCACCAAGATTAAATTTTGACAGTAACCCACCACATTAATATGCAAATAGAAGACTTAGCACTATCAAACACTTAACTACATGCTCAAAAATTTAAAATTTTCAAGAAATTGACAAAACTAGCATGTAGAATGTTGAAAAAGTAAGCTCTAAAAATGAAAACATGTGGAGAAATCTTGAAATTTTCCCATTAATTTCAATTTTAACAGCACTTCACCTCCTTTATACCTACAAGGAAGACTCAACACATGCAAACTCAACAAAACAAGTTAAAAAAATAAGTTAGATCAACATGTGTAAAAGAGGGTTAGTAACCATAAATGAAACTTAACTACAAAAACTTGAAATTAAGTGCAAAGGAAAATGGAATAAGTCCCACCTGGCGTGCCAAATGTGTGCATGTTTTTTTTTCAAAATAATACTAATATGAGTACATACTAACACCTAAATAGCCTTAACTTAGTAAGAATTAAAAACAAACTAAAAAACTAAACATCAAGATAAGAATTAAACAAGGGTTAGATGCTAGCATTCATAAGTACAAACTTTGAAACTAACAATGCTAAATATCTAAACTCCTCTATTCTCTAACAACAAATAAATGAATGGACGTAAGTAAGCTCCATGGCTATCAAACTAGTTGTCCTTAGTATGCCAAGTAACATAGGAATGAGGGCCTATCAAAGTTGGGCTTTAAGACCCTTTGACACCTCCCATATGACCTAAGCACTTAAGAAAGAGGCTTAACTCTTCAAGATGATGAACTCTCAAAAGGGTAAAAGGCAAGCTCTTAGTCTCTTTGCTATATGCTTTACATTCACTCTCTTAGAAAGTTTAGGTGTAAGTAAAAGGTAGGTGGAGGACTATTTATATAGGCCAAAGGATAAAGGATTCAACACATTCTCATGAATGTGGGATAAAGGTAAAACATGATTAAAAATGGATAAGGTTGCTTTATTAAAGGTAACTTTACTTTAGAAGGGTTTAATACATGTTTAGCAAGTCATGGGAGTTGGGGGTATTTTAATTAATCAAAGGTGATTAATTAATAGGTAGGTGTAAGCTTATAGAAGCCAATTAGAAGAATATTAGTGCGATTTAGGCTATTATAAGGGGATTAAATCAATTAAATATTGATTTATTGGTTAAATGGAAGGGAAAGCTAATTAATTAATAATAATTAATTAGTCTAGGTAGAAGGGGTGATTTATTAACGAAAGGTCATTAATTAGGGTATTTATTGGATAGGCAACTTAATTAATTAGCTTAGTGTAATTAATTAATGATGATATGAGGGAAAATGAGTTCTTTTGATGATATGTCGTTGATTTGCGAGAAAGGGGATAATTAGCGCAATTTAAGTATTTAAATTTCTTGGGCGTAATTATAGGTATCTACATTTTCCCCTCTTTGGGGTGGCGTAAGTGATGCCACTTCAAAGATAGTAGATAGAAGAGATTTTGAAGGGATAGAAGAAAAATTAGTAGGAGGGAGAGATGCCCCCTCGAGTGTCGATGGGGTGATGAAGGAAGCCGATCGACGATCGAAAAAGATGAGAAGTAGGCAAAAGAGCGGGGACGACAAGGCAGGATGCCCCGAGGAGAGGGAGAATTAGGGGTGAAAAGGAAATGTAGAATAAATATGGATGAGGGGAGAGAAGAGCTTAACCTCTATCCACTTATTTGTTTGGAACAAATTTGATGTCATCATATTGCCATAGGAACTACATCATTGGTCCTTATGAAAAATATAAGCATACAACAAAGGTAAAATGACATGAAAATCCATACTATGAACAATTTTCCATTGCTGAAAGTACCAAATCCACGCAACATACAATAATGCAATGCAATACGAGAAGGAAACAAGCTCATATAATAGGGAAAACAAGTACGAACGCACATATCCAACCCAACAACGATCAAGACAGTTGTACAAATGTTTTGTTATCAGTGCTGAAGAGATCCACAAGTTCGTGATTGATGACAAGGTTTAAAAATGATGCCCCAAGCAAGGATACATGCAAGGGGAAATTAAAATGGACACGGGGTCCATGAAAAGCATTTGTGCGCAACGAAATAGCACCAGGAAACCAAAAGTGCCCCAAAGTACAGACGAAGTAAGTAGCTAAATTTTGTGAATGGTTATGAATCCACTGATCCACTAGTCGTATTAATCGGGAAGATGTGAGAAAACCAACAGGATATGGAGAAAAGACTATGCGTAAGACACAATTTTCAGCCGTAAGAAGCAAGTTACCATTTTGTAGGGTGTTTTTTACTTGTTTAGGATTTTTTAAATTTTTTTGCCTTGTTTTTGGATTTTTTTGATATAGTAAATGTTTGTATTGTTTTGGCTTTTTGAACCGTGATAAACAATAGAAGAAAGGAGAAGAAGAAAAAGAAGGGCCTAGGGGCAACAAAAAGTGCCCTAGGTGGAAGAAAAGAGAAACAAACGACAAATAATGTCCTTGTTTAGTGGAAAAATTAAGAAAAAATAATTATTTGAAAAATAATTATTTATGAGGGTGTGAAGAAGAATAAAAATTGCCAGGGAGCAATAAAATTGTCCGAGGGAGAAGAAAGGGGTATTAGACAAAAAATGCCCCAATATGGTGAAAAATAAGAGAAAAATAATTATTTAATTAAAAATAATTATTCCACAGCGAACAGAGGAGAAAACGGTGAGCTAAATGGGTGTCCCGCCATCCGATCGGTGAAAAACAGGTTAATATACCCCCAGGGGGTAAAAACATCGCAATTAGTTCATTTTAACCACTTAGTTTAGAAAACTTACCATGAGGCTCTAACACTCAAGAGAAATGGTGATCTCACGTGATCATTTGAGGCGTCTTTGTAGATTATAGATGATAGATCTCGTAGACAATATCAAATGTTGTTTTCAAGTGTTATGTTGATGTATATGGATGGGATGATATGATGATATTGGTGCGGTGGGGATATATTTTTATTATGCGCAACCCCTCTTGCCCCCATTGATGATATGATATGTGATGATTAGCTTAGCATACATGCATGATGTAAAAATTAGCATTTTTGTTTATATATGATGTATAGATGATGCTAGATGTGATAATAGTGATGGTAATGTGATGTGAATGATAAAAAAATAGAACACATGCAAGAAACATAGCCAAATGCTACAAAGAACACCAGAATTAATGCAATACACCATGAATCACCATGCCTTATTAACAAGTAGCAAAACACAACCAAATGTGTTAAAAAATAAATAACGAATTAACACACTAGCATGTCGAAACCCACTAAAATATGCACAAGAAAGAATGAATCTATTCTAATCAAGAAAATATAAACTATGAAAAAGTACGCCCAAGCAACAAACAACTCAAAAGTAAGCTCACAAAACACTATACAAGCAACAAGCAAAGCAAGGAAACAAGGCAATGCAAGTAAATATTTTTGTAAGATATGTTTTCATCCACTAATTTTCTATTGTTTAGGTTTTTGTGAAACAATTGTCTATTGTTTTTGTGTTTTCTCGAAACAATTTTCTATTGTTTTTGTGTTTTTCTTGAAACAATTTTCTATTGTTTTTGTTTTTTCTCAAAACAATGTTCTATTGTTTTTGTGTTTTTCTCAAAATAAATTTTGATTGTTTTTGTGTTTTCTTGAAACAATGTTCTATTGTTTTTGTGTTTTTCTCAAAACAATGTTCTATTGTTTTTGTGTTTTCTCGAAATTATGTTCTATTGTTTTTGTGTTTTTATCGAAACAATTTTCTATTGTTTTTGTGTTTTTTCGAAACAATGTTATATTATTTTTGTGTTTTTCTCGAAACAATTTTCTATTGTTTTTGTGTTTTTCTCGAAACAATTTTCTATTGTTTTTGTGTTTTCTCGAAACAATTTTCTATTATTTTTGTGTTTATCTCGAAACAATTTTCTATTGTTTTTTGTGTTTTTCTCGAAACAATTTTCTATTGTTTTTATGTTTTTAACAATTTGCCAAAGCTATGTGCAGGTAACCAAGAAAGCATGGATGCCCCTAGCATTAGGTGGGGAATATACAAGGGCAAAAGCCACATGCTTATGAATAAGAAGGTGAAGTCGTTGAGTTTCCCCATCGTAAGATGGGAAATAATGAAAGACCACGTCCCTTACAGATGAATAGAAGAAGGCAAAGCTAGATCAAGGCTTGACAAGATGGTGTGCACAAGGAAACTCGAAGGTAGAACCAGGTCCAAGAAAAATCCAACTACCCTTCTAATACAAAATTCTTGTGAACAACGAATCCTCCCGAGGTGCTAAAAACTGGTTTTCACCCAAGGACTTGTCCAAAGTCCCACAATTGCGTGGTTTTCACTAGTGGACATCCTGTTTTCTCTTTTTCTTTTTCTAATTTTTTTAATATTTTTTTTGATTTTTGTTCCATGTTCAAGCATAAAAATTATTAAGATGCATGGTGTTCATTGGCTCTCGAAGCTCATCACCAATGGGGTGAACCAGTTTTTATGCCTCGGTGCTGTACTTGGCAACTATGACATAGGGTCATAACCAGTGTGGTTCAAACTTCCCTTTATTTTCTCGCTCTGCTCTGGTGTTGAACTGGTTCTCCTTCATAACTAAATCACCCACCTCAAAATGGCAAGGGATTATTATCTTGTTGTAGTTGCAAGAGATTATGTGTTGATATACCTTCAGGTGATTAAGAGCACGAATGCGCCTCTTATCCTAGGAGCTCTAAATCAGCCAATCTTGCAACTTGATAATATTCATCCTTATCTAAATAGTCCCGAAGAGAAATTCACAGGGATGGGAGTTCGATCTCTAAAGGGATGATAGATTCTATCCCGAACACTAGGGAATATGGCGTTGCACCCGTAGGAGTGCAAATTGATGTTCGGTAGGCCCAGAGGGATGGGTGGATTTATAGGTGCCGGTTTCGATCGGTTTTTTAACCATCTTCTCCATTATCCTTACCAAAATCTTGTTTTTGCCTTAGCTTGTCCATTACCCTAAGGTTAATATGGTGTGGACCATTTCAATCTGATTTGGAATCGTTGGCAAAGACCTTTCACAATTTTGTTCTTAAATGACTTCCCATTATCTGTGACAATGGCTGCAGGGATACCATATCGGCAAATAATGTGATTCATGATGAATTTAGAAATCTGTGCTCCTGTGACATAGGTTAAAGGGACAGCCTCCACCCATTTTGTAAAGTATTCTGTAGCTGTGATGATATGTGTATGACCATCAGATGAGGTAGGAGTAAGCTTCCCTATTAGATCAAGTCCCCACTTGGAGAATGGCCACGGGGTAGTGATTGGTTGCAATGGTTGTGATGGAGCATGGATGAAATTTCCATACTTTTGGCAAAGCACACATTTTCTAACATAATTACAATAATCAGTTTCCATGGTGGGCCAATAGTAACCTACTCTTAACAGTTTCTTAGCCAAGACCATTCCGTTTGTATGTGTTCTGCATACTCCTTCATGTACTTCTTTAATTACTTGGATTGACTCGTCACATCTCAGACAACGTAACATGATTCCCCTCATAACCACGACGATAAAGTGTACCTCCTAAAAGGGAGTAATGGGCTATCTGGAAAATCAGGATTTGCTTTTCAGAACGGGAGATATTGGGAGGGAAAGTACTATCCTTAAGATAGGTGAAAATGGGTTTGTACCATGGGGAATAGGGACCAACAACCTCACAAGCCAAGTAAGATCGGCTGGCACGTCATACGTTGGCTGGTGTAGAGTTTCTACGAAAAATGGAATATCATTGTTGTTCACTGGCAGAATTTTAAGCATAGATCCCATCATTGCCATGGCATCTTCCAATCTATTCTATGCTCTTAGGATCTGCTCAAAGGTAATGCACACAAAATACTCATTCAGAGTTTCCACCAACTTCTTGTAAGGGATGAGCTTGTCATCCTTAAATTTATACTCATCATTAACCTATTTGATGATTAGTTGCGAATCACCTACAACCTTAACATGTTGAATATTCCACTTGATGGCTATCTTCATCCCTGCAATGAGTGCTTCATATTCTGCAATGTTGTTCGTGCAAGGAAGTCCAGTGGAAAGCTTGCGGTGTAGGATCACCCAAAGGAGTAATAAGGACCACTCTTGCACCTAAACCATGAAACATAAAAGATCCATCAAAATGTATCTGCCATATGACAGATTCTTCAATGTAGAGCAAAGATGCATCACGGAGATCCGGACTCAAAGGTTTTGTGCTTTGCGAAAGGTGCTTTCGCTAAGCTAATCGGTCACAAGTACTTGTCCTTTAACTGATTTTTGATGGACAAATTCTATATCAAACTCACTGAGTAGAATGATCCAATTATCCATTCTACCTGTGAGGGTGGGTTTGGACAAAAAATACTTGAGTGGGTCGACCTTGGATATGAGCTTGGTCTTAGTATTTAGCAGGTAATGGTGAAGTTTCTAAAAGGTAAAAATAACGGCCAAGCAAGCCTTTTCAATCTGAGGATAATTAAGTTCATAGGTGATGAGGGTGTGACTCAAATAGTACACCACTTTCTCTTTATGGCTAAGGTCGTATTGGGTGAGAAATGCACCAATAGCGTATTGTGTAGTGGAAATATAGAGCAAAAGTGGTTCTCCCAGAGTAGGAGGCATGAGGACAGGTGGATTAGCCAGGTATTGTTTAAGAAAAGCAAAGGCTTGCTATATCTCGGGTCCCCAAAGGAAAGTGACGTCCTTTTTAAGAAAATGGGTGAATGACTAACATTTATCTATAAGCTGGGAGATAAAGCGGTGAATGGCTTGAATTTTCCCTTGCAAGATATGTGGTTTTTTGATATTCTTAGGTGGAGGCATTTCAGTGATGGCGAGACACTTTAGTGGGATATACCTCAATACCTTGTCTCGACACAATGAAGCCCAATAGTTTCCCGGATAACACACCGAAGACACATTTCTTTCGATTCAATCGACTTTGTATTCACACGCAGGTGTTCAAAGATACACCATGAAATGATAGGATGATCCTCTCTTGTTTTGGACTTTCCAGGATGTCGTCTATGTAGTCTCCATGATGTCATGAATCATATCGTGAAATATTACTATCATGGCCTATGATAAGTTGCTCTCGCATTCTTAAGGCCAAATGGCATCACCGATAACAAAAGTGTGCCCCAAGGATTTGTGAAAGATGTTTTGTGTTGGTCTTCTTCAGTGATCTTAATTTGATTATAACCCGAAAATCCATCCATAAGCAATATAATTTCGTACCCTACGGTTGAGTAGACAATCATGTCAATGTTGGGCAACGAAAAATCATCTTTATGGAAATATTTATTGATGTCCCTAAAATCATGCAAGATTTGATATCGATAGGTTTCTTCTAGAAAGGAACAATGTTTGATATCCATTCAGAATAATCAATTGGCCTGATGAATCCTGCTATAAGCAACCTTTCCAACTCTTCTTTAACTAACAAGGCCACTCTTGGGTGCATCTTTCGGAGCTTTTGTTTGATAGGCTTAGCATCTACATGCACAACCGAGGAATGTGCATGACCAAAGTTGGATCTAAGCCGGGAATGTCTTTGTAAGACCATGCGAACACATCAATAAAATCTCAAAGTAGCATAGTGAACGTGTTTTATTTCTCGGCGAGAGTGATGCTCCCAATTTTAATATCTTGGGATCTTCTTGGTACCAATATTGACATCAATGGTTTCTTCAACTAACAATTTTGATAAATCCTCCATACACATAGGATCGAAAGGTAGGTTGAGATCTTCATCCAAGGATGTCTCTACGAGATTTTCATCCTTGGCGTGGTCACTTTTCTTGTCATTTGATTTTCTTATTTGTTTGTCACCCAATGCCTCATAGAGGTTTTCACTATGCGACTTGGACTTCAATTTTTGCTGAGGCTTTTCTTTAGAACTCTTTCCATCACTTTTCTTTAAATTTTACTGACCAAAAGTTCACCTCCTCACCGAAGTAGGCATAGGTATCTAAGTTGATAAAGAAACCCTTCTTGTGATCTCTAATTGGGATTGTATCCCTTATGCCCATGAACTCTGTAATAGCCTCGTCATTCTTGAATAAATCTAGTGGCACGTGACATTGTTGGTCCCATTCAACAAGGGAGGGGTATACAAGGTCAAGGGTTGGTTTAGTGGGGGTGATGGTTAGGATAGCATTATTCATGAAAAGGTTCGTGGAGGCCAAATCCTCATATTGGCTACAATAGGAATCCATATCGCTGTCTAGATAATCAGAGCCATCCTCACGCTCTGAACAAGTCACATCTTGATCGTTAGGGTGTGCCCCATAAGGGTGAATCCCGATGCCATATCTTTCAGTTTTGAAATGGGGGAGAGGGACTGGTTCCTTTGTCCTTGTTCATTCTTACCACATCCTAGGCCTTTGTAGCCCATGGAGTACATCATTCTACTCGATTTTTCATATTCCGGGGTTTGATAACAAGATGGTTGAGTGTCCTCAGGGATCCAAGTAGTAGGTGGATCAAGCAATTTTTCCTCGGCCTAACAAGCCTCCATGTAGGAACGACCCAATAGTGTGTTCCTCTCTAGGTCTCCTAAAGCGATAGTTGGGTCGACCTCTAGTCTTGGGTGACAAGGAGAGGTCAGAAACCAAGAGTTCTTGTTGTACATTATACTCCCCACAGCCATATTCCAGGATTTTCATCTCCCATGAATTAAATGGAGATGTTGAAGTAGATGCCCCATGAGTGCAAGAACTAAGAGAATTTGAATCTACTTGAGGTTCCATGGCCTCAAAATGAAGAGGGACAGCTATATCTGTGGAGGGACATGCATATGTACCCTTTCGTGCAAAGCTATTAAGAGCTCTACAATGAGAAAGGGCTCTGAATCTCTTGTTATTTTAACTGTATGTCCCTCATGCTTCAGCTTGATGCATTGATGAAATTTTGATGGCACGGCCTACATGGCATGAATCCATGGTTAGCCTAGAAGCATATTATATGGAAGTTCCAAGTCTAGGATGTGAAACTTTGTCTGATGGAAAGTGGGGCCCACCTACATGGGTAGTGTAATGGTGCATGCTGACTCTCTTTCTGCGTTGTCGTATGTGGTGATAGTGATGATATGGGACTCAAGATCTGCCTCCGTATGTCCCAATTGTTTGACTAATTTAAGCATGCAAATGTTCAATCCAGATCCGTTATCCACATGCAGTCATTTGATTTTCCTGCGGGTGATAACTACCTTAATGTATAAGGGAAGATTATGTTTAGGATTCTCCGTAGGGACCTCCCTATGGTTGAAAGTGAGATGCTCAATGGGTGCAATATTTGCCACCGCAGCTTGAAGGTAGGTAGGATCAACTTCTAAAGGCACTCCCGACCCCTGAAGAGTTTGATACAAAATGTCCTTATGCACATTGGATAATCTTGAGAAGATCTAAGATCGAGATCTTAGCAGGTGTCCTCTCAAGTAGTTCTAAAAGGTTATATTTAATAGTTTACGGGGTCAACAGAGAGGGTTTGAAAATCACGAGGCAGGAAGGCATTGTTACACACTTTGCAGCAAGTCCTTTCCCTTGATCCGAATGGTATTGACATCATTAGCAAGGGAGTGAATACATCCGATAAGTGAATCGTAATGATTGTTATCTCTTTTGGTATACAAGTAATTCGCAGCTTTATAGGTTTGGGATGAGTCTCCCGATCCGGCTTTGTCTTTTCCGACTTATCATGCTTAGGGAATGGTTCCTTATAAATCCCCATTTTCTCGTTAGGTGTTTGCGTTTTGCCAGGGTTATCCACCTCTATCTCCCCATTATCAATGAGGTCTTGAATATAGTGGTGAAGCCGCAGACATTTGTCTATCTTATGACCTTTAACGTGATGCATTTCACAGTATTCATGCTCCTTATACCATGAAGGTTTATGTTCATTGTCATTAAAGGGTTACATTATAGGATAGGTCATCATGTGGGCTGTATCCAACTATTTTAGTATGATAGACAACGGTTCATTGAGGGAGGTGAATGTTCGTCACTTTGGTGGTGGTTGAATTGGGCCCTTGGTTAGTTTAAAAGGTTGACTGGTTTGGACCATTTGAACACGTTTGGAATCAGTGATTCTATCTCCCACCACGTTTTTGTTTTTGTTAAAGATCTTTGGCTTTTCAATGGGTTTGACACTTTGGTTTTCTTTAGATTGGGTTTTGAGGGTGCCTTTGGCAATGAGAGCCTTTTCTATTTGAATCCCTTTCTCGATAACCTCCTCAAAGGTGTGGACACAATGCATTTGGAGGTGGAAAGCTATATCTGGGTTGAGATTAGGGATGAAAATATTGACCAGCTACTTCTCAGGGAAAGCGCAAGGGAAGTGACTAGCTATCCCTCTCCATCGTTAGAGGAAGTTGGCGAAGGTCTCATTTGGGCATTGTTTTGTGCCGCACAAGTCTGCCATGGTGACATCACTCTCTATGTTATATGAGAAATGATGCATGAATCTTTCTACCAATTCTAGCCAGGTGAAAATTGATCCTCGTGGTAAGCGCGTAAACCATTCCAATGCTTGACCTCCGAGACTCTTAGGAAAAAGTATGATGAGGTAATTATCACTATAAGACACCTCTTGACATGCCATTTAGAAATCTTTAACATGATCCCTTGGGTCACCCTTTCCTTTGTATTTTTCGAACTTTGGCATAAAAAATTTCTTTGGAAAGGGTTGAAGGGTCATTGTATTTTAAAAGGATAGGGGCATAGTTCTTCTTCGTATTGATATTTCCTAATACTCCCTATATTGCTTTCTTGTATGCTCACAAGCGTTGCTTTCATAGATTGCACTTTTTGTGTGAGAAATTGTTCTCTAGTGGGAGAAGTGGGGATGTGTACATGATGATACCCCGTGTCTTATTCTCCTTGGTTTTCTCGATGGAGTTCATGGATCCTAAACTTAGGCCTTGACTTTTGAACGTTCTTGTTTGTGTCTTTTTGTACCTAGAAAGTAAGCAAAGCTAGTTGTCGGCTTAGGTTACTGAGTTTTTGTTGGATTGTGACTTGGTTTGTGTCTTCTTCTTCTAAAGGTTCTTCCTCTTCGTATTGTGGAGGTTCTTCCCCTATCTCATGTTCTATGTTGTTTCTTCATGGCACTTTGATGAGGGGTATTCTATGCCCTACCACTTTATCATTTTTTGTGTAAGAAGTGGAAGCATGCCTGCCTATTAAAATATCTTCCATATTGATAAGGGGGTGTTCTTCCTTAGTAGTGTCATTCGTAGGTAATATTGGTTCATTCTTGGTGGGAAATTTGGCCCCTAATTCCATGAGTTGTGCCAAAACTCTATGTTTGTTTCTAAGGAGAAACTCATCTAGTAGAGAGGGTCAAAATCAAAGTCCACGTGTGGTGACTCTAATTCATTTCCACTATGGTCGACCATTTCTTGTTTCCTTTTCTACGAGAAAATAGTGGTCCTAGATGTGTCCGATAAATGGGTTTGACCCTTTTTTGTTAGAGTTTTCCCAAGCTTGCACCTATTGTTCCTCATATGTTTGTTTCTTTAAACCTAGATGTGTCTTGGGAGCCGCATTTTCATGATAAGTTTTACTAAGGTAAGTTGTAGATTTGTTCAAAATTCAATGACTACCCCTAAGTGAAACATAAGATGTACGTGTTAAGAATAAATTAACAATGTGACAATACCAATGTGATAGAATGATAAAGTCACCAATGAAACAATCGTTTGGTACCAAAACTTAATCAAATGAAGTACTTCCTAGACTTTGTTTCAAAGTAATTTGTGACGCAAGATGATTAACAAGATGTCTCCACTTATGCCAAGTTCAAAGGAATGAACAAGACATAAGTAAATACACGAAGTTAAATGCGATCTTCTAATCAAGATATACGACGAGCAAGCTCAAGTCTGATTAAGACCTATATCTCAAAAAGTGCCAATTACGATTTATGAATGACACAAAAATATCACCAAGATATATTAACCCACTTTGCAAGAAAGTGAAGTATTGATATCGAGGTGTTATTGATATAACACGCACAAATGGTAGTGCCTAACACCTTTTAAAATCGAGGTAATAATAAAACCGAACAAAATAAGTTCAAAGTATAGCTAGGAATAGTTAAGAATGTGTGCAACGTAACCGTACAATATAGGTATTTATGTCGAGTTTACAAGAAATTAGACGTAAATATCAAAATTGTAATGATACGAGACAAACAAGCTAACTCCTCTATGGAAGTCCGCGGTGATGAACCACGCATAAGTACAATGACAATCTTGACATGGGTATCAAGATCACAATGGATACCAAATGATGTGAAAACACCTCCGATCACTTTAGACGTTTAACTAACCCAGCCGCAAACATGGATGTAAACAGACATAAAAGTGAGAGAAACAGTCGAATGGCAACACAAAGGTAATCACACCTCTTTTGATCAACAAAGTTTCAAAAGAATATGAAGGAAATAAATCAAGAAAAATGATGAAAAATGCTAGCCTCACTTCGGCAGAGTTTCACCTCGCCCTAAGGAAAGTAAAAAATAAGCGAAAGTAATACATCATACGTTTCTCAAAAAGAAGGTTCACAACTCAACACTATTTTAAAATGGTCAAAGTCGTCTCTGGCCAAAGTATATTCTCCTAGGTGGTTCTCTCGCCTAGTTGTTACAAATTTGCCACAAGCGGCGTGATTTACCCTAAAAGTCTCAGTTTGGGAGATAGCTTTACTTTACCCCCTTCAGAACAATAGGAAACTAGTGCGTCTACGTGTATTATCACTAGGGTCGCCACAATGGACAAATTATAATGCTATCTCACAAAGGAATAACTAGTCAAGTAGGTAGTGTGGAGCACTTCCTATTTCATCCACAAGGTTCCCTCTTACGTGGACTACTTTTGGGTTCCTTGAACCACCCCCATTGTTGTAGCTTAAGGTGTTATGCCAAAGGGATTATGTTTCATTTGAGCGGAGAGGGATGTACCCTTTTCGAAACACGCAATAAATAATTTTGAATATGCTATTCTTTTTATCTTGTTTTAATTAGGCGTGGTTTGCTTGAACACCTTTTAGCAACCTGTATAACAATTGTATTAGTAGTTTTTATTTTGTTTTGATTCCTCCTTTCTTTGACAAGCATTTTTAGGTTCTGTATTCAAGTGTTAGTAGTTCCCGAGAATATCACATTATTTAAAAGAGGATTAAGAGTTTCTTTTGATTCTCAAGATCAACTAAGGATGCAAGAGAAGAGCATACAAAACAAATAATCCAACTAAAAAGTAAAGAAAATCTTTTCAATCAATGAACCATACAAAATTCTTGATAAATGTTCATTCCCTAAACCAAAAGTGAAAGATGAAGTTTCCAATTTACCAAATGTTATAAAATGAAGACTAAAGATGTATTTGATTCTCAAGATCACCCTAAGGTGCAAGAGAAGAGTGTACACAAACTTTATCCCAACTATAGAGAAATGGAAAACTTCAAATCAAAGGACCATTAAAAATGCTTTGTGAAAGGTTCACTCTTTTAAACAAAAGTGAAAGATGAAGTTTCCAATTTACCAAATATTATAAAATGAAGACTAAAGTTGCTTTTGAATCTCAAGACCACCCTAAGGTGCAAGAGAAGAGCATATAAAACTTTATCCCAACTATATAGAAATGGAAAACTTCAAATCATAGGACCATTGAAAAATACTTTGTAAAAGGTTAATTCCCTTAAGCAAAATGAATAATCAAATTTCCAAGTTTAATCCCAATATTAAAAAGATATAGATCAAAGTTGTTTTTGATTCTCAAGATCACCAAAAGGTGCAAGAGAAGAGCATACACATGCTTTGTTATAAATCGAGGAAGCATGGAAATACAACATTCATCAAAACATTAGACATGTTAGAAAATGACCATTTTAAAAAATAATAGAAACACCTATGACTTATGTAAGTATAAATCCCAAATTTATATTTTCATTACATATTTAATTTCAATACCTTTCCAATGCAAAAGAAATGGAGTCATTTCGAGTTCGGGAGCAAATGTTATGGCCTTCGGAAGATGGGTTACGCATATGCTCTTATGCTCATGGGTATGCACTTGACATGCACTAAAAAAATGTCAAAAAAACGTCCCTTAATTTAAAAATGGGAAAAATTTTCCAACCAAGATTCAATTTTGACAACAACCCATCACCTTAATATATGAATAGAAGACTCAACGCTATCAAACATTAACATACATGCTCAAGAATTTAAGATTTTCAAGAAATTGACAAAACTAACATGTAGAATGATGAAAAAGTAAGCTCTAAAAATGAAAACATGATGAAATATTGAAATTTTCTCACCAAGATTAAATTTTGACAACAACCCACCATATTTAATTTCAATACCTTTCCAACGCAAAAAAATGGAGTCATTTCAAGTTCGGGAGCAAACGTTATGGCCTTCGGAAGATGGGTTACTCATATGCTCTTATGCTCACAGGTATGCACTTGACATGCACTAAAAAATGTCAAAAAACGTCCCTTAGTCTGCAAAATGAAAAAAATTCCAACCAAGATTCAATTTTGACAACAACACATCACATTAATATATGAATATAAGACTCAACGCTATCAAACATTAACATACATGCTCAAGAATTTAAGATTTTCAAGAAATTGACAAAACTAACATGTAGAATGATGAAAAAGTAAGCTCTAAAAATGAAAACATGATGAAATATTGAAATTTAATCACCAAGATTAAATTTTGACAGTAACCCACCACATTAATATGCAAATAGAAGACTTAGCACTATCAAACACTTAACTACATGCTCAAAAATTTAAAATTTTCAAGAAATTGACAAAACTAGCATGTAGAATGTTGAAAAAGTAAGCTCTAAAAATGAAAATGTGGAGAAATCTTGAAATTTTCCCATTAATTTCAATTTTAACAGCACTTCACCTCCTTTATACCTACAAGGAAGACTCAACACATGCAAACTCAACAAAACAAGTTAAAAAAATAAGTTAGATCAACATGTGTAAAAGAGGGTTAGTAACCATAAATGAAACTTAACTACAAAAACTTGAAATTAAGTGCAAAGGAAAATGGAATAAGTCCCACCGGGCGTGCCAAATGTGTGCATGTTTTTTTTTTCAAAATAATACTAATATGAGTACATACTAACACCTAAATAGCCTTAACTTAGCAAGAATTAAACAACAAACTAAACAACATCAAGATAAGAATTAAACAAGGGTTAGATGATAGCATTCATAAGTACAAAATTTGAAACTAACAATGCTAAATATCTAAACTCCTCTATTCTCTAACACCAAATAAATGAATGGACCTAAGTCAGCTCTATGGCTATCAAAATAGTTGTCCTTAGTATGCGAAGTAACCTAGGAATGGGGGCCTATCAAAGTTGGGCTACAAGACCCCTTTGACACCTCCCATATGACCTAAGCACTTAAGAAAGAGGCTTAACTCTTCAAGATGATGAACTCTCAAAAGGGTAAAAGGAAATCTCTTAGTTTTTGCTATATGCTTTGCATTCACTCTCTTAGAAAGTTTAGGTGTAAGTAAAAAGGTAGGTGGAGGGCTATTTATATAGGCCAAAGGAAAAGGATTCAACACATTCTCATGAATGTGGGATAAAGGTAAAACATGATCAGGAATGGATAAGGTTTCTTTATTAAAGGTAACCTTACTTTAGAAGGGTTTAATACATGTTTAGCAAGTCATGGGAGTGGGGGTATTTTAATTAATCAAGGTGATTAATTAATAGGTAGGTGTAAGCTTATAGAAGCCAATTAGAAGAATATTAGTGTGATTTAGGCTATTATAAGGGGATTAAATCAATTAAATATTGATTTATTGGCTAAATGGAAGGGAAAACTAATTAATTAATAATAATTAATTAGTCTAGATAGAAGGGTGATTTATTAATGAAAGTCGTTAATTAGGGTATTTTTTGGATAGGAAACTTAATTAATTAGCTTAGTGTAATTAATTAATGATGATATGAGGGAAAATGAGTGCTTTTGACTATATGTCGTTGATTTGCGAGAAAGGGGATAATTAGCGCAATTTAAGTATTTAAATTGTTTGGGCATAATTATAGGTGTCTACAATTGTGTATATTGATTACACATTTATTTGTCCCATAATTTCATGTACAGAACACATGCCTCCATTGCCTTATGAGGCCTCAGATGAATTAGTGACCACATTAGTTCAAGTAATTGAGAATCTTTCTACGGACCCTAGAAAACCTAAATTTCCAAACTTTGATGAAGTTATTCAGGAAAATTTTGAAGAATACAGGAACAAATATGGGATAACGAAATCAAGCAAAGGAGGGCCCCATACATACAAAAGGAAAAATGACTGGCCACTACAAAAACTACCACCAAATGTCGAAATATTTAGCATAAAAATGAAATTTAAAACAAGTCTTCACTAACATAGAATAAGAAGAGACAACATATAAATAAGTAAAGGCAATTTTTGAGTCGGAGGAAGAAGAGACTCCATATACCCCATCGCCAATATATCCAAGAGAAATCAAAACCTCAATTTTCGGAGGAACCAGAACTATGGATAGAAATAGGGTTGACAAAAATAACCTATGCATATTACAAGAAATGTATAACTCTAGGCGGCATCTCCCGTGTAGCACAAGAATATGAATCCAGTTCAAACAAAAAAATGGCCATAGTTAACGCATAGGTATACGACCTAGACAAATTTGCACTAAATATTAAAGATATTAGTCGGTTACTACCAACAAAGCTAGTGAAGGAGATACAAGAACAAATAGAAGTAGAAGAGACAAGATGCCTGAAAGATCTCCAACAATAAAGGTTATAATTAAAACAAATGAAGAATACTATAGCCAAGCACAACCACATAAAAGAAGTGGAAGATCTAAAAGGATTTCTAATTAAAAAAGGAGAGAAAGAGAAGATAAAACCATAATAGCTATAGTTCAAAAATATGAAATTTCAGAAAAGAGGAGGAAAAGAAGAGAAAACATATAGAAGAAGAAAAAAGGCACGGAGGAAGCTAAGTAGAAGAAAATAAAACAAGAAAAATAGGAAGAACAAGAAGAAAAACAAAAAGAGTTAGAAGCACTAAAAAAATAGGCTGAGGAGGAATGATAGAAAAAGGCCATTGAGGATTCAGAGAAGAAGTAGAAAGAAGAAACAAAGAAAAAGAATTGAAAAAACAAAAAAATTAGGAAGAGGAAACTCAGAAATATGAAGAAGAATAAGAAAAGAAAAAGAAAGAACGAGAGGCACAAGAAAAATAGACAAAGATAGAAGAAAATAGGAAAGAAAAAGAAATATTAGAAAAAGAGGATATGGAGAAAAAGAAGAAAGAGGAAACAAAAAAGGAAAAAGAAGAGAAATATGAGAAGGAAAAGGAAGAGAGGGAAAAATAAGAGAGATTTAAAAAGGAGAAAAACAGAAGGATAATGAAGAAAGAGAAAAAATAAAAAGAATAAGAAGAATAAGGATCAAATAGAGAATAAAAAAAATAAATACATGCAACATCCTCCTCTACCAAAACATATATAGTATGGTAGCATCACAAACACCTTGTGACTCTATGGAAAAGATCAAACAAGAACTACAACAAAGGAACAAGGAACATTCAATATAGTTGTAACAAGTGGTTTTGGAACAAACTATAGAAGACTACAAGGTGAACTGAGACAAACTATCCCCCTTCCAAAAGATAGCTTGTGGTCAAATTTTTGAATAGAGTGCCAAACAAGAGTGGAAGCAATGGTGTGTAGAGATGGAAGAAACTATGCATAAAATGTTATCTTCCATCCAAATAGAAAAACCCCACATCACCACCGATCCCAAACTACAAGTGGAAGTGGCTACAACAAAAGTAGTGAATGACATTTTATAAGAAGGCAAAGTCAATCTTGAAGAAGAAAAGAAAAAAATCCAAGACAATGCAGTAGAATAATATAAACAATGAATCCTTAAATCACAAAGTGTAGGAAATCAAAAATAAGAAAAACAATGCAAGCAGAGCAACAAAGTTAGATGCAAAATTACAAAATTCCATGGCTTATTATACATATACCATTGGGTAGCTCACCAAAACTTAGATGGAAAATATGAGCTAGACAAGCTGGAACAAAAAATTCATATAGAGTCCACAACATATGATATCAATAAAGAAAAAGATGGTACACAAAGAAGGAAGATAATTGAATTAATTAGAAACTACCAAACACAACAAAGGGTGTAAAATAAAAATATAGTAGATATGCAAGAATGAAACACACCACTCAATAGAGCTATGATTTAAATGTAACATGAGCTATAAGCGCACACCACAGATGGAATAAAGTACAAGAAAAATCAGCACCATTTGATATCATCCAGTTAATCTAGGAGAATACACAACTACAAGAGTGGAAAAAACAAATAGAGGAATATATACAATTATTGTATACATTTGAGAAGAACATTATCCCATGAGTCATTAAGTACATCCCCACAGCCACACCATAAAGGAAAGGAAGAGGTAGGGCATCCCACATACCAAGCTAGGTGAGTTGAGAAAAGGAACCTTTCTTTTCATCAAACGTCTAAGTTCTTAGTCGTTGATGCCTTTATCCCCCAAAATTGGAGTCTCATAAATCCATCCAGGCGAGTTGAGTGAGGGAATCCTTCCTTATGCCAGACTTCTAAGTTCGGTGGTCGATGCCTACATAGTATGTTTTTAAAGAAAATGTTTGGATGAAAGAACGGGGTTCTTCATCAGTTTTGATTGTCTCGAGGACAAGACCAATTTTAAATTGGGGGATGATGTTGATAGGGTTCTTCATAGAATTTTGGATAATCGATGAGCATAAAAATGAAAGTGTTGAATTTAGTAAATAACATCAAAGATTTAAATCAAGTCATGAAGGGAAAAGGAAATCCATGAGACAAGGAACGAAGCCGTGGGTAAAAGGATAAAACCAAAGAAAACTAGACAAAGTTGTGAGATACTAGAATAAATATGCAGAAGACTAGAATGTTGTGGGATATGGGGAAAAGTTGCATGACATTTTAGGAAGCAATGGAAGGCAACATAAAGCTATGGAATGAAGACAAACCAAGCTAGAACACAACAAAATATGACAAAGACATGAATCAAAAGAAGTGACTTTTGGGATGTTTTGGATTTTGTATATTTATTGTAACTAATCCATTGTAAAAAGGTGTGTCAAAAGAAATGAATGTGTGAATGCCATATTGAGAGAATTAGGACATGAGATGTATGAGAAAGGAAATGAAAATATATGAATGTAATAGAGACTAATGTATTGAATATTGAATATGAATAAAGATTAAGGTTTGGAGTAAATTATGTTGTGTGTATTTACATTCCTTTTGTTCACAAGTTAAAATAGAGTTCTTTTCCGCGTACATCCCTAATATAGGTTGAAATTCTAAGTCCTGCAATGCTATCTAAATTTAGGGTCAACAAAGATGATTTTGGATTTGTTGGTTTGATATTAGTGTGAGTTTTCCAAACACATGGGCCTCAATAGCATACAATCAAGATTATATAATCCATAAGTCCTAATTCTAGTATAAAAGGGTGTGTAATGATGATAGCATCCCACCAATATACCACAAGTGAAGAAGTGCTAGATTTGTCTTTGTATGCACTTAAAATTGTACAAGTGCTGCATCCGCGATATAGTAAAGTCTTCAATGATGGTATATTTATTTTCCGTAACAATGATGAGATCCATATCCTTTCCCCTTACCTTCAGTATGTTTATTTGACTTGTCTACCCTTTCTTCTAATACTTTTAAATTTTCATCCCTTCATGTTTTAATTTTCACCCCTTTTCATCTTTGTTTTAGCTTTAAGTTACAAGACCACCATGGAGGTTGCGTAACCTCTGGTCTATGTAGACTAGTGGTTATGTGCACATTAAACTGAAAATCCAGACTGTTTTATGAACGTGTGTCTCAAGTTTGTGAGTGTTTTTTCTCACCCGTTTCTTAACCATTTCACTTGATTTTTGGATATTTATTGGGATCCTCTTCTCAATTTACTATAATTATAAATTTGACTCCCCTTTCTTGGATGATTTAAAACTTCTTGATTTCCTTCGTGTTAGAATTGTTCTCTTTTTTTTATTAAAACTAGAATTTTACTGTATCATGGGTTGGAGATTTTTATTTGAAAATCCTAATAAGAATTATACAAGACATTTTTCTGTTTCTTCCGCTTCTATTTGTGATTAGTTTACATGCAACTAGTCTACTCTAGCATTTTCTTGATTTCTTCCTGCCGCAACCAACAAGCACCGCACCTTTGATAATTTGGATTTTCATCTATAAAAAGGAAGCTCGGGAGAAAATAGAATCATCACCACACTTGGGAAGCTATCATAGTTCTACAATAACCAAGTTAGGGTGCAATTATAATTCTTTGAATCTTTCATTTTTGATATTGTTGTTACAATTAAAAGAAACATTACATTTGTTTTAAGTGGTATTATTTATTCTTTATTCATTTCTAGTATACTATATGCCATTGATATTTTCTTCGTTGTATATCCCTATGGGTTTGCATAGGAAAGAATTTGGAGGAGGATTTTGTACTGCACTTCTTCATTTCTTTGTTTTAAAATGTTCGTACATGTCATTTTCATTTTGTTGGGGAAGTTCTAAGTAAATGAAGAAATCCTTTTGATAAGATTTATTCCTTTCAATGAATCTATGGAAATTAGAAGTTGTATTTCTTATAAAATAATTGTAGATTATATTCTTTATTTAAAGTAGATTTGCTTACAAAATCCTGCAACAATGGAATAGCTACATTTAAATATTCCTTGTTTAGTTTTTTTTTCTTAGAGTAGTAACATTTTCATTTCCTTTGTCAGTAGAAGTAGATGTTGAACAAAAAAAGTTCACACTTATTTTCGGTCAATTGACACCATTTTCCCCTTTTGTGCTTCAATTTGAATTTTTACATATTTTAAGCACTTAATGCTCCTGAAAGCATTTCCATTAGATAGGAAATTTATTCCCTTTCCTAGAGATATAAAGAAGTCCTTCTAACTCTTTGTATTTTTTAAGTTATGGGCTGGTGGGCCTTAGAGGAATTTTTCGCTTAAAAAAGGTCGGCGGGCCTAGGGAAGAATTTTTGTAGTGGAAAGTATGGACTGGCGGGGCGGCGGGAAACATTTTAACATTTTTTCCCTTTTTCAAAAAAAGACACAAGTATAATTGTGGGCCCACGGATCTGAGAAAGATTACTTTTTGCAAAATGGAAAAAAGCGGGTCGGCGGGTCCGAAAATGTTTTTTTTTCCAAGTAGAAAATGTGGGCCGGCAGGCTTGAGGATGATTTTTTGCCAAAATCGGGTCCACAGGGCCAAGGAGAAAATTTTACCCAAGTCTAAAAGCGGGCCAACTGGTCTGCAGGGGACTTTGAAAATTTTTGACCTTCTCGCGAATGGCGCAATTTTGAAGTGCAAGCCCAAAAGCCCACGGAGTCTCGTCGGCCATTGAAAAGTCACAAACATGTGAAAGGCTCCATGTGTCCAATTGGTGCAAGTGAAAAGGCTGGGTAAAAGGAGCGGGTCTCTAAACAAGCGTCGAGGCTTCCACGTGTCCCAGAGCCTCGAAAAGGCGAAGTGGTCATTGAAAAGTCAAAGCAGAGAGATAGGCTAGTGGAAAGAACCACGTGTCAAAGCATGGTGTAATTTCAAAGGTTAAAACTCAAGGGGTAGACACAAATGTGCACTTTGAGCCTCCACGTGTCTTGGGTCAGGCACAGTGTCTCCACCAATAGGAGAGACTCAGGTAGAATACAAAGAACACAGAGGAGCCCGCAGAAGCCGCCACATGTCAGTCTGACATGATTTTAAGATCGAAAGGAAGGATCTGAATCTTCAAGATGTGCAAGGCTGCTATGTGGATCCATTATGAATAGAATCTTTTGAATATGGTGAGCCAATGACCCTAAACCTTCAGTCGGCCGTATCGTTTGGTGAAAGCTTAGTTTTGAGCGCGGGAAAGGACCCGTTGGAAAGGTCTCAACCTCCTCCACGCCATGGAAACATAAAATATTATTTTTAATGGGATTTGGTGGGTAAAAATAAGAAAACATATTTCGGACCATTAATATACGATCTGATTTCTCCAACAACCAGATCATATCATATTTGATCCTTTGTTCTTCCTTTTTTAACACGCCAACAGACGTGGGGAACTAGGATTGATAGATTGTGGGTGGATTTGAAGGGGGCATTAATGGTTGGTGGTTGAGCCTTCAGGTGAATTCAATGTTGTCCTAGGAGTGGTTGGAGTAGAGTTCAAATTCTTCCCTCCTCTCTCTCTTATTCTTCCTATATATTGTAATGGAGGGGCATATTCAAAGGGGTTGGTCATTGTTTCCTTCTTCCCCCTCTCTCTTTTTTCCTTAGGGTAGAATGTGGAGTCTACGCCTCCTTTTAGGGATCTGTAATGGCATTCTCTTGCCTCTTTCCCACTAATGATGTAATGTGTGAATTTTTGGAGGAATAAAATTTGTTTTGTGATGCACCTATCCATCCTTTGGTCATTTTACTATCTCTTCTTTCCTCTCGTCATTACAGGGTATATTGTACATACTCTGATGTTTATTGTAGGTTCTAGGATCTATGCTTAATGGGTCTTGAAGTGGTGATCTATGTGAATCTACCTTTGGTCTATGGTGAATCGTGTCCAGCCTCTCCTCTGCTCACCTCTCTCCACTTCAGGTAGCTGGATCTGTGATCAGCCACTTCCTTTTCTGGTGTATCACCACTTAGTGTAGGCTCTCTTTCACCCTCCTCTCTCTCCATGTCTCCTTGGAATGGTTAGATTAGGATTAGAATGGATTTTTCCTATACTTGAGTAGCTTGTGGTAGGTCGATTAAGAAGCAAGAATAGATTTCTCCGAAGTCCATCTCAAGTTTTGCAAGTCCCATAGCTTGAGAGATGGTCCAATGTTGTGTATTCATACCGGATGCCCCATTTGGACTCGGGACATTCGGGGTGGTTTGTGATTTTGCACTAACAATTTTGGCATGCCTAGTGGGACACTGAGGTTAGATCTCTCATCTTTCCAAGGTGTCTCATTATCCAACAACAAATCTTAAGCCACCGTGTGACCACACTAACAGTTTTGGCATGCACGGTGGGATAGTTCTGAAGCACCTTACCACTTCATCTTAGTAGGTTGGTGTGTTCATGTTGAGATTCATCCTTTTGAGGCACATTCAAAGCACATCTGGTGACTCCATCTGGTCAACGACCCATTCTCTAAGTTGTAAACTTTTTCCATCCATTTCCACCCATCTTCATTCATATTCCTTTCCACATCTCCCATTTTCTTCCATTCCATGAGGTTTTGCAATCATGACTTCATTTCCATCTTGGAACTCACATTTACACCAACAACAATACAGATCCACCTCAATGCATTTCTCAACTCCTCCAGATCAGCATTATGATCAAATTCAAAACCATTATGCTTACCTATATGACCAATGTCAAAGCCAGTTTGGATATGGAGCTTATCAAGAACAATGGGATGCATATAGTGGTGACAAATACATGAAGAATGTTGGTTTGTTGGAGAAGATCCAAAGAATAGAGGCTAGCATGGTGCATTCGGAGGCTCTGAGAACAAATGAAGGCATTCAAGATTGGTTTGAGGGAACCCTATCCATGGGGAGTCCCTTTTCAAGACATTACAATCCCACGGGGAGAACCTTGACTTCATGGTGAAATGTTGCCCCGACTTGCGCAATGGATCGAGGAGATTGAGGCTTATGAGTTAGACACAAGACAAACTTGTCAATGGGTAAGTCCGCTACCTCCTAGATTTTCTTTTCCTCCCCTCAACCAAGTATCATCACATCAATATCATGATTCTATCTCCCCATATTCTTCCAAGTGTTGATTTTCTTTCTCTACCTCCTAATCTTCCATCTCATCCCAATTCTTCTTCCCTTTTCCCTTCAAGACCTCAGTCCCCTCCACAAGAAGTAAAAGAAATTCCTTCCCTCCACAAAGAAACAAACAACTAGTGGAGACCCCACCCACCACTCCTCCTCTCCCAATTCCATGTCGAGATACTCCAAAAACCAGCCAAGGAGAACAACAAGTAGAGGAACCCAACAGAGAAGAAATGATAGAAAATATGAAGTGTTAGGCTTCTAGATTTGAGTTTACAAAGATTCCCCTCGTTGGTTAAATCTATGGAGGAGGTTGAGGTCAAGCCAAAAGTGTTGGAATCTCTAGCTAAAGCACAAGGCTACTCCGGGGAAGAAGGAGCTACTCCAAATCCAAAAGAAGAGGAGTACATTTAAGCTGATTTGATTGTGGAGGACCATACAGTTTCCAGAGGCTTCAAATACGAGAGAAGGCCATAGAATAACCTTTAGTTCTTCCCCCCACCTCATCCCCTTCAAGCTCTAATGTTGAAGAGTAGTTTGAGCTTTCAAAATTCATGTTTGAGGATGAAGGGAACCATGATGAGCTAGTTGCATATCAGGAGGGTACCATGGAGGAGGTAGAGCACAAGCAGCAGGACAACGAGGAGACAAACTGTTTGTAAGACTTGGGAGATTGCTTTGGTGGAGAGAATCCCATGAAAATAATATCATTTTCTCCCCCATCATCCACTTTCCAAGCACATGAGCTTGTTGTCATGAAGGATAGCATTCAAGAATAAGAACCTGCTCTTCATTACAACCCTCTGGAACCAGAGGTTGGAAGATATGAATATTCCATGTTCCTCTCAAGAGGAGGAAGGGAAAGAGCATGAGGATCCCATCTCTCTCACACCATCCATCTAGGAAGATCAGCAAAAAAAATTCATTCTTGGATTTGAATTTCAGAGAAATGGGAAAATTCAAAGGACCGGGCCTTGCCCAATCAGTACTTGGTGTCATTAGAGGCAAGGAGAAGCCACAACCAGTCATGCTTGCTTCTAAGCATGAGGGAGAGCCTCAAAGTGCCAAGGATCAACAACAATACCTCTAGGAACCAAGTAAGCAGTAGAATGAAGAGGTATTTTCTTGTTTCCAGTTGATACCTTGATGATATGGGTGGAGGATCAGCTTAAAGTCAGTTTTTCACTCATCCAAGCAGCCATATTCAGTGACAAATCATTTGCATGGCTGCCTCTTTTGAGGAAGGGAAGTTATTTCTCCCTGCTTGTGGCAGAAATTTTTTAGCTTTTCTTTGTTAGGGTTAGTGTAGGAGTAGGAGTAGATTTTGTTTTCATCAGAAGAAATGATTTTCACACTCTGCATGTTCCACTTAGAGCATGTAGGAATTCTAGTTTTGTACATAGTGTGTCGTGGTGTTTCATTACTCTAAGGTTGTATGACTATGCAGCTCAGTGTGCCTATAGTCCATTTCTAGGATAGGTAAAATCCCAAGGTAAAGACAATTTTCTACTCTCAGAGATCCAATCTCCATGATTTTCTTGAAAAATTGAGAGTGCGAACAGTGGGGCAAGTCGGGTCGAGATCCGGTTCAAATAGTTTCTAGGTGGCTCAGGGATCATATTTTCAAAGTTCAGGGATCAAATGTTTGTTTACCAGGTAGAATCCATGTCCAATGGATGCTTTAAGGCCACTGATCATTTCACCTAGCAGGAAGGTGATCCCCATGAGTCACCAAATTGTTGACCAAAATAAGCTCACACTTATTTTGGGTCAACTAACACCATTTCCCCTTTTGTGATTCAATATGAATTTTTACATATTTTAAGCACTTAATGCCCCTAAAATCATTTCCATCAGATAGTAAATTTCTTCCCCTTTCCATAGATATAAATAAGTCCTTCTAACTCTTCGTATTTTTCAAGTTACGGGCTGACGGGCCTTAGAGGGATTTTTTGCCAAAAGGCGCCGATGAGGCCTAGGGAAGAATTTTTATGGTGGAAATTGTGGAATGGCGGGGTGGTCGGAGACATTTTGACATTTTTTTCCCTTTTCACAAAAAGACACAAGTATAATTGTAGGCCCAAGGGCACGAGAAAGATTACTTTTTCCAAAATGGAAAAAAGTGGGCTGGCGGGTATGAAGATGTCGTTTTTGCCCAAGTGGAAAATGCAGGCCAGCGGGCCCGAGGATGAATTTTTTCCAAAAGCGGGTCTGTGGGGCCAAGGATAAAATTTTACCCAAGTCTAAAAGTGGGCCGGTTGATCTGCGGGGGACTTTAAAATTTTTTTACCTTTTCACAAATGGCTCAATTTTCAAGTGCGGGCCCACAAGCCTGTGGGGTCTTGTTGGCCATTGAAAAGTCACAAAGCCGCAGTGGGTATTGTCATCCATTAAAAATTCACAAACCTCTAGAAGGCTCCACATGTCCAATCAGTGTAACACTAAGGCTGGGTATAAAGAGTAGGTCTCCAAATAAGCATTAGGCTTCCACGTGTCCCAGATCCCAAAAAGGCGAAGCGGTCATTGAAAAATAAAAACAAAGACAGCCACGGCGTGAAAGAACCATGTGTGAACATAGCCTAATTTCAAAGGTTAAAACTCAAGGGGTAGACTCAAATGTGTGTTGAGCCTCCACGTGTCAGAGTCGAGACTTATGGCTCCGCCAAGTAAAAAGGGATTTAGCTGAAATACAAAGAAACAAGCAGAGCCATGAAAGGTGCCACGTGTCGGTCTAACACAACTTTAAAAGAAGAACCCAATGTAGAGACCCAAACAAGTGCCAAGCTTCCACGTGTCCCAAGTTCTGAGAAAGGCATCAACTCAAATTGACTATGTATGGAGAGCCAGTGGATAGTGCCACGTGTCTCATTAGTGCAAATTCAAAGGTGTGACCCGAAAGGTAGTCCCCAAATGAGTGTCGGCTTGTCGGGTGGTTAAGGTCCAAAAAGGTAAGATTGGCCATTGAAAATTCCAAGAAGAAAATGGAGGCTCCCACGTGTCTCACCCGCATAACTTTAAAAGAAAAATCTAGGGCAGATATCCAAATGAGCGCGAAGCCTCGACGTGTCTTGGGTCGATGGCATGATATCTCCGCCAACATGAGAGACTCGGGCTGAATACAAAAACACGAAAGAGCCCATGGAAGCCAACATGTGTCAAGATGGCACGATTTCAAGAGTGAAAGGAAGGAGCTAAATCTTCAAGATGTGTGAATCTACCACATGGACCCGGTATGGATAAACTCTTTTGAATATTGTGAGCCCGCGACCCTGAACCTTCAGACGGACATATCTTTTTACTAAAATCTCAATTTTGAGCGGGAAAGGACCCGTTGGAAAGGTCTCAACCTCCTCCATGCCATGGAAACATAAAATATTATTTTTAATGGGCCTTGGTGGGTAAAAATAAGAAAAAAATCTTTCAGACCATTAATATGTGATCTAATTGCTCCAACAACTAGATTAGATTCGATTTGATCCGTTGTTCTTCCTTTTTTAACACACCAATAGACATGGGGAACTAGGATTGGTAGATTTTAGGTGGATTTATAGGGGAATTAATGGTTAGTGGTTGAGCCTTGGGTGAATTCAATGTTCTCCTAGGAGTGGTTGGAGCAGAGTTTGAATTCTTCCCTCCTCTCTCTCTTATTTTTCCTATCTATTGTAATGGAGGGGCATATTCAAAGGGGTTGGTCATTGTTTCCTTCTGGCCCCCTCTCTTTCTTCCTTAGGGTAGAATGTGGAGTCTACGCCTCCTTATAGGGCTCTGTAATTGAATTCTCTTGCCTCTTTCCCACTAATGATGTACTGTGTGAATTTTTGGATCAATAAATATGTTTTGTGATGCATCTGTCCATCCTTTGCTCATTTTAATGTCTCTTCTCTCCTCTCGTCATTGTAGGTTATACTTATGCATACTACGATGTTTATTGCAAGTTTTGGGAGCTATGATTAATGGGTCTTGGAGTGGTTTTCTATGTGAATCTACCTTTGGTCTATGGTGCATCTTGTCCACCCTCTCCTCTGCTCACCTCTCTCCACTTTAGGCAGCCGGATTTGTGATCAGCCACTTCCTTTATTGTGTATCACCACTTAGTGTAGGATCTCTTTCACCCTCTCTCTCTCACTGTCTCCTTAGAATAGTTAGATTAGGATTAGAATAGATTTTTCCTGCACTAGCGTAGCTTGTGGTAGGTAGAATAGGAATCAAGAACCAGCTTTCTCCGGAGGTCCGTCTCAAGTTTTGCAAGTCCCACAAAGCTTGAGATATGGTCCAATGTTGTGAAATCACACCAGCTGCCCCATTTCAAACTCGGGACATTCAGTAAGTGCTTTGTGATTATGCACTAACAATAGATTTATTTGATTTCAAATTAGTTTAGAAAAGGTAAATGTTATTGTTTTTATAGTTACCTTACTTTAATTTGTTTTATTCATCAGA
Organism: Taxus wallichiana var. yunnanensis; assembly: GCA_018340775.1. Lineage (NCBI taxonomy): Eukaryota > Viridiplantae > Streptophyta > Pinopsida > Cupressales > Taxaceae > Taxus > Taxus wallichiana. The sequence goes on from CM031242.1 coordinate 951,109,654, forward strand.
AAAATAGATTAGATGGTTCATTTCAAGTTATTTAATTTATCAAGAATGAATTTGGTTATTTAAAATATTAAATGCACTTGTATTTTATTTAAGCTAGATATGATTTCCTTATTCATTTAAAATTATTTTTCAACATAGCTTAACATTCAAAGCGAGAACAAACAATCAAACAATGTGAATTTACACTACCCGTACATAGCCTCTAATTTCCCTCTTACCAACTCAGCTATTAGGAATTCACACTATGAGTCCTTCGTCCCTAATTATCCTTTAGCTATCCATCAACATCCCCCTTATTCATACCTGCCCGACTATCCCGACATAACCTTGGTAGGTCGTTTGCATTTGAAATCACGTTTGATTTTCAGCGTACAAAATTGGTAAAAAAACGTGAAGGACTAGTTCCTTCTTGTTTCCTTTTAGTTTCATTTCCATTAGTGCACCTTTCCTTCTCTTCCCCTATTTGGTAGGTATTTTATACCTTTCCATATATGTTTGGTAGAGAGTTTGGTGGGTTGTTTGGATTTGATAGGTACTATTCCAATGTTCAACCACAAAAATACCCTTCCCTTTCAGGATGGGTTGACAACTACAAAAACAACATGCAAACCTCTCCTAGTTACATCTCAAATCCTATTATTCATGTGAGAATAGAGGAGGTAAACCAACCTTTAAACATGTAATACATTTAATCTAATTCAAACAACCCAAACTTTTGGTGAGACAATTCCTTACCCTAGATTTGTGCCAAGACCTCACATTAGCACGTAGTCTACAAAGGATGAAATTTTTACACAAATTTCTAAGCCACTTCACACAATTGACGAGTCCTTGGAAAGGTTGAATACTTTTACCTTTGATATTTTCAACAATGGTGTATCAGCCACAAATCTTAAGACTCCCATTTTCAAGTAAAACAAAAATGACAACACTAGACAATTTAGAATAAGGTATCACGTGTTCTCCAAGCTAAACCCTACACAACATTCACCCAAAAAAGGGACTCAATCCTCACCCCATGATGTTATTTCTACTTTATTAGGGAGGATTAGAGAACTAGATAGTGTCTAACCTTCACAACTAACTTATACAATATGGTAGAACATGGGGTATCCCATTGACAAAAAAAGCGTACACCCCTACCAATGCACAACTAATGCAACATGCTATGCAATAAGGTTATCCAATCCAATTGAACTCGGGTGATATTTTCATGGGATCCGACACACTACGGATGGGTCCTCATCCATATCATGATTATCCTATGCAAGGATTGGCCAGAAGTGCATTCTCAAATGCCATTCCTCATAGAAATGCAACATTCCCTTGTTTTACGCACACTAGTTCATATCCTAGTATTTTTATGTATTTACTACATATGTACTATAAAATACCCTTAGATGGAAATATATACTTTCCATGATCCTTATACACATTATCAAGAAGATTTGTACATTCCAGCCAACGTTTACATATGCAACTTATCCAACTCTTCCGCCCCTCATCAAGGATCTTCAATGTTGTAATCTTATGCGATGGGTACCTACACTGAGTATTTGAAGGAACCCCTTGATTTCACAATATGGGGTGTCATCCTTCGACACCCATTTCTTTATCTTCCTAATTTTAAAACACAAGGAGATCTAAATGCTCATATCAAATCCTACACTACTACCATTAGGGAATTACTTCTTTGGGATGTTATAGTAGCTAAAATATTTGTGAAGACTCTAAAAGGAATCACCTTATATTGGTACTATTAGATTTATGAATATTCCATACAATCTTTCAAACAACTTGTCTCCAAATTCAATAGATATTTTGACATGAACACATTGTTGTGAATGGGGATTAGGGAGTTTTTAACATATTAGGCAGAACAAAACAAATCGATGCCTCTTTCTTCTAGAGATCGCATCAATTAATTTATTCTCTCTGAAATTTTACCTAACATGGATCAAATGGAACTTTTCAACCTCTTCCTTCACTCACTTAACCAAGAGACTAAAGAGGAAGTCTAGAAGTTTCCTTTCCGCAACTATGAGGAAAAGTTGGAAGGTGTGCTCGAATTGACCAAGCTGCTTTATTAATAGTGGGCGTAAGACTTATGGTCTCAATGGGAAATTAGTATCCCCTAACCAAAACAATGCAAATCATCAAAAAAATGGAGCCAACAACCAAGGACCCAAATTCTTGAATCAAAATCATAGTGTTAAAAAAATCATCAAAACAATGGAGCCAATAACTAGGACCAAAAGTCTTAAATCAAAATCGTGGTGTTACCATGGATGGTGTTACCGATCAAGCAAAGAATATTGGTTTTACAAACAATGGTAACACTAATAATAATAATAACAACATAGGAAATAAAAGAGGTCTTTATTCTATCTCATCTATTTACATGGTTGATGTCAACTATCCCCCTCCTCAACATGCTCAAACCCAAGGCCCGAACCAATACCAAAATCCTAGCCAAGGGAAATTAATTATGGTAATAATAACCAGTATAAAACTACAATTGGGGTTATAATCAACAAAAAAACTCAAATCAAAGGCCAAGACACTACGAACCTGTCATCACCAATTCGCACTGTGATAATTCTTCACTGGGAACTCCTCGTGCTATGATTATTTACTAATTCACAACCTTTAGTTTGGTGGATGTAATCTGGAAACAAAACAACAACATAACACAAGAATACCATCGACTATGATAAGACAGAATGATGACAAATCTGAAATATCAAATTAAATTATAATATTAACATGAAATTGTTACAATCTCACCCATGAGGCACTTCGGGTGTTATTGGCTTCACTTGCCTTTCACCAAGACTATGGGAGAAACTTTACAATTACACCTCTTAGTGGCTTCTTCAACACACCTTTAACTGATGGCTTCCTTTGCACACTTCCTACAATATTTCTCACTACTTCCTTCTATGCTAAATGAGGGGGTGGCCCCATCCATTTTGGAAGAAATTTTCTGTCTTCTTTTTTGTATACGGAATCATATACTAGAACCAAGTCATTCACATGAAATGGAGACCACCGAGATCTTTTGATCAAAGTATTCCATACGCTTCATTTTCTTCTTATAGCTTGTATCCTTAGCTATTTCCCTCATTTCCTCTAACAAATGAATATGTACCAACCTTTCTTTTACTAAATCACTTTCATCCATTCTTTCATTTTTCATTACTCTGACCGTGGGAATATCAAACTCAATAGGAAAAACTAGATCAATGCCATAAGCCAACTGAAATGGGGAGTATCCTGTTCTTTGACTTTGATGTTGCCCTATATGCCCACAATGCTTTGGATGAATCCTCTTATCCCATTTATGTACTGCAAGGTGCATCTTTTACTAGAATTTGACACAACACAAAATTTGTTCGTTCCACTTGTCCATTTGTGCTTGGTTTGTATGTTGTTGCCTTCCTGTGCTTAATAGAAAAATTATTGACTAGGGCTTCTACCACCTCATTAATGAAGTGGCTTCCTTTATCTGTTACAATTTCTAATGAACAACCAAATCTGGTGATAATGCGTTCATATATGAACCTTGCCACTTCATCCATGGAAGTTGTTTTCAATGGCCTAGCTTCAACCCACTTGGTCAAATAATCTATGGCAACTACAATATACTTATTTTGGCATGAGGTAGTTGGAAGTGGACCTACAATGTCTATTCCCCACTTTTCAAAGGGACCAAGTGGAAGAATAGGGCACAATGGAGCTGATGAAGTCTTACGGTTACCATGTGTTTGACAAATATCACATGTCTTACAATAATTATAACAATCTTTAAAAAGAGTAGGCCAGTGATAACCTGCATCCAAGATCCTTCTTGCTGTAAGTTGTCCAGAGAAGTTCCCTCCACATGTACCATTGTGGAATTCTTCTAGCATTTCCTTCCCTTGATCACGTCCAACTGCCCTCTTGTACTATCCATCAGGTCCTATTCAAAATAATACTCCATGCAGAATAGAATATGGATGACTGGCTTGAGTAATCTTTCTCTTAGTCTTTGCATTGGAACCATCAGGAAACTTGAATTCATTCAGATAATTCCAAATATCTATGTATTCACTAGGGATTGTGTCAAGGGATAACAATCTTTGCATCGGGAAATCATCATCATCACAAGATGATACTAAACCATCATAGGCTCAAGAGAGTGCATCCGCATTGACATGCTTCTTTCCTGGCCTATCTATAATATCAAATTCAAATTCTTGTAGCAAAATTATCCATCTTGCTATCCTCCCTGATGGGTTAGGCTTATTTACAATATATTTTAGAGCCTAATGATCTGTTACAACTAGAAATTTTTTCCCTAGCAAGTAATTTCTAAACTTCTTTACAAGCAAAAATGATAGCGAGCCTCTTTTTGATTACTGAGTATAATTTACCTCAAGACTTTGCTCATTTGTTCGCTCCCAAAGTAAATTGGATGTTCATTCCCATTTTCATCCTTTTGGCTCAAAGTACTTCCTAGTGCTGCATCCGAGGCATCGCAGTGTACAAAATGAATGGCTTGCTCCAGTCTAGATTCTTTAAAACGGTGAAGACACGGGGCTTCCTTGATTGTCCAAAAGCTTCATACGCCTTATTTCTCGGTTCATAAGTAACATCCTTCTTCAAGAAGCTGGGTTAGTGGTCAGGCGATCTTTGAGAAATTCTTGATGAACCTTCTATAGTAACCCACATGGCCTAAAAATGATCTCAACTTCTATTCATAGGAAATGGTAAATCTTTGATTTTGAAACTTTTCAGATCGTACCAATACCATCTCTGGATACAACATGCCCTAACTAAACGCCTTTAGAACATCCACTGAGACACACTTTATAGGGTTTAGTGAGGCTTGTGCTTCATCTAACCTTTGAAATGCTATCTCCATTTAGTGCGGGTGGTCCAACTTGCTCCCATAAGCGTAAAAATCATCCGTAAATACTCGATGAAGGTCCCAATGTAGGTTTTGAACACCTATTCATCAAACACCGGAATGTTGCTTGGAGCATTACACAACCCAAAAGGCATAACTCTATAAGCAAACGTTCCCCAAGGAGTGGTGAACGTGGTCTTCAGCTGATCTTTCTCTGCTATACGAACTTGGTTGTAGCCGCTATATCCATTAGCAAAACTATAGCACTCCTGGCCAGTTACTTCGTCCAAGATCTGATCTAAAAATGGAAGAGGGTAATGATCATTCTTTGTTACCTTATTGATCTTTTTGTAATCAACACAAATGCGTAGCTTCCCATTCTTTTTTATTGAGATCACAATGGGAGAAACCCATTCTGAATTCTCCACAACAAATATGAATCATGCATCAAGCAACTTATCTATTTCTTCTTTTACATTCTTGGAAAAATTAGGATTCATTCTATATGTCATTTGCTTTATGGGCTTAGCACTATCTACCAGCTCAATAGAATGTTCTACCTAACTTACTTGACGGAGTTCCTTGTAATCAAAAGTGATAGGTGTATGTACCTTCGAAAGAGTTGGAGGTAGGATTCCTTCTCACTCTCCATCACAGCATCACCAATCTTTATTTTTTGGAGACGATCATCAAATTCTTACGCGAGATAATTTTATGGGGTCATGAGTTGGTGTGACTAGAAGGATATACATGATGAAACATCAACCTAGATTTCTTCATCTTCGGTGTCCACTTCACTAGTACTAGAGTAATCGAGAGGATGTCCAATCATCGGTTTCATCACTTGAATCCATAGGTTACGCTTTATGATTTCGAGGATCACGTTTATCTTCACCTCTCTCTACCACGTCCAAGTGTCATGAAGCATTCATTCCAAAGTAGTTTCTTGCATGAACTCTCCTTAGCCATGGTCTTCCCAACAGCATTGGGTACGCAACAATACCATTTTTCATCACCTGAAAGTCTACCACACATACAACACCCATAACAGATATTGCCACATTTGAAACTACACCTTCTGGTTTAGTTTTTCCTTTATTTAATGACCTTAACATAAGTGTTGAAGGGTGATCAATTTTTAAACCCAACATATTCATTACAGACTCGGTCATTACATTAACTGCAGCACCTCCATCAACTAAGACATCATGAATTGAAATACCATTACATAATACCTCAGCTTGTGGAGCATAGGGATCTACCTCTACCTCCAAAACAGGGACCTCAACCTCCTTTCTTCATCGAGCATTGAGTCCACTTCGCAGCTCCCGCCTCTTCTCCAAAGACATAGCCAAGAGTTGACCATATGTAATATTTGCAAGCCTTTTGGACAGATCTTCCAAGATGGAGTATGGTCCTTGCCCCTGTGAAATCAGAAAATCCTGCACACCCAACTTTCTTCTCCTATGTTTCTTACTAGTTTCTCCTTTCATCTTCTTAGGATCATTTCCATCTTGATTATCTTTTTCTTTTTTTTCTTTTTGTTACAAACACATCTACTTCATTATTTTTGCTCTTATCTACTACAAAAAAATAATTCACAAGTGCTTTTCCTTTATCATTATCTCCTTTACCAGATGTAGAAGCTCTATATGGACAATTATACTTATAATGACCCTTTTTATAATAACCATAACATACAACTTCAAAAATATTTATTTTTGGACCTCTATCTCCCCGAGAACTAAATTCTTTTCCTTGAAGAAGATTAATAGTTAAGCGACCAATATTTTTGAGCAGATCTTCATACTCAGTAGATGTACTAGGAGAAATATTTTTGCTCACCGAGAGTGGTTGTGGATTCTGGACCAAAGGTGCTGGTGTAGGCTCTACTTTAGCAACAATTTCTTTGGGCTCCTCTTCCATGCTTTCTTCTTGCCTTCTTGAAATCTCCTTTTCTTGTTCAATGGTAGTTGGGCGGTCATACTTCACTCATTTTCTGATCTCTGGCTTCATCCCAAGAATAAAGTGCTTACATAGGAGATTATCCACGCCATTCATCAACCCATCCGCTAATCCTTCCTTCTCGGATCTGGGCATCGAGCTTCCTCCTTAGCTCAGAACACGAGCATGATAATCCCTTATCTTCTCCTTCTCTCCTTGGGATAGCTTTGTGATCTCGATCATGAGATCTCGCATATTTTCATTGTTCACCAAATTCTTCAAGAAAAATTTTAGTTAATAAATCCCATGAATTTTTCACATTATCACCTAGTGTTTCAAACCACCTAAGTCTTTGAACCATCCAAAAAGGTAGGAAAAATTCAGTCCATTGTTCCCTTCTTATGAGGCCATTACAAATACAAGATCGTTTAAACTCTTGAATGAAAGAAGAAGCATCTTCATTAGATTGAGCTGAAAAAAACATGAATCTTTCCAATTTTCAAAAGTAACCACCATGAAATACCAACCCACAAGTACAATCAACAAGACTTATGTGCAAAAATAATTGGAATCACTATACTAGAAAGTGACTTTACACCTTTCTACAGTAAAATAGAAATGACCACGGTAAACTATGGTAAAACTTGACTTACTACGGTAAAATTGACTTTATTGTGGTAAACACTATTCATGGTAAAAGTGAAGTGATCATGCGGTAAATACTATTCACGGTAAAAGTGACTTTCTTGCGGTAAATACTATTCCCACCACAATGACTTTACCATGGTAACTACTATTCATGGAAAAAATAACTTTACCATGGTAACTACTATGCACAGTAAAAACAAGGTTACCCTCCAATTGATTTTTGACTAAGTGGGAATATCTCTCCAGAAAATCCACCAACGAGGAATGGTCCTGGCAACGGAACCAAAATGTCATCACCAATCGGCACTATGATAATTCTTCACCGGGAACTCCTCGTGCTATGATTATTTACTAATGCACAGCCTTTAGTTTGGTGGATGTAATCTGGAAACAAAACAACAACATAACACAAGAATACCATCGACTATGATAAGACAGAATGATGACAAATCTGAAATATCAAAGTAAATTATAATATTAACATGAAATTGTTACAATCTCACCCATGAGGTACTTCAAGTGTTATTGACTTCACTTGCCTTTCACCAAGACTATGGGAGAAACTTTACAATTACACCTCTTAATGGCTTCTTCAACACACCTTTAACTGATGGCTTCCTTCGCACACTTCCTACAATATTTCTCACTACTTCCTTCTATGCTAAATGAGGGGGTGGCCTCTCTATTTATAGAACTTCCGGGCTTATCCATCTTATCTCTAAGATAGGATAAGAAATCCCTCTGACGAATCATATTCCATACCTTAACTCTTATATGTACATGTAAGCTTATCTTTTAAGATAAGATAAACCTTATCATTTTACATGGGTTCCACATTTTTAGAATTTTTACAAATAAAATACACAAAATATTTATGACCTCACTCCTTGTCCTTATTACTAATATAATATTTCTAATTCCTAATCATGTAGACCCTACTTCTCTAATCACCCAAACTTTGACATTTTAACATTACGGACCACTTACGAAAATATTTACTTTTACAACATTCCTATTGTACTTTGATCTGTTACCATACTCCACATTATTGGCGGCACCGCATCTTGTGGTTGCCGTTATCTTCTATCGAGACACTACTACTAATTATACTTAACAACATCCTATTCCTAATATTAATGAAATAGAAATTACGGAGGAAAATTTTAGTGTCGGCAGAACCCAATCTATGTTGTGGTATTCATCATGTTGTTGGTGATGACGTAAGGTATTGTAGGGATTGCAACAAGTTCATACAAATACTCCTCAAAAATCAAAGGTAGCTCTTTGTGGATATGTTTCTTGTGAATATTGAAGGAACCTCACAATTGGGTCAGTACATGACTGTTGTACTTTAGAATGTACACCTAGGCATCTATTGGGACCCATTCCTAAATATCCCAAGGATGGAAACTTAGATCCTCAAAACATAAAAAGGGTATTCCTATTGGGAATAATTACCATGAGGCCTCAAATTCTGACAAATCTCAATTTCCCCTAACATCGGCTAAAAAAATAAAATTTTGGGATTATTTGAGTTAGAGGTTGAACTAGAAATTAACGCAACAACTTGGACAAGGGATTACATTTCATAACCTCTTCCCACTCATTCTCTCTTACAGGATAATGCTCCTATAGTCTTGAAACCTGTAGGATCTTATGATTTGATTTCATATTTGAACAAGACCTTTTATCACATTTCGTTTCTAGATTTGTTGAAGAATTCCCCTGTGCATCATTTTGTGTTGCTATATGCATTGGGTCTTAGTCACCTAATTCATGTTATTCCTCCACCTAGAACTTATATCAATCATATTGACTTCAACATACATCCTCTAGGATAGAGTGATAGGTACACCAGAGTTTGTCTTTGATATAAGAAATATGCCATCGACACTAAAATAGCACTGAAGAGGAGATTCGATTTATATTTGCAAGTCTAGGTCTATAGCAATTTCATCAAGAGATCTATGACCGATGACGGGGTTGATGTAAATGTAGTTCCCTTATCTTTCTTGCAAAATTTAGGATATGGGGAGACTAATTTCTCCTCCATTAGAAACACTTTGCGAGGGTATCAAATTATTAAATCTACCTCAATTATAACTATAGTTCTTCCTGTCTCCCTTAGGATGAATACTATTCTAACTGGTTTTACATCATCAATAAAGAAAGGAATTATGACATGATCCTTATTAGACCATGGATTCACTAGATGAAGGCCATTCCTTTCACTTTGTTCCAAGAGGTTAGGTTCCTCCATTTGGGAAAAGTCTTCATTTCTCAAGGGGATCCCAAACCCTTCGATATACATCTGGAGAATCTCAAGAAGAAACTAGGGATTCATTTAGAGTATAAGCTCCTTGAGAACCAAATAAACAAACCACTTCCATAAAATGAATTGGTCACAACCACCCAGAGTGTTCCGAAGGTTTAGGTTGATGACCCAAATACATTCGAGGTGGAAAAAATAGATAAGATTAAGGTGGTATCTGTGGAAATTGTGTCCACAAGAAACACATCAAAATTTTCCAAGCTCTTAGAAAGTGATGATCTGATCATCCTCCCTTTGAATTGTAAGGAGTAAGTAATTTCCTCAGTTTATCCTCTCTTCCGATGATGATCTTGGTATGGATATACATATAGTAGAAGTATCAAAAGAGGAAGACAGGTTTTGAGAGTGATCTAATGTTCAAATCCATCTCTAGGGATTCTCCCATTTCTAACCTTGATCTAGATGCAAATGTGTCGAAACAAAGCTTATCATGTCCACGATCCATGATCTAATAGTGTGAAAAATTCCAAATATGATTAGGTATCCAAATTTAAAAACAAATTTGAACAACACCATCACATTCAAAGCATATGCACATGAAATAAATCTAAAAATAGCATGGAAAATCAGGTAAAGGATTTACTAATTCCTTGTAAAAAGAGGATGGTCATATTCCAAGTTTAGATGTTCGGATAAATAGTACAAATAGTAGGGAAGGGTTTTCCATTTAAACCCACATTCATATGCACATGTATTAGGAAATTTTCTAAAGTAAAAAATGGAAATTCCAAGTTTAGAGAATCCTTCTCATTATTTCAAGAAAATGGTATTTCAAGAATCCTTCTCATTATTTTGTACCTTGGGAGGTGAGGATTATAATGAAACCATCAACTCACATCACCGAGACATTTACGTATATAGTCATTGGATTTTCACATTATCCTTCATTGCATTCACACTATCTTATTACTTGCATCATCATTTTTTTTTTTAATTGTAAAACAAAACTTATTGTTCAAGTAACTCTTTCGCTTTCTGAAATTGGAAAATATCTTAATTATACATATTCCACATTCTTCTCATACATTCAAACTATATAATCTTTATCATCACTTTCATTCAAGAGACAAATTTTGACTTTTCTTTATGAGGTCTTACATGCTCAATCTTATTCGTGGGTTGCTTCCGGTTTAGATGTTTCTTTCCCATATTTTTCTCTAGAAGCTTCTTGACAATGAATTTTCCCCTAAAATCTCTCCGCATGATAAAAACATTCTAAACATTCCACATGGAGCTTTTGTTTTCCTATCTCAACCTTTAATGATGAGCCAACACATCCTACTAGTTGTGTAGGGTTGAGATAATGGGAAAATGTTTCTTCCCAACAAGCACAATTCGAATTCAAATTTTATACATACACACACACACACACACACACACACACACACACACACACACACACACACACACACACACACACACACACACACACACACACACACACACACACACACACACACACACACACACACACACACACACACATATATATGATAAATTAACAATAGTTTTTGTCCCTACCAATCTTCGGTGATGATCCCACACTTATTATTGGTAGCATGAGGTTGCAAAAGGAGGGAAGCGCCCTTACTCGCCTATATCTTTTCCTTGGTGATGAAACCATTATTCTTACTAGTTACATCAGATAATATATAGGGGTCAAATCAATAAATAAAAAGTTGAAAATAAATAAGGAAATAAAATTGATTCTAAATAATCCCAAGAAAATGACTTAGATGTATATGTAAAGAGAGACAACTATTCTTTAAAACCAAATCTTATCAATCAAGACGCCATCTATGTATCTAATTCTAGTCAAAACTTGTAAGAAAATATTAAGAAAATATCATTTGAATTATTTCAATTAATATTGGTTTGGGTTGGGTTGTAGGTTTCTTAATAAATCCTTGTCAAAAAATTTGTCTCTTGGTAATCATCCTCATCCATGTTCTTCAAAACATATATCCCGCGTTATTCTTGAATTTCGGTGGTGAGCCCTCACATATTTTTGGTTTTGGATGTGAGAATGAAGTGAGGTAATATTATCATCATAATACATTCAACATATTTTTTGATGGAAATGAAGTGCTAAACATTACTTAAAAATAAAGTTTCATAATTACAGGTTTGTTTCATATATATATATATATATGTATATATATATATATATATCATTTTCTTATTGCATTGAATCATCATCAAAAGCATGCATTCAAAAACATGAAAACATCAGAAATTCTAAACCATCTAAGAGTACATAAGTGAGATAAAACATAATACAAAGGAATACCCAACCAAAAATATGTCAATGTGTATATATAATTTGTCAAGTGTCTCGTGTACAATGTCATCACACCATAGGGTAAGTGTGGTCAAAATTCTCACTATGAGCTCAAAGTACAAAAAAATTGATATACACATAAAATATTATCTCAAAGTAAAAAGGTCTTAGGCCTATGCATCCCTCCTAGATATTTGTTAAGAGGCGAGGGCAAGGGATCCTTTTGTGGCTCATGTAATGAGATCGGCTCGGTGCAACATGAGAGCCTCGTGTTTCGATCAAATGAGACTGTCAGGGTGAAAACCAATAGCAATGGCTCCACTATGTGAGTTTCATTCTCACCTCTCTTGGTTCTCATCGAGTCATCACCATGTAGCATGTCATGCTAGTGCAAATACATTCATATGACATCCGCATCATGATGGGAGTCCAAGTTATATAAGCACCTTCTCTCAAGTCTTGTTGTAGGGTATCATGAACATTTCCAAGAGTGTGTATCGAATAAGATCCCGCCATCCATCAGTTATGGATTCAAAGAGAAAATTAACAATGACGAGTTATAAAGTGTAGTATAAAAATAGGAAGAAGAAATATTCTACTATCATCTAATCTTGTAAGTAAATATAGGATAAGTGTGTTTATATTCACTCGGGTCTCCGGGCATCCAACTTGTATCAATAAATGGTGCTGCTACAAGAGATGAAACTACATCCTCCTCATCTCTCTCATCCTCCTTTGTACCATGTGGATGCACAAATTCCTCCTTCGTCTCCTCGGGGTATACATTCTCCTCCTCCACCTCTTCTTTAGCTCTGGGAAGCCATTGAGGCCTCTCCCGGACCCCTGCCGTTAGGGTTTGAATCCTCCTCCGAATTTTGAATATATATTGATCTCTACATCCTCCTCCTCCTAACGTTGTGTCAGGGCTGCACCAATATATGAAACCTCACTCGATCTAGATATAATTCCAGCAGAATTGGAGTGCAGTGCAACCGTAGTATACTAATAAGAACCCCATGCACTATAACCGTTCATTGAGTCGCCCTTCAAGGAAACTCTAGCCTCTCGGATCCCCCTTTAAATCATGGCCATTCTTCGGGAGAGCATCTAAATATGGTAGCCCAAATGTTTGGGGCACTCAAAACACCGGATGAGTCTTAACTCTTCTACTATAGTCAATCAATTGAAAAATAGTGTTGCATGTAGCCAATGTAATCCCCTCCACTCCCCATTTGCTATTCATTTCTGATATGGTTATGAAAACATATTTAATGTGGTCAAGGTGGATACCAACTGTGATGGGGCCCTTATTGGAGCCATATCTACCCATTTTTCTGCTCACGATCTCTATGGGATCTATTATCCCAACACCCCTCTAGTAGGGGATCATCCACTCATACACCCATGACATGACTAGTGTAGGATGGCTGAGATATCTAGCCCCACATCTAACAACTTGATATAGGTCGTGGTAGGTAGTTTCAAGGATTTCAACCCCCCATACATACACCCTACCATAGAGCTCAATGCTCTCAATGATTGGAGCCCAAAAAAATAGGAACTTTCTCCACCCTTATCACCAATCAAACACGAGGCCAATATACCAATGATGGCCTGCACATAATGGGGATAGGAGTGGTATTAACTATAACTAGTCTAACCCCCTACTTGGCACCCATGTCAGATGCTTTTGCATCTCCAAGGTAAGTGACCCACTTGTGGGGCTAAAGCTGATGAACCGACACTCTTCAGTGCCAACTTATTGTTGGTGACAGGAACTCCAAGGATCTAATAAACATCCTCCTCCAGCTTAATGGTCCACTCGTACCTAACTTTGGGAAACCGGAAAGTGTTCTGGTTTACATCCCAATGACTGAATATGTCACAAAGAAGGTGACTCATGGGGAAAAAGTTTATTTCTGGGCAACCCTCGTTATATCGGCCCTCTCCAAGACCCTCTCTAGTTGTGCCAATAACTGCAAGATCTGAGGCAACTGCTCTTGCTCTCAGGCTCTACACCACCTGATGTAGCTCCCATGCATCCATAAAAAATAGAAAAAAAGAAAGTTAGAACTTGATAATTGCATAACAAGCTTGTAAAAATAATATAAATACATGCAAAAACAAAAATAAACTTCATACTTATATTTTAAAACACACAAAGTCATAACAATTATATAATCGCCACTCTAAGAAGGGTGCGGGTTATGTAACCACCACGACATTGTGCAACCTCTCTATGGTGGTTACACAACTGATACTCCATGTAAAGTGGTGGTTGTGTAACCACCATGGTGGTTGTGTCCACTAAATTTGGGTCGTGCCCTTAAGTTCGAAACTTGTAAAAACATCATAAAATGACCTAGAACACTGAAATAAATTGCATAACCTAAAATGTTCCTCCCCTATAGTTTTTTTGACCACTAAATTACCAAAAATTGACCCTCCTATAACTAGTTCCAAGTAATTGCTACATTTTAGGGAAAAATAATCAAATGCATATAAATTACTTGTTTGTGTCCCTCTGTCGCTATTGTGGGTTTTGTTGCCAACATGGTGGCGTAATCTTTTTTTTTTTACTATAATTACAAGAAAAACAATCATAGGTAATCTAGAGATCCAAAATTAGCTAAGTGGGTGAGTAAAAATAATTTCTAAAAATAGTAAACAATAATATATACAGCTAAAATTTTATTTTCTAATGACATTTTGAGTGAGTTTATGTAGGGTCGATGAGTTACAACAGGTGTATTTCTCATCCTTGTATATATGGTGGGTAACCATGTCATTTTATTTCAGATTATTTTGCTAATCGTGTTTTATATCTACACTTGATTCACGTTTCTCTCTTGTAGGTGGCGGGATGGTTGGATTGGCATGATTTCAACACACTAATGATTAAGGTATAATTTCTAACTCTCCCATTTGGGAGCTCCATACTCAAAATTCACATTTTGCACTCATTCATGGCTAAAATGATTCTATGAGGGGAAATATGTACACACCCAAAATTGCATGTGTGCTACATCAGCGATACGGTAAAGTCTCCAATGATGAAATATTTCTTTTCTGGAACAAGGATGAGATCCAAATCCTTTCCTCTTACCTCCAAACTTGTTTATTTGACTTGTGTACCCTTCCTTCTAAGCCTTTCAAATTTTCGTGCCTTCTCATTTTTTTCACCGCTTTTCTTCTTTGTTTTAGCTTTTAGTTACGGGACCACTACATGCAATGGTTGCATAACCTCCGGTCTATGCATCTTGGTGGTTCCATGTGCATTGAACTGAGAATCCAAATTGTGTGTTCTAAACGTGTTTCTCAAGTTTTTGATTTTTTTTTTTCTGTTTCTTGGTGATTCTCTTGATTTATGGCTTTTGGATAGCTATTAAGATCCTCTTCTTAGTTTACTATTATTAGAATTTTAACTCCCCTTTCTTGGATGATTTGAAACTTCTTGATTGCCATCTGTGTTAGAATTCCTCTTCCATTTTTATAAAACCAAAATTTTACCTGTATCATGGGTTGGAGATTTTTATTTGAACCGCACTTTAGTTACTCTGCCAAAATCTTGCTAAGTACACAAACAACACAATACATTATTTTGTTTCTTATCGCTTGCATTTTAAATCATGTTTCTTGTAACTAGTCAACTCCAACATTTTCTTGATTTCTTCTTGCAACCAGCTAGCACTGCACTCTGGATCATTTGGATTTTCATCTCTAGAAAGGAATCTGAGGAGACAATAGAATCATCACCACACTTGGGAAGTTCTCACGGTTCTACAATAACAGATTGGGGGTGTATTTATAATTCTTTGAAGCTTTCATTTTGGATATTGTTGTTAAAATTAAAAGAAGCAATACATTTGTTTTAAGTGATAGAATTACTTGTTTATTCATTTCTAGTATTAAATCTTCCATTGATATATTATTCCTACCTAACCCTATGTGTTTGCACAGGAAAGGAGTTGGAGGAAGGTTACGTACTAGCACTTCTTCATTTATTTGTTTTAAAATGTTTGTACATGTCATTTTCATTTTGTCGAGGATGTTTTGGGTAAATGAATAAATCCTTCGAGAAAATTTCTTCCTTTCCAATGAATCGAGGCAATTAGAAAGCTATATTTGTTGAATAATAGCTTTAATTGTACATTCTTTATTAAAAGTAGATTTAATTGTACACAATCCTATGATAAGGTGGAATAGCTACATCTAGTTATTCCTGTTTAGTTTGATTTTTATAAGTAGTAGCATTTTGATTTCGTGTCTAGGATTATTTTCTTTTAAATTAATTTAGAAAAGGTAAATGTTAGTGTTTGTTTAGTTAGATCTATTCAATTTGTTTTCTTCCTCACAAAAATAAATGGTTCATTGGTTTTATTTAATTAATCAAGAGTGAATTTAGTTAATTAAAAGATTAAAAAAAAACCACCCACCACAGATGGAGTCAAGTATAAGAAAAATCAGCAAATCGATATCATACATTTAGTCCAAGAGAATACACAACTACATGAGTGGACCAAATAAATAGAGGCACACATACAATTATGGTATACATTTGAGAAGAACATTATCCCACGAGTCACTAATTACATCCCCAAAGCTACACCATAAATGTAATGCCCCGTTCGGCGTGTACCCTAGTTCTTGTCGCAATGACCCCTTTTTGTTGAGTGTCGAATGGCTGTGTGAATTTCCGTTGTCTTAGATCTTGTCTCAGTGATGTTTTAGAACCTTCCCTCTCCTTCTTGCGTTCTCAAGTCGTTATTGACACCTCTGTGTGTGGACTGTGTAATGTCCTGTGTGTTAACCTATTTAAAGAAGGATCTTGTTGTCGCATAGTTAAGCCAGATCTTTGGCCATTATTGATGTGAGTAGAAATTATTTATATTTATAGTATATAATGATAACAATGTTGTTTTAATTTAATTATCGATTGGCCTCTATTTTATAGTGTTATTGTTTTACATTATTGTCAAATTGGTATATATGTCTTTGTTAATATGATTAATAATTATTTTAAGTGGTAATAATAATAATAATAATAATAATAATTAAATAATAATAATAATAATAATAATATTAAAAATATTATTATTTTAATTATTGATCGACGATAACTCATTATTTTTAGTGTCGATTGTTATCAACTGTATTATTAATTATCGTTAAATGATTTTATTATTTTGGTTGGTCATTTCTGAGAATGAACCCGTTCCGCTACCGAGGAAGGGATTACCCGTTTGGTGCCATGGTCGTTCCTTGCCTTGTGTTTGCTTTGAATGCCAACCTCTAGTTTTTTGCGCTGGTCGCTTAGGCCATTCGCATGTTGTTTTTAATCCTTGTGAGTAATGGAGAGTTCGATTCTTACTTCCTCTGCTGCTTGCTCGTGTGTATGTGATTAAATTTTCTCGGGTTGAATAGTAATCATACAAAAATTCGTATAACTTTTTAGCTTATGAGAACCATTGGTAACCTTGTAACTCCTTTTTCATTTGTATTAATATATCTTCTTTCCTATGCTTGTGAGCTTACCTTAGTTGTAGAGATTTTTGTTATCCGTATCTTTCTTTGAAGGAGGGGCTCATGTGGGGCGCTGTGTCATGGTGAGGATCTGCCCGCTTTTTTAAATACTTTAAACTCGCTTTCACCTACCCTCCACTTTGCCACCTTGGCCGACTACCAGTCCATTCAACATGTCTTGTTGCAAGTATATGGCATTAGTCTCCTCCCAACCACCAACTGCGGCATTGTAATGGCCATTATGTTTCTACCTTGCGTGAGGGAGATGGGAGTTGGTGGAGTCCCGACTTTTTTACACCATGATATCATTTTGATTCTTTTATTCAATGCGTATGGGCGCAGAATGGGTTGATATGGTGGTTAGAAGAAGCTACAAGCTAGTGAAGTAGGCGTGTTACCTCCACTTTCATTGGGTGCTGCGAGGTGTGTTCTTGTTGGGGATCCACAGATCGACCTGCAACAGGAATTTAGGCCAAAGGTAGGTATGTTACAGTATGGTAGAAGCCTTTTTGAGTGCTTCCAACAAGCGAGTTGTCAACTATGTTGTCCTCTCATTCGATCGAATGCCTTCTTTGAACCTTTAGTTGAAATCTGATACACTGACTCACATGGTGGCCAAACGGTTTACTCTACTTTGTGTGACATTAATAGAGACTTCTCCTTCCTGCATGCCAGCAACAGAGATCACTTTGCAAGAGAACTTATTAGGGGAAGTTTTGAATTGCATGGGCCATTCTGCTGCCCAGGTACGAGAGTCTATTGGCACTCTTCTTAGCATTTTGTGCTCAAACCTTCGTTTCAATTCAGCATTTGGGGATCAGTCGTCCAAACTGATTGAGAGACTTAATTGGAGTACATTTCTTGTGGAAAGAGCCAGTCTATATGTGAATAAGATTCACAGTGCCAGTAAATCGAGTGTCCTTGATGGACAGCTGGTCTCTTCTGGTGAAAAGAATGATAAAGGTGATACTGAGGAACAAGAATATATAAAATGGATGGAAACAACATTCTATTTTCTTATATCAGCATTAAAGTCTGGACGAGCTGCGTTTTGATAGACATAATTTTTGGTCTTCTCTATCCTGTTATTTCCTTACAGGAGACTACGCATAAGGAGTTATCCACTTTAGCAAGAACAACTATGGAACTATTAAAATGGCATGTAATTCCCCAGCCATATGTTTCATCAGCTGTGTCTGTTCTTATATCTGCAACTAACGACACTAGTTGGCATACTAGAATAGCAACATTAATGTTTTTGCAGTCCTTCATGTATAGGCATATGTTCCTTTTGTCAAGCTCTGAAATTGGGCATGTGTGGGATCAACTGCAAGAGCTTCTCACAGAAAATCAAGTGGAGGTGAATGTTGCCTTCCAATATTTTGACCTGCTCTTTCCATGGTCATTGGTTGTCCTTGTTGTTGGGTTGGAGGCCCCTTGCAGAGATTGATTACGTTGTGGGGAAAGCAACAGTGCGATGATGGAGAAATTGTAGGCTAGGCGAATCTGATGAATGCATTTCAGGCATGATAAGACTAACCCTCTCTCTTAATAATCTATTCCCTTTAGTATTTGGGTAAATCAATCTTTGCAATTTTGTTCGAATGCTGTAGATGTGGGTTTCTTTTGGAATGTTGATGTGTTTTTGTTTTACTAAGTAAATAGTGTTTGGACTCTGGATATTATATAACATGTATTTACATATATTGACTCTTTCTTGAAAGAGATGCCCAAAAAGAGATGGGTTTCAAATGACTTTTAATCATAATTACATGAACTGATCTCTCTCCCCTTTACAGTTTATCTTATTTACTATTTGAGTAGAAGAAATCTCTACATCGATTCTTGCCTACTGATCTTATAATGTTGGTTTATCTTTTTGCCTTGATTATTCCTTTGAATGATGGTTTTTGTAGAAAATATTATGGAGCGTGAATGAGGTTTATAATTTTTCTTGTATTGTTTATATTATGTATAACATGGCTTGAAAAAGGGAATTTCCGATATGACTGTATTTGGATTTTACTATGGATTTATAATAATATAAACTCCCATTAGGATTGGGGGCTTCTATTTGGGAAGAGTCATACTAGTTTTATTGGTCTTTATAGATAGCTCCATCTGAGTCATTCGATTATCATTTACCTTGGGGATTATTGAAAACCCCTAACCAGGCCCTCTGCTATTATCATTACTATGAGCTTATTATTAGATTGGAACCCTCTGAAGCATGCGTTAATGGGTTTTCTATGACCTTTACAAATATGTTATGCACACAAGTCATTATCCTATGTGGATAATTCTTTGGCTTAATTTTGAGGCATTACTTGGATCTTTGAATCGGTTAAAGTAATATTGGATACATCGAACTCTCATGAATGTCAACATTCTTCAAGTTTGATTGATACGTGATGTCCTCATGCATATGAATTTAGGGAATGCTTGAAATATGAAATTATAAATTTATCTATATACTTTGACCTTGGTAGGAAAAAGTTTAACTACCCGAAAGACCTTTGGTCAAAGCAAAACCGTGATGAACTAGGGAAGTTAAGACCAAAACATACAAACCTAAAATGGATTCACGCTATAAATAGCCAAGGTTAAGTAAAGGTGATTTATTTCTACGATTTTTAAAATATTTATAATGGGACACACTTGTATGCTTTGACCCGCATAGCCATGTGACATCTACCTATAATGGGACTTATGCATACCATGTATGTTTATAAAGAAGGATATAAGTCCACCTGAAATTATTTAACTTCATTTTATAGAACAATAATTAATACCCATAAATTGGGGTATGCAAGTGGAGGTTGAATTATATAACATGATATATTATGTTATCAGGTAACCAGTAAGGATAAATATGTTATTTCAATACTTGGTTAACGAGTGGAATATTTTCTGGCATTTACGATGATTATTATGTTAGCTAAAAATTGATACTTGCATCTCAATTGGGAGTTGAGATAATGTTGATACTTGTATTTATAGTGGCTTGGACCGCGCTTACATATCCTAGTTAGTCAAATGTATTTTTGACATATTAGCAAAATATGACAATATTGTTGATCGTAACTCATTCCAATGAGTTGGACCCTTATACTAATAGAAACATATAAAGGCATGGAATAAGCAACCAAAAGGATACCTAATAATATATGAACTTGTGGATTGGTGGAATCTTTGTTAACATAAGTATATTCTTAAAATTGTGAGATAAATATCCAAATTATACTTACATATCATTGATTATCTATGAAGGTTTGATACTTGGGTAATATCGATGAATAATATAAGATTGATACTTGTATTTATTATATAAAATTAATGTCGTTGGTGATTTTATTTAATTGAAAGATAATATTGTTGGATACTTATATATGTGAAGTAGGTCGAGGGTATTAGGTGAGCGTTATTATTATTACTTTTGTAATTTAAGTATGGTTGATTGCATGGTTAAGGTTGTATATCTAGTCACTTGGAATTGTGTTCTTATGTAAGCGAGATCTTAAGGAAGTGAACATTAATGAGTATGAAATGTATTATCATGAGATGTGCGGTTATGTTTTTAAAAGTATGTTAGAAATTTATTTGATAAGGAGTATTGCAAACTTCCATTTATTTATATGCTAGATGGCATAAATTTTTAGGTGAGGTTTATATCTTATCATGCTCAGTTCTAGCGAACTGACTCTAGTAAATATTTGTGAAATTTTGGGGTCATTACACTTGGTATCAGAGCGTAGGTTCATGCTCTCGAACCTATGGGCCGGATTGGTGTGGTATGATGATGTTACATGATGGTGATGGTGTTACATGATATTGTTTCATGGAGATGATGGTATTGCATGATGATGATTTATATTGGAAGAGTAATGTGGTATAAGCGTGATGTGATTATTGTCGTAATTGTGATATTGTGAATGCACGTGATGTGTATGTCACTTAGTGCGTGTTTGTCATCATGTTGATGTGTTGGGGATGGGAGTGTTCTCTCTCCTTCTTGTGGATTATATGAAGAGTTCACATGTGAATTGTTGTTTGTGATGTGTGAAAATAATTATAATGTGGATGACATAGTGTTGGAGCATTGTGACATATTGTGATATGTAGGTGTATCAATGTGTTGTATGACTAGATTGATGTTAAAAGAAATGAGTTGTATCATGATTTTTTTACCATGTTTTGAAGAAATGTGTGTACCACCTTGCTATGTTGCAATGGATGTTATGTTGTGATGTACTATGTTCATTGTATGTATGATTTGTGCAAATATGTGATGCTTCATGTTGTGATTTAGGGTCATACGGTGAGTGTATGAACCTATCGTATGGTGATTGCACTTTGGGTGCGAGAATGTGGTACAAGTGATGTGTTACACTCGGTGAATGTGTAATTGTGATCTACCTTGTATATGTACCACCATTGTGTTAGTAATGTAGTTACATGTTATGTTGTGAACCTTACGCTAACCGACCCTGAGGGAAATCGGTAGAAGTGTATGTTGAGAGTGAGGAATGGTGTACCATGGGTCAATAACTTGAGCCAAAATTCGGTTTAGTAGATAACAACCTGTGATTATTTCCTCTCTCCCTATGTGGTTGTATGTATGCAACCTAAGTGCAACTATGACTATGTTTAGCCTTGTCGAAGTGGTGGCGGGATGATTCAGATAGAGGTGATGACAGTTGTATTATTGATATGTATTTTATGAGCTGAGGCTCGATGTTCCGAGTGCTAGCAACTCATTGAGTACCCCTTTGATGGCCAGATAAGGCCACATAGTTATCGTAATGTGACATTATTATAAGTTGATTTTATTCGTAAATTGAGTTTTTACTTTATTTTGTAAGGACCAGCAGCTTTTCTTGATTGCCATGCTTTACAATTTTGGGCATTTCCTTGGTTTATGGCACTAACATGTGGATTTTGATACTAACTATGGCTATTTGGCCATTTATTTTGCTTGATTTTGGGTCTTATTTTAAATTTGGAATTTTTACCGCCTTGCCCAAGGCTTGTACTTTGCCACTTCGCATTTGGATTGGATTGTTGTGCTGGTTCTATTGTCGTGATGTGCGGAATAGGGTCATGGGATGCACCATGGAATGGTTGGACCTATGGACCCGCTTCGTTGTATGGGAGTACGCCCCAAGGAGTTACAGATAACTAGCGGGTTGTTGAACCATGCGTTATTATGTCACTTGGGTTAGGAGTGTTCGAACTCTATGTGTCTTGGGCCATAGGGTCAACCGACCTCCTTGAGGGAGGCATAAGAGTTTGAGGGAGGCATAAGAGTTTGAGGGAGGCATAAGAGACTTGAGGGAGGCATAAGAGTTTGAGGGAGGCATAAGAGTTTGAGGGAGGCATAAGAGACTTGAGGGAGGCATAAGAGTTTGAGGGAGGCATAAGAGACTTGAGGGAGGCATAAGAGTTTGAGGGAGGCATATGATATTTGTGTGTATGGTTGATGTTTCGGGATATATGTTGAGTTATTGTGATGTTTTGGTAGTGGTCTTTTGATGTATGTGTTACTCATGTCAGATGGATATGTGTTGTGATGTTGTGGATATGTCATTGATTCCCTTGTGGACACTATGTACCTATAGTATTTGTTTGGTGTTATGTGAATTTTTCATCGATGAAGATTGAGGAAATGTTTGGTGGATTGTAGTACTCTTTTGTTCGAGTATTTAATATGTCAGTCATAGATGTGTGACGAGTACTATGTTATGTGGAGTGTGCCTATTCTATTCCGTATTTGAGTAACCTTTTGTGATGTAGTAAAATCATGAAGTATATACTTGTGTGCTTGTGAATCTCAGTAGTGTCTATTTGAACTGATAGGGTGTTGTGTTAGCATTCATGTTGGGCACCCACAATAAGGAATAAACCAAAATGCTTCAATTATGAAATTTTAAAAGAAATTAAACTAAGAATAATGCTAATGGAAAGGAACTAATGAAATAATAAATAAGAGGCGCCAATCTTCACAGAACCTTGAAAGTTAAAATTTCTACCAAATGTTCCTAAGGCTACCTTGTGACCGTGCTTTAATCAACTAAAATTTTAAACCATAGGGTGTACTTTCTCCTGTACCTGTTCTTGATTGCGAACCATTTCTTTTCTGCTGTGTTATGTCACATCGAGGACGATGCTTTTCTTAAGGGGAGGAGAATGTAATGCCCCGTTCGGCGTGTACCCTAGTTCTTGTCGCAATGACCCCTTTTTGTTGAGTGTCGAATGGCTGTGTGAATTTCCGTTGTCTTAGATCTTGTCTCAGTGATGTTTTAGAACCTTCCCTCTCCTTCTTGCATTCTCAAGTCGTTATTGACACCTCTGTGTGTGGACTGTGTAATGTCCTATGCGTTAACCTATTTAAAGAAGGATCTTGTTGTCGCATAGTTAAGCTGGATCTTTGGCCATTATTGATGTGAGTAGAAATTATTTATATTTATAGTATATAATGATAACAATGTTGTTTTAATTTAATTATCGATTGGCCTCTATCTTATAGTGTTATTGTTTTACATTATTGTCAAATTGGTATATACGTCTTTGTTAATATGATTAATAATTATTTTAAGTGGTAATAATAATAATAATAATAATTAAATAATAATAATAATAATAATAATAATATTAACAATATTATTATTTTAATTATTGATCGACGATAACTCATTATTTTTAGTGTCGATTGTTATCAACTGTATTATTAATTATCATTAAACGATTTTATTTTTTGGTTGGTCACTTTGCAGAATGAACCCGTCCGTGTTGAGGAAGGGATTACCCATTTTGGTGCCATGGTCGTTCCTTGCCTTGTGTTTTCTTTCGAATGCCAACCTATAGTTTTTTTGCACTTGGTCGCTTAGGCCTTCGCATGTTGTTTTTAATCCTTGTGAGTAATGGAGAGTTCGATTCTTACTTCCTCTTGCTTGCTTGCTCGTGTGTACGTGATTAAATTTTCTCGGAGTTGAATAGTAATCATAAAAAAATTTGTATACCTTTTTAGCTTATGAGAACTGTTGGAGTAACCTTGTAACTCCTTTTACATTTGTATTAATATATCTTCTTTCGTATGCTTGTGAGCTTACCTTAGTTGTAGAGATTTTTGTTATCCCGTATCTTTGCTGAAGGAGGGGCTCATGGGGGCGCCAGGTCATGGTGAGGCTTGCCCAGTTTTTTTTAAATATTTTAAACTGCTTTGACCTACCCTCCACTGCTACCTTAGCCTACCAGATCCATTCAACATGTCTTGTTGCAAGTAGATGGCATTAGTCTCCTCCCAACCACCAACCTGCAGACTGTAATGGCCATTATGTTTCTACCTTGCGTGAGGGAGATGGGAGTCGGTGGAGTCCTGAATTTTTTTCACCATGATCTCATTTTGATTCTTTTATTCAATGCGTATGGGCGCAGTAATGGGTTTATATGGTGGTTAGAAGAAGCTACAAGCTAGTGAAGCAGGCGTGTTACCTTGACTTTCATTGGGTGTTGTGAGGTGTGTTCTTGTTGGGGATCCACGGCATCGACCTGCAATAGGAATTTAGGCTAGGCGGAAGGCATGTTGCATAAAGTATGGTAGAAGCCTTTTTGAGTGCTTCCAACAAGTAGGTTGTCCAACTATGTTGTTATCTGCTCGATGATCGAATGCCTTCTTTGAACCTTTAGCTAAATACTGATTGTAACTCACATGGTGGCCAAACGGTTTACTCTACTTTGTACAACATTAATAGAGACTTCCCCTTCCTGCATGCTAGCAACAGAGATCACTTTGCAAGATAACTTATTAGGGGAAGTTTTGAATTGCTTGGGCCATTCTGCTGCCTGGTGTATGAGATTCTAATGGCACTCTTCTTAATTTTGATAGCATTTTGTGCTCAAACCTTCGTTTCAATTCAGCATTTGGGGATCAGTCGTCCAAACTGATTGAGAGACTTAATTGGAGTACATTTCTTGTGGAAAGAGCCAAGTATTCCATAAATTGAGTGTCCTTGATGGACAACTGGTCTCTTCTCGAGTGAAAATAATGATAAAGGTGATACTTTGAGGAACAAGAATATATATATAATGGATGGAAACAACATTCTATTTTCTTATATCAGCATTAAAGTCTGGACGAGCTGCAGTTTTGACAAACATAATTGTTGGTCTTCTCTATCCTGTTATTTCCTTACAGGAGACTACGCATAAGGAGTTATCCACTTTAGCAAGAACAACTATGGAACTATTAAAATGGCATGTAATTCCCCAGCCATATGTTTCATCAGCTGTGTCTGTGCTTATATCTGCAACTAACGACACTAGTTGGCATACTAGAATAGCAACATTAATGTTTCTGCAGTCCTTCATGTATAGGCATATGTTCCTTTTGTCAAGCTCTGAAACTGAGCATGTGTGGGATCAACTGCAAGAGCTTCTCACAGACAATCAAGTGGAGGTGGATGTTGCCTTGCAGTTTTTTGACCTGCTCTTTCCATGGTCACTGGTTGTCCTTGTTGTTGGGTTAGAGGCCCCTTGCAGAGATTGAGCACCTTGTGGGGAAAGCAACAGGTGCTGATGATGGAGAAATTGCAGGCTGGGTGAATCTGATGAATGCATTTCAGGCATGATAAGCCCTAACCCTCTCTCTTAATAATTTATTCCCTTTAGTATTTGGGTAAATCAATCTTTGCAATTTTGTTCGAATGCTGTAGATGTGGGTTTCTTTTGGAATGTTGATGTGTTTTTGTTTTACTAAGTAAATAGTGTTTGGACTCTGGATATTATATAACATGTATTTACATATATTGACTCTTTCTTGAAAGAGATGCCCAAAAAGAGATGGGTTTCAAATGACTTTTAATCATAATTGCATGAACTGATCTCTCTCCCCCTTTACAGTTTATCTTATTTACTATTTGAGTAGAAGAAATCTCTACATCGATTCTTGCCTACTGATCTTATAATGTTGGTTTATCTTTTTGCCTTGATTATTCCTTTGAATGATGGTTTCTGTAGAAAATATTATGGAGCGTGAATGAGGTTTATAATTTTTCTTGTATTGTTTATATTATGTAGAACATGGCTTGAAAAAGGGAATTTCCGATATGACTGTATTTGGATTTTACTATGGATTTATAATAATATAAACTCCCATTAGGATTGGGGGCTTCTATTTGGGAAAAGTCATACTAGTTTTATTGGTCTTTATAGATAGCTCCATCTCGAGTCATTCAATTATCATTTACCTTGGGGATTATTGAAAACCCCTCACTGGGCCCTCTGCTATTATCATTACTATGAGCTTATTATTAGATTGGAACCCTCCTGAAGCATGCGTTAATGGGTTTTCTATGACCTTTACAAATATGTTATGCACGCAAGTCATTATCCTGTGTGGATAATTCTTTGGCTTAATTTTGAGGCACTACTTGGATCTTTGAATCGGTTCAAGTAATATTGGATACATCGAACTCTCATGAATGTCGACATTCTTCAATTTTTATTGATATGTGATGTCCTCATGCATATGAATGCAGGAAATACTTGAAATATGAAATTATAAATTTATCTTATACTTTGACCTTGAAGCTTGTCGAAAGACTTTTGGTAGGAAAACAGATGAATAGGGAAGTTAAGATAACTACCCTAAAATGGAGTCATGCATAGCCTTAAGTAAAGGTGATAGCTACCATAATGGGACTGTGCATACCATGTATGACAGTAAGGATATAAGTCCACCTGAAATTATTTAACTTCATTTTATAGAACAATAATTAATACCCATAAATTGGGGTATGCAAGTGGAGGTTGAATTATATAACATGATATATTATGTTATCAGGTAACCAGTAAGGATAAATATGTTATCTCAATACTTGGTTAACAAGTGGAATATTTTTTTGGCATTTACGATGATTATTATGTTAGCTAAAAATTGATACTTGCATCTCAATTGGGAGTTGAGATAATGTTGATACTTGTATTTATAGTGGCTTGGACCGCGCTTACATATCCTAGTTAGTCAAATGTATCTTTGACATATTAGCAAAATATGACAATATTGTTGATCGTAACTCATTCCAATGAGTTGGACCCTTATACTAATAGAAACATATAAAGGCATGGAATAAGCAACCAAAAGGATACCTAATAATATATGAACTTGTGGATTGGTGGAATCTTTGTTAACATAAGTATATTCTTAAAATTGTGAGATAAATATCCAAATTATACTTACATATCACTGATTATCTATGAAGGTTTGATACTTGGGTAATATCAATGAATAATATAAGTTTGACACTTGTATTTATTATATAAACTTAATGTCATTTGTGCTTTTATTTAATTGAAAGATAATATTGTTGGATACTTATATATGTGAAGTAGGTCGAGGGTATTAGGTGAGTGTTATTAGTATTACTATAATTTAAGTATGATTGATTGTATGGTTAAGGTTGTATATCTAGTCACTTGTTATTGTGTTCTTATGTAAGCGAGATCTTAAGGAAGTGAACATTAATGAGTATGAAATGTATTATCATGAGATGTGCGTTAAGTTTTTAAAAGTATGTTAGAAATTTATTTGATAAGGAGTATTGCAAACTTTCATTATTTTATATGCTAGATGGCATAAATTATTAGGTGAGGTTTATATCTTATCATGCTCGGTTCTAGCGAACTCGACTCTAGTAAATATTTGTGAAATTTTGGGGTCGTTACAATAAAGGCAAGAAAGAGGTAGGGCATCCCACATACCCAATCGGGTGAGTTGAGTGAAGGAACCTTTCCTTACGCCAAACGTCTAAGTTCCTGGGTGGTTGATGCCTTTACCCTCTCAAAATTGGCATCCCATAAATCCATTCAAGTGATTCGAGCGAGGGAATCCTTCCTTATGCCAGATGTCTAAGTTCTAGTGGTGAATTCCTACATAGTATTTTTTTGAAGAAAACATTTGGAGGAAAGAACATGGTTCTTCATCAATTTTAGTTGTCTCGAGGATGAGAAAAAGTTTAAGTTGGGGGATGATGTTGGAAGGTTTCTTTATCGAATTTTTGATAAGTTCGCGAGCATAAAATGAAATTGTCAAATTTAGTAAATAACCACAAAGAGTTAGATCAAGCCATGAAGGAAAAAGGAAAGCCATGAGAATGGGAACGAAGCCGCAAGATCTTTGGAAGAAAGCCATAGAAGACTAGAAGGTCATGGGATATGGGGAAAATCCTCACAACCTTTTAGGAAGCCGTGGAAGCTGATATAAAACTACGGAATGAAGACAAACCAAGCTAGAACAAAACAAAAGCCGACAGAGACATGAATCAAAAGAAGTGACTTTTGGGATTTTTGGATTTTATTTATTTATTATAAGTAATCCATTGTAAAAAGGCATGTCATAAGAAATGTATGTGTGAGTTCATATTGAGAGAATTATGACATTAGATGTATGAGAAAGGAAATGAAAAGGATATGAATGTAATAGAGACTAATGTATTGAATATTGAATATGAATAAAGATTGATGTTTAGAGTAAATTATGTTGTGTATATTTACATTCTTTTTGTTCACAAGTAAAAGAAGAGTTCTTTTCCCACATACATCCCTAATATAGGTCAAACTTCCTAAGCCCCACATTACTGTCGGGATTTAGCATCAAAAAAGATGATTTTAGATTTTTTGGTTTGATATTATTGTGATTTTTCCAAACACATGGGCCTCAACATCACACAAACAAGATCATGCAATCTATAAGTCGTAATTCTAGTAAAAAGGGTGCGTAATGCTACTAGCATCCCATCAATATGCCACAAGTGAAGCAGATTGCTAGATTCGTCTCTTTATGCACTTAAAATTGCACAAGTGCTACATTGGTGATACGGTAAAGTCTTAAATGATGAAATATTTCTTTTCCAAAAAATGATGAGATACATATCCTATCCCCTTATATTCAACATGTTTATTTGACTTATCTACCCTTGCTTCTAAGACTTTTAGCTTTTCATGTCTTCATGTTTTACTTTTCGACCCTTTTCTTCTATGTTTTATCTTTAAGTTACGGGACCACCATGGCGGTTGCGTAACCTTGATCCACATAGACCGGTGGTTATGTGCACATTAAAATGAGAATCCAGACTATGTGTTATGAACGTGTCTTAAGTTTATTAGTATTTTTCTCTCTCGTTTATTAACCATTTCACTTGATTTCTGGATTTTTGGATATGCATTGGGATCTTCTTCTCAATTTACTATTATTATAAGTTTGACCCCCTTTCTTAGATGATTTGACACTTCTTGATTTCATCTATGTTAGACTTCTTCTCTTCCATTTTTCTATTAAAACTAGAAGTTTACCCGTATCATGGGTTAGAATTTTTGATTTGAAAATCCTTCTAAGAAGCACATAATACATTTCTTCATTTCTTCCCGCTTTTATTTGTGATTAGGTTACCTACAACCAATCTACTCCAACATTTTCTTGATTTCTTCCTACAACCAAAGCAAGCACCTTGCACGTTCAATCATTTAGATTTTTATCTCTAGAAAGGAAGCAAGGAGATAATAGAATCCTCACCACACTTGGGAATCTATCATAGTTCTACAAGTAACTGAGGTTAAGGTGCATTTATAATACTTTGAATCTTTCATTTTGGATATTTTTGTTACGGTGAAAAAAAGCAATACATTTATTTTAAGTGGTATAATGTCTTGTTTATTCATTTCTAGTATACAATCTTCCATTGATATCTTCTTCCTTTCCTATCCCTATGGGTTTGCATAGGAAAGAATTTGGAGGATGATTATGTATCGCACTTCTTCAATTCTTTTTAAAAAAATGTCTAGAAATGTCATTTTCATTTTTGGGAAGTTACGAGTTAATGAAGAAATCCTTTTGATAAGCTTTCTTCCTTTCCATTGAATCTAAGGCAATTAGAAGTTGTATTTATTGCATAATAATTGTAGAGTACATTCTTTATTTAAAGTAGATTTGATTACAAATTCTCACAACAATGGAATAGCTACAGTCAAATATTCCTTGTTTAGTTTGGTTTTCTTAGAAGTAGTAGCATTTTGATTTCCTGTGTCTATAGAAGTATATTTATTTGATTTCAAATTAATTTAGAAAAGGTAGATGTTAGTGTTTTTTAGTTACCTTCATTTTTTTTTCTTCCTCAGACAAATAGATTAGATGGTTCATTTCATGTTTTTAATTAATCAAGAATGAATTTGGTTAATTAAAAGATTAAATGCACTTGTATTTTATTTAAGCTAGATTTACTTTCCTTATTCATTTAAAAATATATTTCAACATAGTTTAACATTCAAATTAGAACAAACGGACAAACAACGGGAATGTACACTACCCGTAAATAGACTCAAATTCCCCTCTTGCCAACTTAGCTATTAGGAATTCACGCTACTAGTATTTAGTCCCAAATTATCCTTTAGCTTCCCATAAACATCCCGCTCAACCCTACACACTCCGGTTTTTCCAACACGATCTCGCGTGTGTCTGAAATCATGTGTTGATTTTTCAGGAGTATAGTCTCTCAACCCTTACTCCACACAACACATAGTGAGTAATCTTCGAAAGTGTTGTGCTCCCTACATTACTAATCATTTTTGGTCGATAGGTATTAATCTAGGATTTAAGAGGCTTTCTAGGTGCATTGCCTAGATACCTTTCAGTTTTTGGGGTCAAATTATGTGTTACTGAGGATGTTTTCTAAGGCCTAGGTATTGGGACGTGGTAGCCCCTCACTTCATATTATCGGTAAAATAGGTTAGTTCTTAGTCGATAATGATAATTGACCTTGAATTTGTATACCCCATCAAAACATATGATGTGTCTTAGTACGTGGTGATGAAATCCGATGTTACGAGATGGATGGTGACTATGACAAGCACATGGGGAGGAATTACACATAATGTTATCCCTAAAACTAAAATACAAAAGGTGAGGTGTCAATTATTTTTGATCCCCAAGATTTCCAAATGAAGTTAAAGGAGAGCATACAAAATCATATCTCATGTTAAACAAAGTGATTATGTAACTTTTGATCCTCGGGATAGCCCTAGGATGTGTGAGGAGAGCATACATGAACCAAACCACACAAAAGAGACAAAAAGATAAGGATATACAAGATTTGTTTTAATAATTAAATTATGATAAAAATGGATTGTAATGATGGTATTATGATGCCGATGCGATGCTGTGTGGAGTCGTTAAGTCGGATGGTTGTTTCCGGCTCCACCCAAGTTCAAATCCCACTTCGACACAATCCCCGTTCGGGGTGGTAATGTCTGTGGTGGCACGGTTGGTGGGCTGCTTTAATAGAGATGGATTTTGGTTTGAGATTGTTTGCACTAGAAGTGTGTTCAAGTATGGTGGTTCTAGTTTGCTAATTGTTGAGCTTAAATGCTTTATCTTGGCTGAATTTACTCTGGTTCATAGCTTTGGTCAAAATCATATATCTATAAAAAAATGATGGTCTTATGATTTGTTCTTTTAATATGTATACATGTTAAACACATTAATAGTTTGAGTTTGCTTTAGGACTTCAACAAATGAATTAAACCATGCAATAGAGAAAAAAACACCAAAATACATAGTACAAACGACGTTAGAAAATTAAAAATAGTGAATTACATATCGAAAATATTGCTTATAGATAAGCATGAGCAAAAATTATGCAAGGCTAGCAACAATTGTCTTGTTAGAAAAATGGAGTGTGCGAAAATAATGCAACATTTTACAAGTTGCTGATGTTTTTGACAAAAATGACACTTCGAAATAGGCTAAAAATTATTTAAGAGTTACCGAAATTTGTGAAAACATCGCCAAAGTTAAAAAATATTCATTGGGCTGTGAAAAATTTCATGGTTAGTGCAAAATTTTGTGGCTTCATGAAAAGCGTCAAGATGAATCAAAAAGATAAAACAACGTCCTACCACACGAAATTTTTTGTTATCGAATAAAAAACAAAATTTAACATATCGAAAGTGTCACTACAACTCAGAATTGAAATTTTACAACAAAAATAAAAATTTCTCAATATTGTGCACCCTAATGATTCTATTTTCTTACATGTCTTAAATGACTTCTTAATAAGTAATGAGAAACAATAAAATGCGCGGGTTTCCCACTAGGAGTGCCGAAAGCATGTGCAAGAAAATCATAACATAAGCTAGAAAACCATGTATGCAATACCAAATCTTTCTACTCTAACTAAAATGAAAATCTCTAATTGAGCGGACAAGGGACAAAAATGTATCTTTACTTACCAAAAGACAAATCCCTTGTGAATTGTTGGATTTTCTCAAAATGATATATTGATGTTGGATGTTTTAAAATGGATTTTATGCATGAATTATGGTAGTGCCTCTACTTGGAATCTTATTGATTGATTAAAGGATGATGGCTTGAGATTTTGATAGCAATTTGGCATGCATTTCTTGGTTAATTGTGAAGGTGGAAAGATGTTGGCATGTTTCTAATTTCACAGATTTTGTATGGAGGATGTGGCTCACTTTATAACGGCCACATGGAGGAATGGATGACTGGGATGAATCTATTAGGAATTTAGATAAGTCGTTGGAATTGACTTGGGTGATGATGATTTTCGAAATGGGAGGTATTTTAGTAATTTTAAATTCATGAAAGGTGGTAGAAGATGAAGATTCTAGAGATGGAGAACTCTAAAAAAGGATTTGATTAGGTTAGTAATGATTAGATGAGAGATTAGTTGGAGGATTTGTAGGAGAGGCTAGGAGGGTAGGTGGAGGTAGGTAGCTAGGAATTTTAAATTCCTAAAATATGAGATGATGTGATTAGATGATTGATTAGAGAAATTAATTATGATGAAGGGGTATATGGGATGTTATAAGGTTGGATATGTTGAAGGCATGATTGGTAAAGGGGGATTATTTTAGGTTTATACTTTATCAACACTTCATGTCTTGAAATATCCTTAGTGATGTTATTTATTACATTAAATGTATGACTTTCTTTCTTTTCTTTCTTGAACACAAGATTCCAATGTTAAATTGTGTGCATTATTATGGTTAACTTTCCTACATATGATGGGAATTTTTTGCCTATGCATTCACATGTGCATCTCATATCATTTTCTCCCCTTCACACTCCATAATTTTTAGTTTAATGTAGAATCCCACAACACAATGTATATACTTGGTTTATGCATTTATCTTGTTTTCAATAAAGGGAACCTTCTCATAATAGAGGAGGAACATTTCCCCCTCACTATTGCAGAAAGAGTTATTGTTATCTCCAAAAATCAGCACCCTCTCGATTTGTTATGGATGAATGGATGAACAATCTATGTTTTTAGGTAACATGGGATTGTCGCACAAGTTATGGTACTTGCTACTTAAGACAAACCTCCAAAGAAGGTTGGTTCCTCTACCCAATTCGATGCTAAACTAGTTCTACTGGAAACACAACTATCTAATCATATCCTAACAATCCAAGGGACAAAGGGGAGAGAAAGGTTCATAAAAGGGGGAAATCCTAAGCTCAAGAGTGGTGATAGCACAAAGAAAGGGGGAAAGAAACTCTCAAATTAGTGGAAATGGGAGGGAAATGAAGAAGGAGATGGCATACATGAGTGCCACAATCCAAGAAAACATTCAAACTCGATTCCCATGGTGCACAAAAAAATAAAAATTGCAAGATGAAAATAAACATGCACAATACACCAAAAAAGCAATAGAGAGGAAATATAATACAATGAAAAACAAGCTAGGGTAGAGAATAACCACAAAAAAAGAATTTTGTTGCTTCAAATAGATGCATGGTCCATTCTGATGAAGGTGGAAAGCAGGAATCACCCCGCAAATGTCCAAATTTGAGGCTTGCAACTCAAAAATATGTGCAATACTTGTAGAATGATGCATAAGCATTACAAGAGAGTCCAACCTTTACCAATAAGCATCCTTTTACAATATCTAGAATATGGGAAAGAGAGAGGAGGGGAAAAGAGGGAAACTCAGATTTCCACCTTCAACCACCAACACCATGCATTAAATGGCTGAAAATAGGCATCGTAAACCTTTGAAGACCGTTCCCCCATGGTACTTTCCTTGTAGGAGAAATAATGGGCACTATACCTCATCACATTTGGTAGTTGAGCTACCGGAGCTATTCTCTTTAATGTTAGGATAGAATTTACATTTTTTCACATAACTAACATCATTAAAATTAAGAAATAATTAGGCATTTAAGGTGTAGAGGATGTTGAGATCTTTCGAACGGTACCAAGTTTGTGAAATTTGGAGCAACAAGTCAAAAGATAGTCATTTAAAGTTCAGGGCTTGAGATGGTTGTGACATGGTTCATAGCACGATGCTATAGTCCACATTAAACTCTTTTTTGTTCCTTTCGTAAGTAGTTTAATAAATCGGGAACTCATGAAAGCGTGGAACCGTTCTATTTGTGCTTTTTAGGCCCACTTTTTCCGCATTGGTCA
Organism: Taxus wallichiana var. yunnanensis; assembly: GCA_018340775.1. Classification (NCBI taxonomy): domain Eukaryota; kingdom Viridiplantae; phylum Streptophyta; class Pinopsida; order Cupressales; family Taxaceae; genus Taxus; species Taxus wallichiana. The sequence goes on from CM031242.1 coordinate 951,144,756, forward strand.
TTGTTTCGTTTATGTGGCAAAGATTTGATTTTAGGGTGGAACTATGGACAGTTCTACCCATTCCATTGGTGCCTACATTATCCACTTTGCCCGCAACTCTGTCTCCCTACTTTGATACCTCCGTCACTTAGTCGGTCGATTTTCTTACCGGGTAACTAATGACCGGACGGAACGTTCCTTCATTCTCAAAATGCCTGAATTTCTGTAATACATGATTTGCTTTGTCCTGTAGCTTGGATCAACGATGTGGAGAAATCGTGACTTGAAAAAATTGTTTGATTGTTCCTATAAAACACTATTTTACGCAATACAATGTTTCAACCCGCAATTCCTTTTTTGCTGCCAATGCGACAATGCGGGGAACTCAAGGAACACATGAAATATTCCATCTGTTCCTCTCAAGCTTGATTTTGTTGCAATACACTCCAAAATACCCCCTTTTTTTTTTTGTTATGTATGGAAATGAGGGGCTTGTCAAGGAGGAAAGGAATGTCCCCAACATTTATTTTCTCCATTTTTATCAGTTCATACTTGCCCAAGTCCAAGTGAATATGGAAGTTATCAAAATGACACGAAGAGGGTCATTTTGGATAACACTTATACTTTTCCATATACAAAATATTATGCCAATATAGCTTTGCAAAACAAAAATTGTGGAGGGTTTAGATAGATAGAGTTAGTGTTAGCACTTATGGTTTGTCGGACCCCTCGAGACGAGAAAAAGAATTGTTGAGTAATTCAATACAAAATAACATAGTATGCCACACATATATCCAATGTGCCTAGTGTGGGGTTTGCACACGAGATGCTTGAAAGATGTTTCAATCTTTGGAAGTTGCCTTTATGATTCAATAATGTCGAGTCGGAACATTCACCCATACATAGACAAATTACACAAAACATATAAGATAACCTGAAATAAATGCCGAAGGGTTATTTTTAAGTGTCTACAATATGAAAGCATTTGAAGAATTCACATTATATTGGTTTCCAACCTTTATGAACCATGATTTGAGATAGTGGCTTGGGAGAGGATGCTAAGGAACCATTGAGCATTACTTGAGATTCTAGAACTCATTCTCTGTTTAGAAGAAATAATGTTCTCAAAGGGTTTGTGAGAAATAAGGGCAAAATCATATGTTCAATAGAATGAAAATTACACACTACCAACCTATTAATATTGGAAGACAATCATACGAGAGAACGACTAGGTGCCCAAACACAATATACTCATTATAGAACACAAAGAAATCTAAAGTAAATGGATAGATTTGGGTGGGGTCATATCTCCTTTATAAACATAGATAGACATACTCCAAAGAAATCAACCCACCTTGATTTTTTTGGTCCCTTACACACCAAAACATTTTAAGAGATCGATAATTTTTTTCTCATAACCTTTAGCAACTATTGAGCACTACTTGAGATTATGGAACTCACTCTCCTATTTGTAATAGTGTTTTCAAAGGTACATCTTCGAGTTCTTGTATAACTTCATACATAATCACCTTATTTACACAATTTTCTCTTTTTCTAGTGGTCTGCCAAATTTTCATTATACAAGAATAGTCTCATAACCTTATCATACCCACAAACCATGATTTCCCTTTACCCTTATTGGTGTTATTATCAAAGGTGGGAACCTTTCAATGCTTCCAGCCAAGGTCTGATTAAGGCCTAGGATAACTAGGCAGTTTCTAGGGGCCCAACATTTAGAGGGCATTACTTTGTAGGACATTGATTTTATTTTAGTTTTTGTATGCTAATGTTAGTGACAAGACTAAGCATTAGAGTCCACAAAAGATGAGTAGGCACAACAAGAGGATATCAATGAAAATATTATTACTAAACCCACTGTGATACATTTAATTGTAGATCACAATACAACAAAATTGGTAATAGAGAAGGGGGTGTTGGCTCCAAGCGCTTCCTAAGGCACTCAAAAACCCTAATCCAGCCTTGCTTCCACCTTTTTAGATTACATCCTCTCATATTTCTCCTGTGGATGAGGATGACCTTTTGAAGGATGTACTCTTTGTGCTTGTAAGCTCAATTCCTCTATGATTTCGAGATTTAGACCAACTCTAACCAATTTGGATCATCTCTTCCAAATTTCTACTATAGAATGTAAATGCACGACAAGCTCCAAATAAGATTATGAATTTTGTTTGCTTGACATTCACATAAACAAGTTGGCCCTCATATTTCTTGCAGCTGCAGTTCTGCTCTAACTTCCTTCTTGATACTTATAGCTTTCAGCAACCCATCAAGTAAAGTTTGGCATGCCAATACCTGGAGCTTCTTAGTGGTTGTAACCACTTACGTAGATAGGTTATGGGAGAGATTTACCGGGTGAATACTTGAGCAAACTCTTTGTTTATAGGAGCAACTTTAACTATAAATATGTATCATGTTGTCTATGAATTAAAAACTAAGAAATTAGTATTGTGTGGTTTAATTCTGACGCAGCTCTGTCATCTGGTATCAGACCGAGTGATGGAGTAACAATTGCAAAGGGGGCAGTGGTATTGTGCTTTGTCCCGGTGAATGAGAAAAATTCTATAGAATTAAAATTAATTGTAATTGGAGCAATAGATTTCTATTTTCTACGCCGCTTGTACACAGTTTCCGCTACAAGATAGGAGTAGCTCGTGTTTTGCATCGACAGAATAGAATTTGAATTTTCATTGATGATCCACGCTTATTTGATGGCTTCTGAATTCGAACATCAATATCATAATAGTTGAGGACCCTGCGCTCATGAGAGGATAGCAACATTATTCTTTTATTGCCAAATCATATCAGATTCTGTACTTGCAATTTTGAACCCGCGCATTTGGTACAGATGAGGCGACTTTGGCATAGAGAGGGATATTCCCTGATAAACATCTACTAGGATCATCTGCTTGGGTATTGTTGGTGAGTCATCCATCAAATGTTTTTTATTTATATTGAGACGTCTCCTCATAAAAGCACATGCATGATCATTGAGAAGCATTCTCAAAAGTCTGAGCAGTGAGAGTCCTCATCGGTTTAAACGACTCGAACAATAAAATCACATCGATCAGTATTCAAATTAGTCTCTAAGAAGGGATCTATTGGTCGTAACAGTTAGATACGCCAGATCTACCAAGCGGTGGTTTATATTTGTGTGTGGATATCTGCAGACTCCCAGAATGTCACTTTTGCTTCCACTCATGGATGTGCTTGTCCAACGCATGCATCAGTTCTTGATTACATAGCTTGGATTGTCGGCAGATTACAAGGTGTGTGTTTTAATTATTATTTAGTCACCTTATATTGTTGCATATTAGACTCGTATCTATTCCCTGCGAAGGCACCTGAGAAAACATAAAAACCAAGCAGAAGTGTGTGAATTCTTGTTTTGATTTGAACCCTTCTACATGCGTGGATACACATGTTCCATTATCTTTATGCTTTGTGAATCAGCTGCATCCATCCCGGGAGCTATCCATTTCCAAGTGGTTCGACTATACTTTTCTCTACCATTCTCATGTCTTTGATAAGTTGGTCAAATTTTTATTTGTTTTAGTTAGTTTAGTGTCTTCAATGTGTCAACTAGTTGTTTATCTTATTTTCAAAATCAAACGTCAAGTCAAAGTCATGTCATCTTGTCAATTTTGAGTCATTGTTATAAGTGTCATTGTAAAAATTATTTTATAAAAATAAGAAAAATCTTACCGACACATTTTCGGTAGAATTTGACATCAAGTTGTTATTGAGCGTCATGATCACATTCCGTTGAGGTAGTAGCGTCACACCGGAGTGCGAGACAACGGAGGATGGAGGGCGATCAACGCCTCTCATCGGTCATCGGCAGCGGGGTCTCATACAACATCGGTGACACCTTTTTTTATATTATTTTAGTTGTTTGCTTTGAGTGGCGTGTGCAGAATTAAAACATAGTATTCATTTTGTGCTAAAGTTTGAAATGAGGAGGATGTGCATTTTAGAATCTGTGAATAGTTGTTTAGGAGAGCAATTGAACTAGAGTGATCCTCGACTCACCGAGATTCTTCGACTCTCGTACTTCTAATATTAATAGGTCGGTGAAAGGTTGTTCACTTTGGAAGTGAAAGCGGAAATTGTTGAATTCATGTATGTAGGTGAATCGGTGGAAATATGATCATTTGGTACGGGATTTACTATGGTGAAGTGGATTGGTCATGTGCAGCAAGATCTAAGCCAACGGTATGTAGAGACATACAATTTTGTTTCTAGTTATTGAGATGTGATTTCTTCCCTTGTTCGGACTAAGGGGGAATGTTAGGAAAAAAATTAGTGCTTCACATTAATAGTTTTATATGAAATATAATAATTTGTATAGTGGTTGTAACCACTTAGATAGGTTGTGGGAGATATTTACAGGGTGAATAGTTGAGAAAACTCCTTGTTTATAGGAGCAACTTTAACTATAAATATGTATCATGTTTTCTATGAATTAAAAACTAAGAAATTAGTATTGTGTGGTTTAATTCTCCTGCAGCTCCGTCACAAAATTTACCGCATTTTCGGTAGTTTCAATTTTTGTGATCTGCAAAATAAGTCAAATGGAGTATCAAATGAGAACGCATAAAAGCGATGCTCATTGCGATGGATTGCAATATTGCAGCTCCTTTGAATTTCTTACTGACTCCTTAAAATAATAAAAATAGGCTCCATGTAGGCTTAAAATAATAAAAATAGGCTCCATGTAGGCTAAGGGGAAAGTGAAAGAGGAAAACAAATTAATTTAAGTGGTCAACGATATTTTATATTTTAATTGGAAAATAACACTTAAGTTATATTTTTAATTCAAAAATCATTATTAGAATAAAATAATAATAGGAGGTTAACTTCTATTATTAGGTTCTCAGTTAGATTTTATAAATAAATAAAATTGCATGCTTTTGTAAATCCTAATTTTATGATAAGGTTGGGAAAAGTATTATTTAAAGTGTTTAATCCTATTTTTAGGATGGGGCACCCACTTTGGAGTGTTTGGGAGTTATAAAAGCAGACTTGGGGGTTCATTGTAACACATCTTGGAAATTCATCAATTATTCTCTTTATTTGCAAGTGGCTTTTGCTTCTGCATCAGTAATTGAGGACGAAAACCCTCATTTACACACAAAACGAGGACGACATGTACGAGCTTGGAAATTCCATTAAGAGGTTGCAGTGACATTTTAGGGTGCAATTGTTTCGCGAGTTCAACTCTAGGCTATTGTATTTAGACATTGGTATTGTTTTATTGTATCTAGTTTGAAATAAAAAAATAAAAGACTATTTTTTCCACATTGGTTCGTTGTTTTTATTAAGATTATTACTCTTTGTCATAAAAGTTCATTTTCGCAATATTGTTGCTCAAGGATTTAACGAGAATATCCATATTTGTTAGAAAATATTTTTCAGAGATATTATAGTGGTATCGAGAAAAATTTCCTCCCATCATGTGGATGGGAAACTTATTAAAAAGGGGCAAAAAGAGAGGAAAAACAAAACAAATGAATAGGTAAGTGCCCATATATATACATGGGTAACTCAACCATATTAAATTCACCCCAAATTACATAATAGGCATTGATAATTTCATTGGCTATCCATCGTCAAAGATCAGCCCTTTCAACAACATCATTAGAGGCATAAATATTGATGAAGCCAAAAGGGTGACTTTCAATATTAAAAAGAGCCCAGATGTCTTGATTGGTGGGGTCTACACCATGATCCATAATTAAGGGCCACTATTTAGGAGAAAAAAGGAAAATTAATCCCTCAATCCCTCCATCATGATATTGGTGAGCGTCAAGATGTCAATCAAATGGATTTACAAACATGTAGACACAAAACATCAAGGTTGGAAATCTTTTTGAAAATCATCTCGAATGATATACTTACGATTCAATTTTTAAGACCGCACATTCCATGACATATAATTCATGAGAAACGATGGTCAAGGGACATACCATCTACATCCAAGCCATATAAGGCATCAAATTGATTTTGTAGGAATTGATCATTATTGTTCTTTAAAAAATCCTACAATTAAACTTTCCTTTGTCCATAATACTAAATAGTATACTCCTCCTTTTTGAATCCACAATACATGTCGGGATATGATCTTGACTTTCCATGGAGTGTCGAGAAGGACTCTAGACTCTTTTGGACATGCCCTATGAACCGGTTCCCAAAGCGAACTATGAATTCGGAGGATTGAGGAAATTAAGATGGAGTGTGAATGGTCCATGAGAATTGTGTTCGATTTGGGCATGCTTAGAGAAAATAGAGAAAATAGGTAAAACTCAGGTAAGAGTCTTGGCCATAAATATTTTAAAACTCACTATAAAAATTTAGAGGAGCAACGTGGACCTGGGTATGTTCTTTAAAAATGCATGTTTGGCTATATGTGTTTGAGCTATTATTATTGGACGTCTTGGCTTGATGTTCTTTAGCAGTGGCTCTTTTGAGCTCCATTTTATTCTTGTTCTTCCACCCTCCAATAATTTTCCACCCTTCCTCCTTGTGGTGGATTCATAGATTCGGTAGATGCCTTAAGCGCTGGGTGATTGTGTGGTATGTAAAGTGGGAAATCCTTAATCATTTAATCAAAGGCCTAACATTGAAAACATGTGTTAGGAAAGTTAATGTAAAGAAATTGCTAAGAATAATGAGTATCGCCCATTTGGATCTCCATGACTTCCTTTAGTTCTTGGGAGAGATCTACTTCGACATAAACTTGTTTATGTGGAAGAGCATTATGGATGCATCGTGGTTCCATGCAAATAACTCACTCGATGGAGGAAGTGATTTGGTGAAGAAAATGAATGCATAGAAGTGACATACCAGGGAAATCCACCTAAACTATGACTTTGAGAGCCACAAACTCAGACACCAAAAAGTCTTTAGTCTTAGAATAAAGAACTAAGAGGGAATTACACACATACTAGGAAGCTAAACTATTCAAAATGGTTGGGACATGGGAAGGGTCGGAGAACCAGAAAAGGAAAAATCCTTTAGTCAATTTTTTCACACTTTAGATCCTGGTGTCATCAGCAACCCAAGATGAGTTAACCCATGAATTAAGAACACTTTCAGAAGGGATCTGACCCCAAAAATAAGCGATAAGGAAAAGCTGTTTAAGCCATTCGCATGCAACATTAATTTTAGAAATAGGTAATACAACATCAAGAGGAGAAATATTACCTCATGAAATACCTTTAGAACAATTTTTTGGAGGCGTTTCTACGGCGACACTATTGTTCATAGCTCCACAAGCTCCAACTTTGACATCAATAGTTGGGCTCAAAGTGGAGGGGGCATTATATAGGTGAGCTCGAGAGGAAAGAAACCCTAGAACTTAATAATTAAATTACTATCCCTGCACCCAATGAGGCCGTGGTATGAAATGCAAGTGATAGACTCTAGGAGAGTGATTTCAAATTTTACACATTTAAATTTATAAGAGATTCAATTATTGTTTTACTACCCAAGTGATATATCTCTTAAATGTATACGGGAAGTTAGGTTTATTGTTTGTGGCAACACATAAACCTAATAAACCATAATATTAATGTCATCTTTGGGGTGATGCCACAATGGAAGTGACCATCCTTGTAACATAATGGTTGATTGGTTGTGGGAGGAGTATATCACAATGGTTGTCTTTATAAGTTAAGTACGTCCTGATGGAAATGGACTCCTATTGACATAATTTTTGTTTGGTTTCGGGATGAGTATATTTACTAGCTTTGACTTAAGTATGTTTTCTTAGACTTGTTCTTCCCCTCCTCCGATGTGGATTTCTATCCCAATCCGGATATTCTTGAAAGTGACACTTCCATACTCTACCTTCCTCTCTATTCTTTTGTGACTTCACAATCTAAAATATAACTACACTAAGTTGGATATGTTTGGAATTGGCCCTTCCATGTTTCGTCTTCCTCTATTCCCCTATGACTTCAAAATCTTAATTATAACAACCCTAAGTCAGATGTGTGTGGAAGTGGCCCTTTTTGCTTTTCCATCCCCTTTCTTTCCATGTGGCTTACTATTCTAAGTCAAATGTGCTCAGAAGTGTCCCTCCTTTGCTCCATGTTCTCCTATATTCCTATGTGGTTTCACAATCTAAAATATAATTACTCTCGAGTCATAAATGTTTGGAAGTGGCGCTCCCTTGCTCGACCTTCCTCTCTCTTCCTATGTGACTTCAAAATTTACAAAGAAACTACTCCAAATTAGATCTAAAAATATTTATATTTGACAGTTTTCCTAAACATTACATATGTTTGTAGAGTTAAAATTTTGACTATAAAGTCAAAATTTCAACTTTTTTTATAGAAATTCTTTACAAAGACACGGTGATACACTTTGAGACTTGCAAGACCAATGTTCAAGTTGTATTGTCCTTAGTTCTATTTTTATACAAATTTACATGTCTTCATTGAAGCTTACTCTCTCTTTCATTATAATTCACAACCTAAAAATAATTACAAAAAATCAGATATGATGTAAATCATTTCACTCAAGAGAAATATCATATCAACATTCTTACCATTGCATATATATTGAAGGCCTTGGTTTATTAATTGAGATTATGTAAAATACCTTGTCATATTATTATTTTGATAAATATTATGATAATAACATAAATTGAAAATTTAAAAGTTTTATTTATAAACCATATAATGTACACATTTAGATAAATATAATTATTAGAAAAATCCATTGAATTAAATCACAATGAAAGAAAATACAATTAATTATTTATTTATAGAGACACTTTGTCACTCATACATATAGACTATTTGTATTATTAATAAATGGATATGTACTAAATTTTAATATAATAAAATCCCTAACATGTTTAAATAGGCCTAAAATAGATTTAAAACAATAAATCACAGTTAATCAATTATATTAATATAAGATTAATAAAGAAATAAATAAGATTAATTCTTAGTTATCTTGTGTCTACATGGATCGAATTTTTATTTAGGTGCATCATTGAAAAAAATTGGACTCAAAAATTTCATTTGTTATGTTTTTATGTATTGATGAGGCACTTTTTGGAGTGTGAAGTTGGACAAAATCCTTCTAATATACACAAGGGATTCACTATGTAAACATATGGCCTATCACGTGCATTTGTAGTATAATAAATAACACCCCTATTTCCAAATCTACATCTCAATATTTTATTATTAACACCCCCTCCCAATATAACTTTTCAATTATAAAATACCCTTTATTTTACCATATATTTAAACTAACCATTTTCCCTATGAAAATTTTGATACCCCTTTTAATGTATGCCTATTTATTTTGTATTCAATATATTAGAGTTTCTAAAAATTTAATTATATCTTTACTTTAAACTTTGATTAAATTTATATTAGACTAAAAAAGTAAAAAAACCTCCACACATGTAATTTGAAGTCTCTCTTCCTTTATTTTTGATCTAGATTTTTCACGGTAATCAAATTTTGTATGGTAATGTAAAAGGTCATGTGTGGTTGCATTACTATCAATTAAATTTATTGGTCTTCATGTTATCCATTCTCTTAAAAAAATAAAAAAATGAAAATAAATATATCTTAACAATGATGCTATGAAAGATATCCCAACTATTGAGAGTTATGTAGTGCTATTACTCGAAAAAACATGTTACATCTCCACAAACTACATCCCTACTTTTAAAAAAATAATGAAAATGATCTAAATTTAAGGCTTTTGTATCAACCCCATAACTACTCCTCCTTCCTCCCTCTTGTTTGACATACCCTACCCCTAATATATTTTTAAAAACCTTTATACATTAACCCCTTATACCTCTTAATATGGGGTAATATATTGGGTCCATTTTGACTAATATAAATAAAATGTCATTATGAACTCACATGATAGGAAATGTTTTGGTTTGCGAATCCACGATACTAATACAAATATCATATCATCTATTAATTGTAAATATTTTCTTGTGTACATTGACTTTTTATGATTGTACATATTAGATGACAAGTTGAAAATTGCTTGCACATGAAAAACTACAAAAAATAAAATCATAATTCAAAATTCTATATATTTTATTATAATGTCCATTTAAAAAAAAAAAATGCTCTTCAACTATTTTAAGAAAGTACATAATACTATAAATAAATATTCCAAATTTAATTACTTTCCTGACAATGACAGGAAAAATAATAAAATAAAATATTACTTAATTAAAAAGATTGACTTATTCTTGAAGAAATAAGGTTTGTATAATAGTTAGTCCTTGCCTTTGTATCCACCAACTCATGTTGGTAGATAGATTATATGTAATAGAAATATTTAGAATGATCGTGTAATAATACTGATAAGATTTTGAAAAGAATGGGTGCTTTAAAGTATGCATGTTTCAAGTTGATTTAGTTTCTACAATGGTGGTGGTAACCATCTTGTTCATGGAAAGGGCAGCCTTACTTTATATTTTATTGGGGACAGTTGGCATAAGGAAATTTTAGAAACAACCAAATATGGTGTAAATTGACAAAATGTATGATCAAGAAACTTTTGGTTAAAAGATAAAAGCTTTTTCAAATAGCCTTTACAGCTCCCGGTGTAAACTAATCAGTCATCACCTTAAATAACACCACGTGTTGCCAAAAGGTAAACTAAGTTATCCTTTGGATATCCATGTCTTATGTAATACGCTATTGAAATATTAAACGAAAAGTCTATCTAATTCAACCAATTCAACCATTTGTTCAAATACTTTGCAAGTATCAACTGAACTAAACTACCACACTTACACTAACGTGCATGACTTTATTCGTAACATTGTAATTTAGTACGTAGAAAACTATATAACAAAGAAAATGAGCCAATTCTACAATGCAAGACAAGTGTGTAACTCTAGTTAGAAGGTCAAGGAAAAGTTAACATGATAGAAACATATAACATTATTGTAGACCTCAAGGATCCACCATAATGAAAACCACAATCTAATAAAATTGGACCAAAGTAAGGGATTCAATTCTTTAGATAATTTTAGTGGCTCTTTTGTAAAAACACTGCCAACAAAATATAAACATTTACGGGAATTATAACTTTATGACTAGCGATTGCATGTGGGCTATGCAATGGAGACGCCTTGAGTATGTACTCGAGAAGTGGAATATGTGGAGGCAAAAAATATGTCGAGGAAGAAGGGTGGCACATAAGGTGAAGGGTAAGGGGATAAAATAATTAAGGGCATGGGAGAGAATGGGGGAGGGAATTTTAGTCGGGATTAATTATATGAAGGAACATGTGAAAAATAAAGTTCTGAAGAGAGAAGGTAATTTTAGAAGTGGAATGCTCCAAAATGATAGTTTTAGAACAAAAAAATAGACATCCCTCTCAATGTAATTGAAAATGTATGCAATTTGTATTTGATAATTACATTCTTTGTTTATGGTGTCCATAGAATCACATACAAATTACATACTATCCATTACAATGGAAAGTAGGCAACAAATAAACCATTATATGAGTATTTCACTTGAATCATTTGAAGTCCCAACTAAATGGCAATAGAGAGACTATAGGGTAAAGCCCTATCTTTGTGACTACAACCCAGTGGACAATACCAAAAATTTGAGCATAATAGACAATAGTGGCTCAAATTCATTCGGTCGTTGATGTAAAACCCTATCACTATTGTTCATGAGGTGTGTATTTCTCAGAGACACCTTCGTGTGGGAAGATTCCTTTATTTTATATGTTTATCATCTACAATGTTCTACAACATCGTTTAATGTTTGTAATGACATTACTTTGATGTAACACCGATGTGGGTATCAATGTTGACCACTGTAAAGTCCTCTTCAATAAAGAGCATCACAACAATGAGGAGGTGGTGTCAATTACAAATCTAGAAGGAAAAATCTTGCGGATGACATCTTTTGTTGCTTGGGAAACTGTGGAGAATGGGTTGAGATAATGGTTTATAAAGATGACACAACCACATGAGCAACCATGTTTTGTGGTTATCAAATTCAACTACTATATCATCTCGAAACATGATACTGAGTCCCGCAACATGAATAAGTGAATTCACCTAAGATTGTTGGATGTTCTATCCCACAAAAGAGAAGCGTTGTTATTTCAAAAAGAAAATATGGACATTGACATATTGATAAACAAGGCTGTACTTTTTGAGATCTCTCTAAAATACATTACATCGATAATATACGTACCACACTCCATTTTGCTTCAAATAATTGACAAAAATAGATAATTGTCTCTACAAGTTGAAAAATATAGTTATATGAAAACACACAAATGTGTAAACGGAGTTAACAAAATAATTAGTTCATAGGTTAAAAATTAAAATATTCAACACAATGCAAAATTATTAAACATGTATAAGTTCATGGGAGGAGTCAAAGGATATCGCGGAGATTACACGCGGGTAGAAATATTCCTTTGTGTGAATATTTTAGGCAGACATTCAAAAGCAGACTTTCCAAGGTATGCAAATTGTGACAAGTAGCGGCACTGGCGATAGGCCTGGAAATTGATAGGCTGTAGGCCATTTTTTTAAATTTTTAATTGTATATTATTAGTAAAAACAATTGATAACCGTAAATAATGACATGCTATTATTAGCGAGATTTGTTGCCAATTTTGTTGGGATGTGAAAGCAGTGAGTCAAATCAGAATGAGTGAAATGCATTTAATTATTTGGCAAACCACAAATTTTTACCACGTACCTACTGGCTGCCACTTATATTTATTTGAGTAAATATTTTTATTTACCGAATGGAAAGCAAATATTTTTTTAATTAATGAAGTAATTCTTTACGCAACTCAAGGTATTCTATGACATAATGGTGGTGTCTTTTTGAATTACTTTTACGTTCAAAATTTTGAGTATTTAACTAATTTGCCTTTTTTAAAATTGATTTTTCCCTAACTTTTAACATTACTTTAGTAGTGAACAAAATGACGGAGGAATATATCCTTTAAAACATGACTAAGGCCATGGGCACATTAAACATGGACCTAGTGTATGACAATGCTAATAGCTAGAACAAAACTTCTCATGAATTATATACATTTTGAGGGTTGAGGGAAGCAACAAAGTATCTTTTGATTCTTTTTAATGACTGCATTGCAAAATTAGTTCTCAGAAAAGGAAGCAATGGAAGTAAAATACTCACAGCAAGAAATCTTCGCAACGTATATAGAAGTTCATTATCCACATGGTCAGTGGAATATTAGAATCAATAGACATAAAAGACATCATAAAGAAACACCTCACATATGAGGAACATTTATATGTTTTCCATAAAGGTGGTGAGAAGAACAAATTGGTGTATATGTAAAGTAAATAGAAGGATGTGACATTTTTGCATTCCTGAGTTTAGACTTCATGACCAAACTCGGATAACTCGGACCTTGCCAAACCATTTTACTACGTTCTAACAGAGGAGTTCAATAAGGTCTAGTGTGGCACAGATATGAAGGAAAATAACTACTTCATCATATTTATAACGAGCCACGGGTGCCTTAAACATGGGCCTAGGGCATACCAATGCTAATCGCTAGTACAGAATGAGTCATTCTATACATTTCAAGGACTCGGTAAGCCATTAATTTTTTCCCCCTGTTTATCACCACGTGTAAGAACTTGCAATCCATTGCAATATACTTTTACAGATCAGAAAAGAAACACGTAAAAATATAAGATGGATAACTGAAACAAGAGGGAAGGAACCTGTGATATTAATAAAAATAAAATCCATTTCCATCCACCATAATTCAAACAATTCAAATGTTGAGCAGATAAGTATGGAGGATGGGCCAAAATTCATTTATTGTTCCAAGTTTCCAATTGACATCATGTTTGAATTTCTCCATCTCTGCAAATTGTAAACCAAAAGCAATAGAACTTGATGACACAATTGGAGTTGAATAATCAAAATGTAAACATATCTTAAAATATAATATTCATCCTTTCATAATTTTCTAGACTGATATATAAGAATCCCCAATGTTATTAGATATTGTGGGGCATGCCTTTCTTATCCGTTTTTGGACAAAGTTGAATTTATTGATGGATCACGAATGGATTCTGAAGGGGAAAATTTTTAAGACTCACATCTCTAATGATGAAAGGAAATTTGTGGATAGAGGTAGCAGAAACTAATGAGAATGCAGTCAAAAGAAAAATGAAATCCACAGCGATTCGGGTCAACTTGAGTGAGGAAACTGAAAAGAAAATGGAGGACTCGGTAAAGAAAGTGGAAGACTCGGTAAACAAAATTGACTTGAATATAGAAGAGACAAATACTGAAAATGTAAGAAACCCCACCTAGGTAGGAATTCTTTAAAAGCTTATGAAAAATTGGCTAGTCTAGTATTCCAGCCAAATAATTATACTGCGAAGAATGATGAAGAACCATTTAAAACAGGAAACTCAAAGGACGGTAAGGATCTGGTCAGGAAGAAAGAGGCATCAAATTCCAAGAAGGAATTTTTAAATTCCGAACATAAATCTGTCAAGAAGTCAAAGATGAGCGATAATTCTTCCAAGCCTTCTGAGGATTTAATTTTGTGTTGTCTGAGGACAAGAAAATATTTGGAAACTGAATTTTATATGTAAACACGAATGTGAAGAAAGAAAATATTTGGAAACTGAATTTTATATGTAAACACCCCATCTGTCGTTAACTCTGGGTAGAAAATAAGTGCAGCAGAAACATGGAACACCAACAAAACTGCAATTTTTAGAAAGAATGATAAATGTTGCAGAAAAATTATGGCGGATCCCCTTGCAATTCCCGCTGCATTCAGCATGAAGAAATCGTCAATGTTCCTCGGTTATCTTCGACCCATTTCTGATCGATCTTGATTTTCTTCCAATTCCAAAATATCCCTGTCCTGCAGTGAAAATCATATAAATATATAAATAGAAATACTCCTGTAACGAATTTACTATAGTAAATGATAGGATAAAGACCATTACATTCTTAGGAAACTGAGGAGAAGGTTCTGGTGCAGATTTTCCACTGTGTGCGGGTAGTGAATCACAGGGGGCAATCAAAGAATTGGTTTCTCATTATTTGAGATGGGAAGGAGTTTCCTTCAACTTTTTCAGCCTTCGTCTCAAGAATCTGTGGTAAAGAGGAATCGATGTCAATAAGCTAAGAAATCTAGTGGTGGTTGATTCCTATCGGGTTAAAACACTATAAAATCACAAGAAAACTGGGGAAAGAACTTGCCTTTTGTTTCCCTAGCTTTTTTCCCGAAGATAGTTGGTAGGAAGATTGATCATCGCAGTCCTATGTACTGCGTGGTCGATTTCCTAAGGCATATTTGCAGTATTATTTGAAGAAAATAATGAGAAAGCAGGATCGATTTCGTGGTAAGCCGTGGAAATGGAATCCTCACCCTATTTAACAAGAACCGAACATTGACGGAAAAATTGCCACCGCTGCAGGCTGAAATGCATGCATGCAAATGACAGGTGGACAATGCGGTGCATGACAGGTCGTTGGATTTCAATGTCTCTGGAGGAAGGAATGTGGTCTGTTGGATTTCTAACATTAGTCAGAATGAATCGGTTGCACTCCACTACAAGAATGCCTTACGACCTAATAACAGAAAATAAATATAGACTAAAAAAAAAAAAAGCTTGATGCAAATTCAGTGGTTTTATTGGTATGCAAAGATAACACATGCTATGTTTAAAGTATGTAATAATGGAATTTGTCCCCTAAGGACCCAATTCTAGCATGGTTTTCATTTCAAGATAGAATTGAAAATATTATATAAAATATACAAATTTGATATAATACTAAATTATGAATTTGAAAATTATTATTTTATTTAATATTTTATTTATTTTCAGGGAGAAGGAAAAAACCAATCACAATGAATACGTGAAATCATAATAACAAAAATACACTCCATAAAAAATAAAGTAAAAATAATATTTTTCACAATTCCAACCAATCTTGAAAGGACCCTTAAAGAAAACTTGATTGTGGCCGATATTGTGATTCACTGTTTTCTATTTATTATAAATGATCTTAATGTGATAAATTGTAAAGCATATTCTATGGCACAAGAATCAAAAGTTTGTTTTGATAAATAATATAAACTACACCAATAGGATTTGGTAGAGAGACGTTACACTACTAATATACTTTTGTTAAAGGGAATGAAAAAATAAAGAAAGTGAGAAATAGATCATTATAACATCCATGTATGAGTAGAATAGCTCAATAACATAATGGTAAACAAAATCACAATAGCTAATTAGGAGTTATATGTATATATATGTATGTATATGTAGATATGTATGTATATGTAGATATATATATATATACATATGTATGTATATGTATGTATGTATGTATATATGTATGTATGTATGTTATTGACCATCAAAATGTAGTCATTTTTTTGTGTTGAGTATTATTAATGTTTTCACTTCTATTTTAGTTGTGTAAAAATATGGCTTTTTGCATGATATAAGGAAATGTGTCAAAATCTCTTATTTGTCATATATAATTAATACATTTTTACGTGCAGAATCCATTTCCTTAAATCACTTTTGAAACTTATTCCACATTATAAATAATTTATATTTTACTATAAAATCATACACTACTCTTTAGGAAACAACACCTTTGAATTTTAGGAATTTCTATTTGAAAAGATATGAATTTTATTCGATTAATTAATTGTTGTCTACCCATTATGCAATGTGTTGTTGAAAATTTGAAACGTAAATGGGGCGTGGAAATTATATATATATATATATATAAACACCTCTTGCTCTTTGCTCGAAAGTGTTTTTATCTTAGTAGCGGTTTTGCGGTAGAATTTTTCGAGCATCAAATTGCTTTTCTCCATTCCAAATTTATTTTTCTCCTTTTATGTTTTCTTGTTTTTGTATTAGGATAGAATTTGTAGATGTTATATAGTGGTAGAAACCATCCTAGTTATCCAAAGTCTATTCATTTGAAAGTGTTGTTTAAGAACTCTTTATCAATATAAAAATTACTCGAGCAATGTTACAATAATTTCAAATTTTATTCAGAAGGGGTTTAAATCCACAAAATGGAGACTAACATGGATATCATCCATAGAGTTCATATTCAATTTAGAATGAAGATAATTAGTTTCGAGCATGATTCAAACATATAAGTGGCCCAAATAGTTACTTTTGGATTACATATGCTATATTTTTTTCTTGGCTTCATTGCATTCTTTCTATAGTTTGAAATCCTATAATGTTAGTGGGTTGGATCTCCATCCAATAAAAATGACTAATGGTGTAGATAATAATCTTTGAGCTCTTGTTGACATCGTCACCTAACTAGGGTAAATCTTGGATATATTGTTTGACTAATCTTAACCTCTAGGCATTGGTAGGACATACCCTTAGGAACATGTAATGAAATATTTTAATACACAAAATTTATAGCATATTCTATCTAAAAGCAGGCCGTTAATGAAAAAATCTTGTTTAGAGAATATCAATGTTACGAGAAATTTTAGGAATTTATCGCATTTAAGGAAACAACTATTCAACTCTATGGGAAATGACTAAATTAGAAGGGTTATTCTTAATTTCAAGTGTATGGTATATATATTCATCTAACGCTTTTGTGATGAAAAGTGAGAGTAATAGTTGTAGTTCAATTGACAAGAGATTATTAAATACATCATTTTAAAAATGTTAAATGAAATATTGTTCTTCCAAAATTTTAAGAATTCCAAAAATTGGAACTCTTTATATAGATTAAATAAATAAAATATACATGAAAAAATTAATTTATTGAAATTGAATTTTTATGAAATAAGTGAGAATGTTTAATATGCACTGATACTTGGAAATAAGCTTTATAAATGAGAATCTATTGCCAAAAATGCTAAAAAAATGTTTCTTGTTACGGTAAAATTGTATCGCATGGGAAAAGACGTCTCATGTTATAAAGCATAGTTTATATTGACATAAAAAATTTGTAAAAATAATGCAAAATTGTCTACATGTAGACACCAAAAATTTACACACCTCTTCCTTTTCCAAATCATTGATTAAACACATTAATATTCCATACTGATGTACCCTCCTCTTGATCAATTAAACATATTATCCATGCAAATACACCCTTTATCTTTATTTAATCAATTAAATCTATGTCTTCCATTTAATTAAACCTACCTCATAATCCTAATCCTACACCTTTCATTAATTAACTAATACCCTATATTCACTAACCTTACAATTAATTAAATATATTAATTAAACTAATTCCATCATTATCCTATCTTCATCCTATTTATCTACCAATTATCTTATATTATCTTATATCATCTCATATAATTTTTTCATAAATAATTAAATGACCACCTAATATCCATCCTAATTTTTTTAGCTAAATTAGAAAGTATCTAACCTATCCTATCACCCCCAAAATGAACCCGACACATTTCAAACAACTCAACAAATCCATCCCCGAAATGCAAAACAAATTATCTCAATTTAGCAATCGATTCTAGCCATATCCCTCACAAAGTTCAAACAAACCAAAATCGTCAATGATTCGGGTAATCTTCGTCAATTATTTAAGTCTATTTTCTATTTTCTCTAGCAAATCCTTGACTAAAAATTGACGAACATTAGCTTTTTCCTTGAGTTTTACCTCCTGCAAGTCACCTATGAACATCAGGAATTTTAGAGTATCAATCCCCATCATCAAGTCTTTTAGAATCATTACGTATCCATCATAGAGCGATATTTTTTGTCCAATTTGTAGACTTTATCAACTTCCTGCACCAACCTTCAATCAAGGTCAGGGGCTTCTTTCAACACCTACACTAGTTTCCAGGTAATTTTGTTCATTCGTTTTGTTATTTTATATCACATCTAGCATTCTGTGACTTTGACCTGTTAAGATTAATCAGTCAAATAGGTGGATTTATTAGCCTGTGTATATCTAACATCAATCCCAGTGATTCCCTCAATCGCTAGAGATTCATGTCTTTAAGACTCTTTTATACCCTTAATCTTCTTCTCGACATCCAAATCATATCTTACATCAAATACTTTGTCCCTGTAAGCATTTATCAATCCCATCAACCTCCTTTGAGCCAACTGCAACACTTATTTATCAACCAAATAAAACTTATCATATTGTTTGCCCATGTGAGCGTATGTAACTACCTAGATCTTATCCCTTGCCATCATTCTTCCTTTGCAGATGTTTATCAAATCCTATTAAGCTCCCTTGAGTCATCTACAAAATTTTGTTAGTCAAAGCTGATCCAACACATTACCTTTCTTTCCTTTGTGAGTACATAGACTATTGATATAATTGCTCATTTGAGAAAAATTATGACTCCCTAGAATCCCTTTGGATCAGGTGTCACCATCAGACCAACATATAGCCTTGGACTGCGTCATTCCTTTGCCTTTGCATTGACTAGTTATATCATCTGTTATCATTTTATTATCTGTCATCATCTTATTTTATCGCTATTTGATTAATTTATGGAACTCAGATTGACATACCTACTGAGGAAGTCCATTAAATTTTGGGTATTGGTATTTACTAAGAAATACACCATATATTTGTTTAATCTCATCTTGTGTAGTGTCCGTGATCTACGGGTCTTATTGGAAGGACATGAGCTTACACCATTCTTCTACGGAGTGCAACTTCAAACATCATTCATCCACGTCGACGGGTATCACCAAACCCCATCATTATGAGGTTAGGTATGTAATGCCCACACTTTTACACACACAAATAAAACAGTAAAAATACTAGAATAACGTTTTTTTGACTTACTTTGTAGTATACATGACACTACAAGAGATCACTCAGGACGACACACAACACAAGATATGTTTGCAAAAACATTAACCCACATAGATAACATGAAAACACGTGATGCACATCAAGGCCACTCTTTTTTTCAAATAACAAGGAACAACATAAAGTTTCAACTACACTATAAATTTATAGATAAGGCCTTTGCATGACATGATATTATTAGGATTACACATTTATTTACTATCATGTTTCAACCTTTAACTTAAGTTCTAAAAAGTCTTATAATGTTAGAATCATACATTTCTTTTCCTTTTTGCCAGATTTCCTTTATATAGTTTAACATTTAACTTACAATGTATCCATTAATTATGGATCATCTACATTATTTCAATTACTTATTTAATTCATTCATTTGTGAATAGGATATTCATTTGCACACAAGGATATTTACATACACACAAGGATACTATGTATTATCCCTAGGATTCACTCCTAAGGGCATGCATCTTGATCATATATCATACCTCCATTACAAAATGGAACAAGTGTGAGTTTAAAGGAGGAGAAGTTTGTTTTTAAATAGGATTTAGGGTCGCGTTTCTTCGACTCACTTATAAATTGATAATTGAAATAATATAGATGATCCATAATTAATGAGATACACCGTAAGTTAAATGTTAAAATATATAAAGGAAACATAGAAAAAGGAAAATAAATGTATGATTCTCACATTATAAGACTTTCTAGAACTTAAGTTAAAGGTTGAAACATGATAGTAAATAAATGTGTAATCTAAAAATATTGTTTCGTGGGAAGGCCCTATATATAATTTTATATCTTTGTAGTTGAAACATTATGTTGTTCCTTGTCATTTGATAAAAAAGAGTGGCCTTGATGTGCACCACATGTTTTCATGTTGTCTATGTGGGTTAATGTTTGTGCAAACATATCATGTGTTGTGTGTTGTCTTAAGTGATCTCTTGTAGTGTCATGTAAACTATAATGTAATTCAAAAAAATTCTAGTATTTTAAGCTGTTGTATTTGTGTGTTACATTGGAATCGAATGAAGGTTCATGCTCTCGAACCTCTAGGACGGATTGGAGTTGTGATGATTTTTTCATGGTGGTGGTGGAGATGGGAAGAGTAATGTGATAGATGTTGTGATGTGACCAACATTGTAATTGTGATATTATGAATGCACATGTTGTGCATGTCACTTAGTGCATATTTTTTATCATGTTGATGTGCTTGTGATGAGATTATTCGCTCTCCTTTTCATGGATTCAATGAGGAGTTCACGTGTGATGTACCGTCTTGTGTGTGGAAAGAATGTTATTGTGGATTGCAGAGTGTTGGAGTGTTTTTATTATGTGATATGAAGGTGTGTTGATGTGTTGCATGAAAAATTAGTATAGAGTGAATCGGATTTTATCGTGATGTCATCACCATATTGTGATGAATTCGTGCATCACCATGTTGCATTGTAATTGAATATATGTTGTAATGTTATTCATTGTTTCCATCATACGTATAAGTTGTGTGATATGTGATGGTTCATGCAGGGTTAATTTTAAGAGACCTCTTAGAAATCGGTGGTGGAAAATACCTGGTGAATATCCTTGGAACTAGTTTCATGGGAAGGTGAATTTTTTGGGGGTCTGACAGAAATTTTTTGCCTAATTTTTAAGTGGTTGGATAGAAGGCTGCGGACGTGTGATAGAGACATGCTGATGCACATCAAAAACATGGTTGACGTGCATCAACAAACCTCATTGATGCATGTCAAAAACCTCATTAACGCGGCGTCGAAAAGCACCGCTGGCGACACACGTCAACAAGGTGGTTGACGCATGCCAACAAACCCTATTGACGCGCATCAACAAGGTTGTTGGCACGTGTCAATGAGGTTTGTTGATGCATGTCAACCACCTTGTTGATGTGCATCAACAAATCTCTATCGCGCGTCTGCATCCTCTGCCATCTAGTGGTGCACCAAAAAAATTCTCCGTGTCGTGCATCAAAAAACTCTCTGTCGCGCGTCTGCTTCCTCCACACTCCTGTCGCATGTCAAAAACTCTCCCTGTCACACATCAACATCCTTGTGAATAATAGTGTTATACTGGTGAATAATAGAGGATTATATAGGGGATAGTTTCAAGGGTAGGCGAAGCCGACCCCTAAAAAAAATTAAACTATAATTTTTAAGTGAACAGGTCACCGACCCGTCGTTAGAAAATTCACCTTTTCAATTTTTTTAAAAATGGAATATTCACCATATTATGAATATTCGCCACTAAAATTATCCACGGGTTCATGTCATGATTTAGTGGCATATGGTGAACGTATGATCCCTATTATGTAGTGCTTCCACCTTGGTGCATTATGTCAAACATTATGTATTGTAATGTGTGTAAATAATGATTATGCTATACCACCGTATATATACCATGTGTAAGAAATTATGGTTAATGTGCGTGAATCAACATTGTGTTAGTGATGTAATTATGTGTTATGTTATTAACCTTACACTAGGTGATCCTAAGGGGAGTAGTCATTAAGATTGTATGTGTGGAGAGAGGAGGCATGGACCAAGTTTTCATAATCTTGATACGAGTACAAGTGAGGAAGTGAAGTCATATATAGTGAAAACCAACTTTTATCTGTTTAGTATACTTTGAGCTTGCTCAGTATATTGTGGATGTGCACCACCTTAGGCTCAACTTATGCAAACTAGTGTCCCCTGCTCTATCCTATTGGGGTGTCCATCAAACAACGCTATGTGATTTTCACTATGTTGAGCCTTGTAATGTGTTATTTCCTATATCTATTTTATTCCTAAATTGATTATTATCTCTTTTCTTGTTAGAACCAATATTTTTTTTTATTGATGTGTTCTTATATTTTGGGAATTTTATTTGGTTGTTGCACTAACATGTAGATTTTTTCACTAACTATAGCTATTTGGCCCTTTGTTTTGCTTAGTTTTAAATTTTCATATCAAGTTTAAATTTATTTATAGCCTATCCCAAGGCTTGGGATTTTTTCCACGTGGCATTTGAAATGGATTGTTATGTTGGTTCTAATGTCCCAATGTGTTGGAATAGGGTAATGGGATTCACCATGGAGTGGTTGAACTGTTGGTGCTCAATTTGATCTCGCTCATTGCTGCTCTAAAAATTCTTCAATCTGCGGGCTCTCTGTCGTATTTTCTATTTTCCGAATGGATGTGTGAATTTTTTTATTCATTTGTATGTTGTCAAAATATCCTTCTTCATGGTCATGGATCACATTTGGGCCTTATATCATTACAAATTATTGCTCCTTAAAGAACGATTCATTTCGGGCACAAATGGTGAAGTTCCCTTGCATCTTACTATTCGACGGACGTGTTTTCCTGTCAAAATTAATGTCTAACATCTATAGATACGTGTTCATCCTTGATTGGATGTAGGTTAGCAGGAATTTTAAAACTTTAAGGCCGCTTCAACTCAAAGCTTTTCCATGTGGAGGGACGGTGCTCATTTGAGGAGGCATTTAAGAATGTCTCGCAAGGAGTTTTTCTTATTCCTATTGCAATCTTGTGTTAAAATCCCTCTGAATCGCACAAGAACTCATCCCTGTGATAGTTTAGTGGTATTTGCAATCTCATTATGAGAAGAGCCTTCATCCTGTAATGAGAGAAACAATTTAAAATCACTTTACTGTCATTTTGTTGATAAAGATTGTCTGTAAGCCTTTGAGTGTATCTTAGGCATGAGTAACCAGGGGTATTTAATGTTTAATTGAGTCTTTAGCTCAAGCCTTCATTTTAAATTCTTGGAGATTGTGTAAAACCATGAAAATCTGGGCCTCCATTGATGCACACCTTCTGGTTGAAGGAATATTTTAGCTATTCTGAAGCATTCTATCATTTAGTTTTCTAATTGTTGTGAAGGTTCTCAAAGATATGGAAAAATAAAGTTTATCCTGCTTAATCTCCCACCAAAATTATTCAAAAACAATGAATCCTACCTGAACTACCCATGTTTTCCCTATATGTCCACAAATGAATAAATTCTACTGCCAAAATATGTAGAAGCAATTAGGATTCCATAATGTCTTTATTAACCTTAACCCTGTTTAGAAAATATCACCATTCTTTATAAATGACAACTCACTAGAGTTAAATTATGGTGCATTGATCATATTTTCTCAAGGTTTCCTTTCAAATTTGTGCAAAGAAGGATATATTAATTCTCCTTCACTAACAAAGGTTATAAAATGGGTCCTCTCACCCTGGTTGAAAGGCACGGCCTAAAGTAGTGAGGATAGATCAAATCCTTTTATATGGTGCTATCCATTTCTCCAGCGCCCGAGTGACAAAGAGCCAATTGAATCCCTTCCCCGGCTACAAAACGAATTATGATTCGTCTCTCTTTAAGTATCTTGTTTAATCTATAATGCTTCAAAGCATCAAGGAGAATCAATTTGGATTAAAAACCATTTTTGTACCATTTTCGGGGACCCGATTTGCGTTATCGGGGACTTATTAGCGTTGCCATGATTATTTGAACTCGGGACTTTTTGTGTGGTAAAAACACTTCGACATCATTGCTTAGGGACTATTTGAACAAATGTGTACACATACTAACCCTGGTAATGTTTCTTACATGATCTAAGTGCAAATACGTTGTTTAAATGTCATCCTTTGTTGAGATCTGTAAGATTTGTGCAAGTTACAAGTTCTGTGTGTAATATTTCAAGTTTCGTTGGTTTTTGCACTAAGTTTACATCATCAATGTTAAATACAGGTAAAGGAAGGTTAGATCTATGAATCTTTGCATGAATTTAGTGTTGATAGACATTTGACAGATCAATTTTAGTGCATTTTCACAACTAAGGTGAAAATCCTTAGTGGCGACTCGTGTTGAATTAATTTTTGATAAATGTTAGTGTCTTAACCTTTGTCAATTGAAATTTATCACTAATATTTGCAAATCTAGAAGGAAGAATATCTCTCTTCATTGAAGACCCTGCTAGAAGGTTGTTTATAGAATCGGGAAAGACAAATTCTTAAGGATGAAGAATCTGGAAAGTTGTTAAAGATCAGAAATCAAGAAAGGATTTATCAATTGTGGAAACTGATCAACCTATCATTTAATATTTCCATACTTCCTCAAGTACTTCTGAATCAGGTAGTCTTTTTGTAGATTTGAATTCTCCAACTGGAGAGGGTCCTTCTTTTGTATTTGAAAAATTTACGTCTCATTATGTCCCTGTGTTCTCCAAAGTTGATAGGATCTTCCAAGAAATAGAGTTTTTAGAGAACATTCATTTTAAGAATTGCATTCTGTGCCCCACAGACCCCTCACTCCCCATCATTCTATTTCTCCTGTAAGATCACCTCCCCAAAAATATGACCCAACCCCCACCTAGACCTTCATTTGTTGTGAATAATTTTGGTCCTATAGATTTCAGAGGTATGGCTAGATATCCAAATGTTGTGCCCCAAGATGTTAGAAATAGACTGCCTAAATTTCAAGGAAATAATGCTATTACTGGTGATCAACACTTAAATATTTTTGTCAATATGATGGAAGACTTTGAGATTGAATTTGAGGATGTGTACATAAAGTTGTTTATTCATACTCTAGAGGAAGATACATGGGATTGGTATAAATATTTTCCAGACAACTCCATTGATTCATGGACAGAAATGAAGAATGCTTTTAGATTTTATTATGGAGATAAAACATACCCTAGGTTTATTTTATCAGAATTTGAAAATATTAAAAGGAATCCTAATGAGTATGTTCATGAATTCAATACAAGGTTCAACAAGACCTTGAATAGACTACCTGTGATCTTGAGGCCAAGTGATGTTTCCTATCTGATAAAATACTCTGATTCTTTTGATAATAAGGATGCCTATTATTTGAGGGATAAAAACCCAAAAACATTAAGGCAAGCCTTCACCATGGATTTGTAGATTGAAAACAATATCAAAGAAGTTGGTAAGACTCCTAAGAGGGAAGGTATCAAGCTGATCAATCCAGAGAAGCCTCAGTCGAGTAAGTTTGTGGATATGGAGGAGGTTGTAAAAACTTTGGTCGGAGTTAAGGAAATATCCTATAAATTGGCCAGAGCAGAGAAGGGGATTAGACAAAGTTCCCAAGGTCAGCATAAAGCACAAGGTCAAGAAAGATTTGCAAATCATCCTAGGGGTGATCAAATATTTGATGAAAGAGGTAAAGGACCCATGGGGTCGGGAAATAGATAGCCCCAAGCCCGTGAAAATAGAATCGTGCCTGATCCTTTGACTGCCGAGTTGTTGTTGTGGAAGAAGCCAATGAAATTGAGTGGTGTGATAGATGTTTCTTGCCACATGCCCCATGTGATGAAGAAAAATAAGTTGAGGAAGATGACGACGAGACAGATGATGATGCATGCACGATGGATTTCTCTACAAGTTCACAAGAAGGAGAAACCTCAACTAAGCTGATGAGTGCCAGAATTATTAAAGATTTATGGGATTGCATTTTCTAGGCATTACCTCTTCCTCCCACTCATACTTTTGAAATTGATATGGTACAAGATTTTGAGTACTTAACGGAATTAATGATTAAAAAGTATGATGGAGGAATTCCTTCGGAAGAGGGCGAGATAGTTGTTAATGAATGCAAAGTATTTGGTCATGAAAAAGAGTATAATACTAGGAGCAATGTTGTCAAAGGGACGCAGGCCTCGGGACAAACAAAAAATTTGAGTGCTTACCAAGTATCCCTAAGGAAACCCCTAAAAATGATGCATCTAAAAAAGGCTTTGTCACCCCAAATAAAACTTGTGTTCCTCCCCATGCTCTCGAGTGTGAGAAATCCCATGCCATTAGACAAATGTTGCCTTGCCCAAATACGTTCCTTATGACATTGCCCAAGTCTTGAGCCAGATCAAAATTTTTGTTCCTATTTTTGAAATGCTTAGAATCTCCGAGCATAGAACGAGCATTCGAATATTTGGGATTTAAGGAAGAAAAGGTCACCCAGGGTAAAAATGTAAACAATGTAGAGGTTCCTCCTACCATTGCAGAGTTGGAAAAACCCCAAGTATTGGAAGAAATAGGTGAGCAACTGAAGTTTATTTGGGAACATCCTTGGTTGAGTCTCAGCTGAAGGTGGATCCATTTTTCACTACTCTGATTATTAAGGATAAGTTGTTACACAACTGTATGTTTGATTTTGGAGCATCATGTAATGTTATGCCTCTTGAGGTCATGAATGAGTTGGATCTCAAAGTAATAACAGCTTATGGGAAGTGTACTGCCATGGATTCCAGAGAGGTGCCAGTGGTTGAATGTTTCAAGGGTTTGATAGTGCAACTTTCAGCCCACCCAGGAAAGAACTTAAAGCTAGATGTTGTTATTGTTGATTTCCCTGCCAAATGGGGAATGATGTTATCAAGAAATTGGGATGCTAGTGTGGGTGGAAGTGTGCAAATGGACATGTCTTATGCCACCATACCAATTCGAGGTAAGCCTTGTGGAGTTACCTGGTGAAAAAAAAATGTTATATCTCATTGAGGACCCCGATAATGCTTCTTATGAAGTATTGCATGTAGACATTGGTGTTGATAACTCGTGAGCTATGTTGATTTCAAGGAGTATGAAATTGATCAATGCGAGATATCCCGAGTAGATTGTTTTTCTTGGGACTTTGGTGTTTGGCAGCCTTGAGAGATTTTGAAAAATTGACACATGCACAAAGGATAATCCTAAAAATATGGTCGAGATAACAACTTGGATGGAAAAGAAAAACAACCATATGAATAGTTGTTAAAGACATATCAGAACTGCTTAGCATGGTCATATCCGAATGGCATACACTTGAAATTTTTCCTTTATTGTTTTCTCGAATCACGTTACTCACCATTGTATAGTGTATAGTCTTC
Organism: Taxus wallichiana var. yunnanensis; assembly: GCA_018340775.1. Classification (NCBI taxonomy): domain Eukaryota; kingdom Viridiplantae; phylum Streptophyta; class Pinopsida; order Cupressales; family Taxaceae; genus Taxus; species Taxus wallichiana. The sequence continues at coordinate 951,172,497 of CM031242.1, forward strand.
GGTTTTGTTTTGATTTCATGTTTTTCTATTTTGGTTCATCCTGGTCCCCGTGACTAGTTTTTGTTGGTTTCTCAGTTCATCTTAGGGGATTTGGTTATTTTCTTTCTACTCTGCAATATTGTTCTTGAATCCATTGCCCAATGGATTTTTGGCACATGGTCTACTCTATTGTTCTTACAAAGACACTTGCAGGAGTGCCCATCCCGAGTCGAGCCAATGTTGGTGCTCAATTTGATCTCGCCCCATTTGCTCTAAAAATTCTTCAATCTGTCAGGCTCTGTCATATTTTCTATTTCCCCGAATGGATGCATGAAAAGTTTTATTCATTTGTATGTTATTGAAAGATCCTTCTCCATGGTCATGGATCACATTTGGGCCTTATATCATTTCTAAATTCTTTGTCCTTAAAGAAAGATTCATTTCTAGGAAAAAATGGTGAAGTTCCCCTGCATCTTACTGTTCGACGGGCATGTTTTCCTGTCAAAATTAATCTCTAACTTATACGAGATACATGTTCATTCATGATTAGGTGCGGGTCGGTGGGGCATTTTGAAACTTTAAGGCCTGCTTCAACTCAAAGCTTGTCCACGTGGAGGGATGGCGCTCATTTGAGGATCCACCTCTAGGTCCTACCTTAGTAGTTGTGCCAAAGAGACACATGGTGAGCCCGTGCTTGTTTATGGTCTCCATTTTTGGGCACCATATCAAAGTTACACCAAGGAGACACATGGAGGATTCTACTAACTCCTCTCTATACTTAAATTTTCAAGTAACTTTCTAAGCCTTGGGACATGTGGAGGGCCCGTGCTTGTTTGGGAACTGCCCATGTACTTTACTTTTGAAGAAGCATCAGGAGGACACGTGGAGGTTTCTGCTAGGTCTTCCCATAATTAAACTTTCAACAGTCGATGAAACTTTCTTGGACCTGAGGCATGTGGTACCTTCCATTGGTCCTTGAAATCTTTCAACAACTTTGTCAAACTGAGACACGTGGTGAGCCTGCACTTTTTAGAGTCTCCACTTTTGGGCACCTTATCAAAAGTGTGCCAAAGAGACACGTGGAGGCTTCCGCTAGCTCCTTTTTATATTGAAACCTTTTCAAAGGCCAAAAGGCAATTTTCTTGGGCCCAGGGCACGTGGAGAGCTTGGACTCATTTGAGGTTTCGCATCATCTTTGAAGTTGCACACAAAAAAATGTGGAAGGCCCGAGCTTGTTTGTAAACTTTCCTCTATACTTCACCTTTGAAATTATTCCAAGGAAACATGTGGAGGCTTCATTGAAAAGTCAAAGGGTGGGGTGAAATGTGAAAATTGCACATTTTCTCCAAAAGTCATAAAATACAAAAGGTAACCCCAGGCCCACTTTGAATCAGATTTTTCCACGTGGACGGCTCTAATCTAAAGTTGAGAAAGGGAGAATCAACGATTGTTGTGCATTGCATTTGATTTTTCCACCATTTTTGCTCCAAGACTCCTAGAGATGCGAATACGCATTGTTTTTCATCATTTTTGATGAAACCCCTTGTCATTGTTTTTTGAAAAGTGCAATTAAATGGATTAAAAGGTTAATTTTTGATTCCAAGAAATGTAAAGGTTGATATCTTAAAGTTGGAATTACTCGGGCACTTGTAAAAATGTGAATTACAAGAGAATCTGGATGCGAGAACAAAGTTGCAGAGAAAAGAATGGTAAAAGGATGAAATGACGGAGGTTGCAGGTGCAAAGAATGAAAAACGTGTTGCCAGAGGAGATGTCTAGGTGCCCTAGTTAAAACAATGATGGAAATATTTACAATGATTCACCTTTTGAACAATTGGCAACTTTTTGTTGCAAACTTGTTAAACGTCATTTTCGGAATATGTAACAAACAAAGGTTCCTCGAATATTCTTTTCTTGAGGGAAGGCTTTAATGTAAATGAGTGTTATAAAAAGCATGCTTTAGTCATGCAAATGGTTGGGGGTTGAATTCTTACGAGAAAATTTGAGAAATCCCATCTTCCTGAGAGACCATATGAGAAACCTGGTAATTTTTATGTTTTAGATTTGATCATGTTAAGTTGGTTGCAAGTGTACAGCCATTGAAAATCTCTGAGACTATTCAAAGAAACTTTCCCCTGCTGATATATCTAATCAACTTCAAATTAATCTATGTTAATCTTGGGAAAATTTGTGTCTGCTTTATTTAAGAATTTTCGCAAGGAGTTTTCTTATTCCTATTGCAATCTTGTGTTAAAATCCATCTGAATCACACAAGATCTCATCCCTATGATAGTTTAGTGGCATTTTCAATCTCATTATGAGAAGAGCCTTCATCCTGTAATGAGATAAACAATTTAAAATCATTTTACTGTCATTTTGTTGATAAAGATTGTTTGTAAGCCTTTGAGTGTATCTTAGGCATAAGTAACCAGGGGTATTTAATGTTCAATTGAGTCTTTAGCTCAAGCCTTTGTGTTAAATTCTTGGAGATTGTGTAAAACCCTACAAATCTAGGCCTCCATTGATGCATACCTTCTGGTTGAAGGAATATTTTAGCTATTCTGAAGCATTCCATCATTTAGTTTTCCAATTTTTGTGAAGGTTCTCAAAGTTATGGAAAAATAAATTTTATCTTGCTTAATCTCCCACCAAAAATATTCAAAAACAATGAATCCTACCCGAACTACCCTTGCTTGCCATGTATGTCTACAAATAAATAAATTCTACTGCCAAAATATGCATAAGCAATCAAGATTCCATAATTTATTTAGTAACCTTAACCTTGTTTAGAAAATATCACCATTCTTTAGAAGTGACAACTCGTGAGAGTTAAATTGTGGTGCATTGATCATATTTTCTCAAGGTTTCCTTTCAAATTTGTGTAAAGAAGGATATCTTCATTCTCCTTCACCAACAAAGGTTACAAAATGGGTCCTCTCACCCTGGTCGAAAGGCATGGCCTAAATTAGTGAGGATAGATCAAATCCTTTTATATGGTGCTATCCATTTCTCCAACATTTGAGTGAAAAAGAGCCAACTGAATCACCTCCCTAGCTACAAAATGACATACATGATGATTTATTTGTCTCTAGGCTTCTTGTTAAATCTTTTATGTTGCTCAACTTGCAAGGAGAATCAATTTGGATACCAACATAACACATTTAAACATAACCAAATCACTCTAAATTAGGCTTCTTGTAAATTAGTTGCATTCACTCTATTTTCTTCTACACATAACCAAATCACTTAAAAATCAAAAAAATTTAAACAATTCCCAACTAGGTGGATACCTACTTGCATTTGATTACGAAGAGGAGAATCGACTCGTGTTTTTACTGAGTATAAATAATTAGTGTCGGTATAGTGGCAAATCACCTGTCACCCTTATCGGCTGCGGGATAGTGAAGTGAGGGTTATGCCCCAATACCACGCGTGTATCAAAATAAACACATATTTGGACCTCACATACCTTCAGGTATATCAAGGACTCTGTATAAAACATTCTTGAAACCAGCCATAGACAACCACTTCCTAGTATGTTTGTTATCCATATTACACATTTCACCTTTTCTTAATTAATATAAGATAATTTATTTTATTACGCTTTACTTCTTTGTTAAATTTATAGCTTTCTTAGGGATTTGTTTTTGTGATTGACAATTGATTATCATTTAATATGGATCAACTCTCTACATCTGCATATCCCTCTAATAACTATGCGCATCATCTTTTTATTCCAATCAATATCAAAATATTCCATACACAGAATCAAGTCCTTATCAATCTTACCAACCTACCATATCTTATTCAATCTTCTTTAACTCTAGGATATTCCCACAACCATCTACATCACATTTTTTCCCATATGGACCATCTACATATAAACTAATCCAACAATATTATAACAACCCCACCCAAAAACTTATGATTATTATTTACAACCAAGTTATTTCCAAACTATTGCTTCTCAACCCATGTCCAATATATCCCATCAAGTGGTGTTTTCCACATCTCCTCCTTCATCACAATCCCATCAGAATCTCAATATCCCCCATCCTTCATCTAATCAACCTATCTCAACTTTATTATCTCTCTTGATACCTTAGATATCTCGAACCTACACACACATTCATTCTCGTGCCCAATCACACCCTCTCATACAACAATATACTCAACATTTTTCCATGTCTTCCCACATTCCTTTATCACAACCAACTCTATAAAAATATCCTCTCAAACTACTCCTTATCAACCTCCACATCAAGCCCATCCACAACAAAATAATCCTACTTTTAAATTTGATCAATCAAATCAATCACATCCTCTTCTTAGTCCCTTCATATCTAATTCCAAAATGATCCCTTGTAAGCCTGTCAAATTGATTAGAACATTTAGAATAAACTTCTATAAAACCCAAAAAGGCCTCACTTATGATCAATTTTGTAATGAACCCATCCATCCATCAGTACCATGTAAATTAGATCCTCCACATTGGGAATTAATTGAGTTCACCGTGTTTCATGGCCAGGAGGACCCATGCAAAACATGCACTATCATTTAGACACTCATGTTATCCTATCATCCATGATCAAGATCACCTTCTTAGAACCTTTCTTATGTCACTGACAAGACTTGCCTTGGATTGGTACAATTCACTTCCTTGACACTCTTTGGTCTCCTTCACACAGCTAGCCATGTTATTCCTCAATCAATTCACTGTCAATTTCACTAAGAAATCACCATTTTTTATTTTTCTACCATCAAACAATCTAATAATGAATCCTCGTAGACTTTGCCACTAAATGACAAAACATTGTCAATCAATTGTCCTTTCCACTTCCAAAATCAGAACTAATTGAGTTGTTTACTCAATCATGTTCTCATCACATCTCATCCACTCTTCATATCCATACATTCCAAACCTTTGATGAAGCCTTATGCATGGCGAAGAAAATAGAAATCCAAATCCTCAAAGAAACACATCTTGATCCTCATTTTTCACACTTTCACCCGATTCCCTAGGCCTTCCTTAAGTTGATATTAAATTACACCGATTACCCTACGGATTCCCATAATGAAGATATCACACATGATGTCTTCACTAGTATTCTTGATCCAACACCCTCTATAGATTCAATTCATATGGATACTATACATCCTTCCAGAATACCATCAAATATATTATATAGGTTCTTCCCCATGAGGACACCCCTTCGTCATCGATTTTTCCCCTTTGAAGAATCAAAACCATTGGATCCTCTTCTTTATGATCCTCACACATTGACATCATATATTTCCATTGTTCAATTGTCTATCACCTCCCTACAATCCTCGTTTCCACCTTGGAAGTTGTTACTAAGGAAGTAGCGATGAATCGAAGATCCTAATATCTAACCATTTATTAAACTAATTAAGGAACTAGAAAGCTCCCATAATCCACCTCATTCATGTATAAGGAAAATATCTCCCTCATCCGAATTAGACCCAATTTTATCCCCGGATCCTCACTTATAATTTAACTTGGAACCTTGACATGATTCGAGACACCCCACAATCAAATACCATGACATCCACGACCTCACCATCATTTTTCGACATGATTTCCTTTCCTCTACCTAACATTACAAAATATAAGCCTATCGCATCCATTACCTTATCCTTTTCATCCATCATAAAACATCATTATTTACCTAAAATCAACATTACAAAATCAAAACACATATTATCCAAGGATTTAACTTTACCATCCATTTTGGGACCTTATCCCTTAGCTCAATATTGTGGTAAACAATCAAATTATACCTCATTCATCAATATCCCTCCTCATATATTTGGGATCTCATCCATCATCCAATTATATCAATCCTACATTATATCCTCTCTCTTATCAACCTCATAATCTTCCTGCAATGTTCCGATACCATACAATGTTCATAAATCCAACCGTATCCAAAAATAAGATGTGTCATACTAAGGGTTCCCGTAAGTTAAAATAAAAATAAAAATCCTTTAATCAAAATCCACCAAAAGGGACTTATATCGACATCCTCAAAATACTCATTGTTATCGCCAAATCACAAAGCACTTCGGAGATATACTTGAACTCACGGTGTGATTGGATAACATGGGTACTATCTCCAAGTTGTGGGACTTGCTACTTGAGATAGACCTCCGAGAAATTTGGTTCTTGCTCCTAAACTACCTTCCACAATCTACTCTAATGCGGGATAAGCTAAGCTGTTCTAATCTAAATTTCCAAGGACCAGGAGAGAGAATACATAAAATGAAAGCCTACACTAAAGCGGTGATACACCGAGAAAAGGAGGGTGTGAGAGTAATCTCCAAATGTGTGAAATACAGAGGCAAAGTGCACACTAGAAGAAGTGATGACAGTTCACCATAATCTAGCAAAATGCATTCGCAAAAATATTCCAAGCATACACAATGTTAGTGAATCCTCGCAAGAACATAATAAATAGACACAATATTCTTATAGAAAGATTAAAGGGGCAAGAAGAATGCAAGAAAACACAAAGCATGGGAAGATACATCCACAACCGGTATTTTGTTGCTTCATGATATGCTGCAGTTCAATCTATTACAAGATAAGGGCCTGGATCACCATGCAAGGAGTCCACTACAAGGGCTCGCAACACACCAAGCTTCACAAAGCAATTTTGGCAGAGCTTTGCTACCCAAAAACTATCTCTTTTACAATGAGCCCAACACTCCAATTTTTAGAAAAAATGAGGAGAAGAGAAGGGAAAATGGAAATCCCGAAATCTGTCCTTCAACCACCTGTAAGAAGCATTAAATTGAGTGAAATGATTGTATTTTACTTGCAAAAGGATCCCCATACTTTCCCATGTGCTGCAGCAGAGAAAGAATGATGACCATGCCTCTTAATTGCACTCCCAGCTACCAAATAAAACACTATTCTGAACCCGACCACATTTTGTTAAAAAAATCAATCAATATCTCATCAAATCCGTAATTTCTTGATTTCTGTGCATTGGGCTTGGAGCCACGATTCCAACGGTACCAATTTTGTGCGATTTCGTTGAGAAATGCAGAAGTTATGGCCTTCTGAGTGCGGGCAGCTATTTTGGGTCTGGCAGGCGTTTTCTGTCATTTGACGGGAATGAACATTAACTGACTAGAGCCGAATATGTTTCTCTTAATTAAATATATCTCCCCTCATTAAAAATAAGAAATCTAGTTTCTGTGGCGTAGAGGACGTCGTGCTCGTTCCAGAAAGTCCAATTTTGTGAAAATCGGAGCTCGGAGTCAAAAGTTATGGCCGTTTGAAGTTTCGCAGGTCAAACGTTGACTTTTCCTCTTCTGTCTTCGGCCATTTCGCGCTTTCGCGTCCCACGCGTCCCTCGCGTACTTTTGTCCCGGCTGTCCCGGACGAACCTTCGCCCATTTCGCGCTTTCGCGTCCCACGCGTCCCTCGCGTACTTTTGTCCCGGCTGTCCCGGACGAACCTTCGCCCATTTCGCGCTTTCGCGTCCCACGCGTCCCTCGCGTACTTTTGTCCCGGCTGTCCCGGAGACTAAGACTTAGCCATTTTTCATGATTTTTCCTGGCCCGAGCCTGTCTTCTGCAACCTTTTCACATTTTTTCAGAGCTTGCTCTTTCTTTCTTGGCCAGGGGAGTTAGAAAAAATCTGAGGGGACCCCAGCAACATGATGCTTTGCCTTGAATCAATATAATTGCTTGGGACTAAAGAATTTGATGCATGTTATCAAAATTTACCTTGGGGGTGAATTTTGGATAACACTCATGTAGGCTTCTCTTATTACATTACCACCCATCAAAACATCTAACCCACATACTTGGAAACCTGCATGGTATGATCAAAACAAAACTTACACCTATCATAGAACCCCAGGTCATAAGTACAGAGAGTTGTAAAGTTATAAAATCCATAGGTCAACAAATCTTCCTCATTGATGACCTTCTCTTAGTATAGGACCATCCTAATATATTACCAATGTGACCTCCTTGTCAACATCCGTAGGGACAGGGGCATCCTCATTCAACCATCAACAAATATTTTGGACATCTTGTCAATCTTGTTATCACCTTCCATTGAAGGTCCATATACCTTTACAAATTCTTACATTGAAGGTCCATCAATCTCACCGGAACCTTCTATTGAAGGTTTATTAATCATTTTATCACCTTCCTTTGAAGCTCCTTTCATGTTATCAACACCTTCGCTTGAAGATCTAACAACACCATCAACACCTACACCAAAGCCATTGGAGGTATCTTCACTTATATATTCAGAACCAGAGGATCATCTTTAATCAAGTCTCAAAAACCCATCTTATGTGTCTTCTCATCACCCTTCTCATGTTAAATTCCCTTGTCTCAAAATAATACGGTTCATTCACCTATACGAACCCAAAATCAACCTACAAGAAGAAAAGGAAAAACCAAAGCTTCATCATATATTCCCTTTTATCAATTATCAAACCCTACCGCATCTTTATTTTCAATAGCTCATTTTTAAAGTTTCAACATCCCCCTTCATTTTCTTTGTATACTCAATCAATCAAGATAAAAAATTCTATCATCCTAAAGACATCATTCCTTTCAACACATGTGATTTCTATCCACAACATTATGTTAAGAAGGATTATATCTCTGAGACTTTAAAGGTTTTATTTCACATCAACCAACCTAATCAAAGCCAATCAAAATGTAAGTACATTAGAATGGAGTAAAATTGGAGAGTTTTTCCCTAGTTGGATCATTCCATATAGTATGGGTCAACCTTTGGATACCTTGCGCTTGTGACATTTCTCTTTGTTAAATGATTGATTGTCATGAAAATGGTTACATTTAAATCTTATCATTCCAACAAACCATCCATCATATCACTATAATGATTTGAAAGTATGTGGTTATCTGTCACTATCAAAATAATAGCTTAAAGATGATTACCACGGTTTTGTTCATCGCATCTTTCACTATGGACAAGTTCCTACTTTGCAGGAACCCCTTAATGTTTACATCCATTTACCTTGTACTAATTGAATCCATGATATGGGAATGGATGTAAAGGTCATATAAACATCTTCTCCCCTTATTGAAATAGTCTATTAGGGTATTTCCTCTTCTCAAAAATACATGTTAAAAAAATCATTTGGATACATTTATCAAAAGTGAAAATACAATATCAAAAATTATTATCAAAAGACCAAATTATAGACCGATCCCTTAAAGGAGGTCTATTTGTAAAAATGTCAAGAATAATATTAAAAATTATTATCAAAAGACCAAACTATAGACTGATCCCTTGAAGGATAGCTATTTAAAAATATAAAAAATTATTATCAAGACCAAATTATAGACAGATCCCTTGAAGGAGGGATATTTGTAAAAACGTCATAAATAAGAAATTTAGACCATACCCTCGAAGGATGGATACAGATGTACAAGGATTCCCACATTGATCACCCTTTCAATAAGTCAAGAGAATCCTACAAAATCTTCTCGCATTGATTAGCTTTTCCATTATAGAAAACTTCCCATATTGATCAGTTTTCTTTAAAATAAAATATGTAAATATGGGGCATTCCATTTGAACCTATTGAAAAAGATACCCCTTTTCCCGTAAGTATCTACACATACAAAAACATTTTCATGTCTTGCAAAGGAACATTTATCTTATCCTACTAAGATCCTGCAGGCTACCCATCAAAAAATTTATTTAGCATTTGTTAAGGCTACAAGTGTAAGTGTTTTCACGATTTCCAAACCCACCATGTATATATCAAATCCATAGTGGGGAAATCATTTCATTTTCACCCTATTTTACTTAGTCACATTTTTGATACAACGCATTTTTGAGATCACATTTTAAGACATTTGAATTAATCAAACATTCAACCACATTTTATCAAAACATATACCATATTTATTAATATCATATCACATACATCCATAAAAATTCATCTAACATTAAAATTGAAAACACACATTAAAACCATCAACACATGAAAGATAAACAACATATTTCATAAAACCTTATTATCATCATCATCATATATATATTTATATATCAGTCAAGTCCTTATACATAATGATCATCATATGATATATATCATATCAATGTCATGAAAAAAGGGATTCTATGATCCATACATCAAACATGTCATCATCTAGTAAACCGATAACCTCTCGAGAAACTTTCAGGAGGGTAAGCACGCCCTCTCCTCCCGAAAATTTTTACTCCAATTTCTCCCACACCTCTAATTACTCCATCAACAACACCACCATATCCACCAACACCTCCCTTGTTTCTTCCTCCTCTCTCTCGGTCTCCAAGGGGGAACCACACTCACTACACTAGTACTCGGGGATACCTCCTTTGTAGCTAGATGATCAACATATAAAACTACATCAGGATAATCATTAGTGATCAAATCAGCATAATACAATAGTTCTTCCCGCAACGACTAATAATGAACCCTAGAGACCATCCCTAGTAATGCAGATGATCTCTTTGACCCGCTAGTCTATAGTCTATATATACTAGCCTATCCACTAGCGTGTGCTCTACGATCCATCTTTGTAAACTCGCAGAAAAAACAAAAGGTATGGTAATCCCTAAAGCATTTTTCAAGCCATCCCTCTATTAATGATATCGATCTCTATCCATAGTATCCTAAGCTAGTTATACTCCGAGTCCATCACACTCGTAATCAAACTATCCCACTCGGTTATCGGGCATCCCAAACTCCTTAGAGGTCATCCCTCTCTCTCTCCTAACCACATCTCTCTCCCCTCTACTACGGCCTTCTTGCCCATCACCCCGAATGTATCCATTTAACTCTCTAAACTACTCTATGTGTACCGCTTTGAGCTCTATCAAAACTACTCAAATCTCAAGTCCACCATGTTCTATAATATGGGGTAACCACTACATCATCAATGAGCATAATCTCACCCTCATCATTGGGATCCATGGCCCTTGGATGATCTACAATAATCTCGGGCTCTTTCACAACTACCCTTAGTGTCTCAATGTCTCCGTCCTCCCATCTATCATGTACGGGCTCCTTGGGAGCTCCTATACTGAAACAAAATTGTCTCCTAATACGATCAAAATAGACCAAATCGTGCTCACCTAGTCGGTGAGACTTAATTGACATAGTCTGCTTTGTGAACCAATAAACTCATGAGGATACTCAAGCCAAGCGGGAAAATCTAGATAAGGTCTACATACTTCATCCCCACCTGCAATATAGATAATAACTCTTAGTAATATCATGTCCTCCTCCTCTTCAACCTACGACCCCTATCCTGCCTACACCTCATGAAACTAGGATGTTCATCACTAATCCTCCATGGCAACCTCATTGGGTGAGAAATGACAATATGCTCGAAGGCCCAAGCCTATAGAAGAAAAACCAAATCAATCCTAAACCACTTGTGAGCCTTCTAGGCCCAAAAATCCCTTAAGTTGTATGCAAGTAGCGTAGGACCCCACTCATCTCAGTCACAACACTAGTCATCATCCATGGGAAATTTCAACCTCTAAAATCTGGCAATGCATAAAAATGATGTCCATCATCATCATATTCATCTGGGTACAACCCTCTCTCTCATATGAATATAATATGTCATAAGAAAAGGACCTTGAAACATATATGACATCCTCTATATCCTCTCCATACAATGTAGTCATAACACCGGTCCTCTCTACCTCAGTAATAATATATACACCCTCTCCGTGGATAGGAAATATGAGGATGCGAGTGTACTTCCCTGTAAAGTAATGGTAATCTCCCTAGTAGGCAACCAAAAAGTAAACGTGGAAGGATTCCACCACTCTAACAAAGCCAACATAAAAATATGACATCGTCTATCCATCTATAATGTCTCGTGGCACTAAAACTAATGAGCTTTAAAGTGTTCCCATTCATTTTGTCATATCAGCCCTCACCTCATCAAAAATCAATGATATAAGATCACGATAGTCAACTGAGCATCTACCTGCAAACACAAAATATAAATGAACATTAGCATTGTCATCAAAAATATATAAAATATCATCCAAAACATATCAAAACATCTTTGCATTAGACATCAACATCATCACCGAAAAATAACAATATCTTAAACATAAAAAAATATCATCATCACAAAATATAATCAACATTATAATCGTTAGCTTCAATACGTCAAACACCTATAACTAATTGGAACTACAAACACCATATAAAACTAAAATAATTTATTAAGAATCATGTTTTTGTCATAAAAATCCAAATTGTCCATATCACGGGTGAATCATCGATGATTCACTTTGATCTCTAGCGATTGTATAAATCATTGACGATTCTGTGCGTAGAACTAGGGCATCCATCGCCCTCTAAAATGAAAAAAATCCTAAAACTATTAAAAACAACAAAAACTTACAAAAACAAGTCAAAATATGTTACCTCAGCCATCGTGGGCTTGCATTGCCTGCTCGAAGATGCCATTTTTCTCCACAAACACATTTTTTACAATCAAAATGCTATACCAATTCATATTCACCACTCATAAAATGAGGGAAAATAACCACACAATCGGCTATTTATAGCCTACATTTTTATCTTGGGGCAATCGCTAGCAAATCATCCCAGCTTTTAACATTTATGCCCTTGTCTCACCCAAATCATGTCAGTCATTACTCTTTTTTAGAAAAATATCCCTTTCAAAGGACCCTAGCCCTTGAAATATTAATCAAACAAACGAAATCAATATTGAGATTCATCATTTGTTTATGGGAAGTGTTCCCTTTGGCACCCGTCACTTGGCTTTCACATTCATTTTTCCTACCTTTATAGGCCATATGACTATAGTTATAGAATCCTTTGATTCCCCTATTATTTGGTCTCTCAAGTAACACATTTTTTTCAATATGCCTTAAATGAGGCAAATTTTTCAAAATAAATCATGAACATTGGTGTTTCATGTATTGTGTTGCGATTAGATCACCCATTCAAACCGAATCTTTTGTCCATTTTTTTGTCATTTTTGTCTAACACTTTTCCATTAAAGCCAAAAGACAAAAAGGGGAAAATGCGACACCGAAAATCTACACCCCTCATCCTTGTCCAAATCATTGATTAAGAACATTAATATTCCATACAATTTATCCTCCTCTTCGATCAATTAAATATATCATCCCATAAATACACCCTTTATCTCTATTTAATCAATTAAATCTATGTCTTCCAATTAATGAAACCTACCTTATAATCCTAAGTCCTACACCTTTCATTAATTAATTAATTAATACCCCATATTCTAATCTTATAATTAATTAAATATATTAATTAAAATAATTCCATCATTATCCTATCTTCATCTTATTTATCTACTAATTATCTTATATTATCTCATATAATCCTTTTCGTAAATCATCAAACGACCACCTAATATCCATCTTAAAACAAACTTAGCTAAATTGGATAATATCTAACCTATCTTATCACCCCGAAAACAAACCTAACAAATTTGAAACAACTCAACAAATCCATCCCCAAAATCCAACACAAATTCTCTCAACTTAGCAATCAATTCTAGACATATCCCTCACAAAGTTTGAATAGACCAAAATTGGTGGCGATTATATAATCTTGATTTCTGCCTTCTCTCTAGGATCCTCAACTAACAATTAATGAAAATTATATTTTTCCTTGATTTTTTATTCCTGCAAGTCACCTCTAAACATCGGGACTTTCAGAGTATCGGTCTCCTTCATCAAGCCTCTCGGAATAATTCTGGATCCATTATAGAGCAATATTTTGTCAGTCTAGTTTGCATACTTTATCACCTTCTTGCACCAACCTTAAATCAAGGTTAGAGGATTATTTCAACCCCTACACTACTTTTCGGGTAATGTGTTTCATTCATTTCCTTATTTTATATCACATTCATCATTATGGGAGTTTGAAATGTTAATATTAATCAATCAAATAGGTGGATTTATTAGCTAGTGCATATTCAACATCAATCATCGGTGATCTCCTCAATCATTGGTGATTCATATCTCATCAAACTCTTTCATCACCTTAATCTGCTTCTATGACATCTAGATCATATCTTTGTCAAATAATCTTTCCCTACAAGCATATATCAACCCCATAAACCTCCTTTAAGTCAACTTCAACACTTATTTATCATCCAAAGCAAACTTATCATCTCTCTTGCCCATGTGAGCATATATAACTATGTAGATTCTATCCCTTTCCATCATTCTACCTTTATAAAAGTTTATCACATCTTATTAAGCTCCTTTGAGTCATCTACAAAAAAATTCAGTCGTTTGATCCAACACATCACCTCACTTGCCTTTGTGAGTACATAGACTATTGATAGCATTACTCATTTGAGCCATATTGTGACTCCCTAGACTCCCTTTGGATCAGGTGTCACAATTAGACCAACATATAGCTTTGAACCGTGTTAGTCCCTTTTCCTTTGCATTGATTGGTTATATTGTCTATTATAATTTTATTATCTATCATCATCTTATTGTATCACTATTAGATTAATTTTTGGAACACATATTGACATCCCCGCAAGGAATTCCATTGACTTTTAGGAGTGGTCTTTTCCATGCAATCTGCCATATGTTTGTTTAATCCTATCATATGTAATGTTTTTGATCTCGTAGGTCTTCTTGGTAGGACATGAGCTTACACCATTCTTCCATAGAGTGAAACTTCAAACATCGTTCATCCAAACCCAGTCATTTTGAGGTTAGATAAGTCTTATTTTTTTCTTATTCGAGTTAATTTGAAGAGGTGGTATTTATTCTCAACACTACCATTTATTATTTTTTGTTAACATTTACTACATTTCCTACTATACTTCCTACCATAGATGATATTTGATGTCATTCCTAAGTGTTTTTTTATGTTGAAGGAGTTTTTTTAGTTTTGGTAATTTTCAATAAAACATTAAAGCGGAAAGATTACTCAAACGTAATTTAGTTAATATCTAATCTATACATTTCTATTGGTTGCAGGTAAATAAATTTGGTGGAGATGATTATACATTTATATTCAATACATGTTTGAATTGTGAATAGTGAGGCTCCACCTTTCCTTTAAGACCCACACTCATTGAATCACTAGTGGGTAGTCACTAGTGCCACTGCATCAATACTCAATTGATGCGCAATAATTTCACATCCAATTCTATTAAATTTAAACCTACATATCTTAGAGGAGAGGATGCAATGACCATGAACCTTAAGTTAATGGGTTTCAGGATCACCTAACTATTATAATTTTTTTGTTAAAAAAAACTTTAATAGATCATGATTTTTTTAATATATAATTTTTCTTTTGAGCATTTAAATTATGTGAAAAACAAATTTTTAGGTGATTAAATTAATTAATTTTGAATACAAATACATTTAAGGTGACCCATTACTTGGGAATAAAGTAATCGTTTTGGGACTACATATGTGTTACCATATCATTGGTTAATTTATTGATGTGATTTGCTTTAGTGACATGTGGTCACTTTAATTGAAACAAATAATGGTACTTTATTTCACATATCCACTCATAACCATTGGCTCATGTATAATCATTGTCTCATTAAGTTATTTTCAATATATATTTCCCTCTAATGCCCAAATTTTGTTTTGATATCCGACACAAGGTATTCATAAATGTGGTAGAACAATGAGCTATGGGTTGATCTCCATAAACTTATTTAGAACAAATTCCCCTCATCTAGTAGAACAACGAGCTATTCGCTTTTCTACGTCGTGGCATCCTCTCGAGTGAGCATCTTAGTGGCTAAGGGATGCCCTTTACACTTCTTCGTAATGCTACTCACAAAAATCTCTACTTCACTTTCAATTTTATAAACCATGTTTTCTTAGGCTCTGAAGGCTCCTCTTGGTTAACAACTCCCTTATCGATTCTTTCCTTTGAATTTTTATTTTTGTTTGTAGTTTTATCGTTTAGGTATTAGATTATTAATTATTGGCATTTCTTGATGTAAGAGAATAACTAAGGGCATGGTCCCATGGAGGGGCTTCATCGCCTATTTTACTATTGTAGAAGATCGTGTGATTCTTTTTGTAAATATTTATAAAAAAATAGAATATAGACCTAGAAAACAATAGGTCCACATTGTTTTCCCCTTAAATTTAAGAGGTATTTGGAGCAAGGGGATGACAATTTCCCTATAATTTAGGTTATTTTTAATCATATGGCACAAAGCATTTAATTCTACCACTATTTTTTGTCGTTTTGGAGGGAAATATAATCTATATACCTTTGAATTATCAATATTATTCTACAACACTTTTGAGCTTGATTCCTCAAAATTTAGTAAAATTTCCTTCCCAATTCATTGTTAACATAGTTGGCAAGATCACCACGATTTATAGACTCAAAAAATCTGGTCATAACAATCTTCATTTGTATTGTAAATGAACAAGTTGATCGAATATTTACATCCGAGGTAAACAATTTTTCCTTCTCATCTTTTTGTGATTTGTATGATTAAATTTATGTTGTATTACCTTATATAAATTTACTTGTTGGAATAAATTTGTGTACAAAATCAAATTGTTGTATGATGGTGACGTTGGATATTGTAGAAAGTTACTTATATTTTTATTGGACATAGTTATGTATAAAGTATATACTCTAAAATTCCGGTTAGTAGTTCTAGTGCTACAAATAACTATACAAACAAATAAAGAAAGCCAGAAGATTTATCTTGATAATAGTTGGTTTAAAAAAATGGCTCATGCACAACAATCAAAATAGAGCGAGAATAGATTGATTAATAATTCACTAAGCGAAGCATTTATACAATTATTTGACCTTCGATGGAATATTTTGATGGGTTTTATATTGATTTCAAGTCTACACCATCATATCATTCTCGGATCTCTTCATTTTATTCATCTTGTCCCACTCTTTCCCAACACAAGTTTAAATATCCATATTCATCTAGTTTATATAGAAAATGATAACAAAATATACCACCATGGTTATTTAGGAAAATTTTATGTAATGTTCTCATTCATTATAAATATTGAATTGACATAAATGGATAGAGTCGTCTTATTATTTTATTTTATGGAAATATTGGAACAAGGAAAATGGCCTTTAGATTTATTGACATCACATATATTTACTATGCAAAACACTCTTTCAAAATACTTGTGATATTATTTCACATGTCTTTATTGTGTAAATTTATACATGTAAATATTTAAGAAAGTGTTGACTTCAAACATAAAACATACTTTTTAAGTGTTTAATTATACATTATACCTCAGGTGTTCTTTATGAAACAATTGCGTTTGGGTTTTTTTCATCTATACATATCTAACATTACTACAAATTTTTAATTCTGGAAAAATAAAAAATTATTTCTAAGTGTAATAATGTCATGGCCTTGGAGATGAAATAATAGGTGAAACCTATGAATCTCCTTTATTTGGACTCACTCTAGAAATGCTAGAAGTTACTACAAATAATAAGTAATAATAGGAACATATTCTTTGTCAATGAATCAACTGAATGAAATTAATATCAACAAGCTTCTATATAAGATTATTAACAAGCTTCTCTAATTTACAAATAGAAGTGGTCTATGTATTGAAAACGCAAGAGTTGTAGTACAAATTTTCGTTTGACTATATGATAGAAATTTCTACAACAATCTACACATAAATAGAAACACATGAGACAAGTGTTCAAGCTTATGAGTGTCATTCATCCTAATATAAGTCTAGGATGTGTGCAAAGTAAAGCTTAAATAAAGCTAAGTGAACTAAATAAACTGAAAATAAAAGGTGCCTATATATAAATATTACACAAATAACCTCACTTAAGTTATACTTAGGGAATTCAAAAGTAAAAAGAAATGGGTCTTGACACTTAGCCTAATAAGGTACCCATGTACAATAAGTAAAACCTAGAAAAATGAGATATAAAACAAGGTCTCTCAAAAACTAGACTAATTGTTATGAAGAATGTACTAGATGAGATGTAATCCATCACCAAAAAAACAATGGGTGGGATGAAATCCATCACCCGAGAAAATGCAAGAAGTGTAAGGTAAAAAAATAGTGAATAACTCAAATTTGCACAAGTGATTTCAAACCACTACTTGATCAATGAAGAAGAGAAACGAACATTGTATGCGAATAGCTTCAAGGAGACTATCAATTTTTCTAATGAGGTGTCAAAATTACAAAAGAGTACACCAAGAATTCCATCGATTCTTAAACTAAATCATGTGATGTGATAAAGATAAGAAAGGAACACAATACCTAAAGAAGTAGTATGACTACAACCCACCCCCCATAATGTTGAATGGGTGGAGTGGACACAATAAAATATCTTCCAAAGTGGTCCGAATCCACTAATCTAACAATAAACAATGAAAAAGTTGGGCATGTCATAAAATTCCAACTAAAAGGATACAATCTTATTGTCAAGGTGTCAAGGTGTCAAACAATACAGAAAAATGGCCTCTCACAAAAAATATCACACTAATAGAGACGAACAAACATAACAACTAAGAAAAGGGTGTGTAAAACAAGACACACACATATGAATGTATATTATGCTATCAAAATAAAAACCACCATGGAACTTTATAACTTAGTGCAAGTATACATCCCAAAAGAACCAAATAAGACAAGTAAGACACTATATACACCAGAATAGCTCAAAACAAGGAGTTATTCAGCTATCAAAGAAAGGATAAATAAATGTGAGAGTTACTCCAAAAATAAAGGAGAAATAATAAAAGAATGAGAAGTGTGTGGATGATGTATCGAATGGTAGAGAATTCACTCTTTTATATCCTATATAAAGAATGTTGATGATGCCGAAATGGCTAACATGAAATCCATCATAGGTGATTATAAATGGTAGATGAATATTTTTGCATGTGATCTAGTGAAATTTTCATAAATGGTACATGTGAGGAACCATCTCTATAAGTACAATGGATCGAATGTCTAAATAAAGTAGTATTATGTATCTAATTCTTGACAAGATATGTAGAATATTTCATGTGTCCCTTAATATCCTCATGAAGAGTGGGGTGAAAAAATAATGTGATGGTACATAAAGTGGACCCAATGAAAAGTCATTTTATCTATATCTAATACCACGGAAAGAAATCCAATGAATAATTTGGATATGTGAAGTGATTCCCTGCAAAATTTTACATATGCCTCTACCAAAATGACCCATGGAATAGAGAGTGTGAGATCCAAAACCAGTTTTTTGCTTCTCAAATGAGCTAAACAAAATGGTGGGTGTATCTAAAGTACGGGTTATAACATATGCAATAATGGATGCATCGATTCAATTGGAAACTCGTGATTAGGAAAACTAGAGGATGATGATGTGGCGATAGGATCTAAATCAGTGAAATAAGGTAGAATATGTTTAGTGAGAAGTATGCCCATGGTGTCAATATGATGTTGTTAGCATGCAACAATGTACTACAATGATGAAGAAGGGCATTTTTTCCAAAAACTAGTGAGAGTAATAGAGAGTTATGTTTTTTATCTTCCTATTCTCTTTAACAAATCTAACCATGTCTTCTTAAAGTGAACATACTTATAAAAAGAGCATGGTGTTTTCAGAAAGTATGTTATTATTTACCTATGTGAGAGTGTGGAAGTCATGGATGGAATCCATTTACAATAGAAAGGTAAATAATACCTTGGAATAACTTCAAAAAATGAACACACTCAATAAACACCTCCCAAATTGCTTATAGTAATGTAGTTCATAACTTTTTTCTTAATAGTTGGCATACAAGCCAAGAATTATATAAGCCCAACCCAAAAACTATTTTAATGCACAAAAATGAACCCACTAGTTGAAAATAGGTGGTACTTTATAAAATAGTGCATTTACAAATCAAATACATTTAATAAATTACAAGGTTATATTGAAAGTATACTCCTAGTACATTATGAGCCCACCATTTTAAAGTACATGGAAAAACGTGAACTTGCAAAATGGTAACTTGATCTAACACAAAGATCAAAATATATGGCCAATTGAAAGTACAAAAACTGGGACACGACAATGATATCCAAAAAAAAACCAAATTTTCTCAAAATATGGGGCATCAGAATTTATAAATAACCACTCCAATGTGTAGAGAATGAAATAATACACAATCTGAAAAAATTTCTTTTTAGGTCTTCCAAAGTAGAAAATATGGCCTCTGGAAAAAAATTAGTCAACAAGTGATGCTCAATGGTATAGACTATATTATTTTTTGCATATGGGGCTAAAAATGATAGTTATGGGTCTTATGATGACTGAAAGAAGCTATTAGAGGATAATTATGGTATAAGGGGATAATTTAGAGAACTGGGAGGGTCATATGGGTGACCAAGAGCTTAAAAACTCTTAAGGCTAAGCATGTAGCCTAAGGGATTTGAACTCTAGACCTCTTGGTAGAAAATTCCTTGAAATTTTAATATTTTCCATCACACAACTAATCATGTTCTATGCACCAATTACCAAAAATTTTAATTATCAAAGATAAAGTGCAACCCTTTGCATTTGATGGGTTTCCCAAGCAACTAGAAACTTCAAATAGATGCTCGGGAGCACTATAAGTACAAATTACAAAAAAATGGACTTTCTAAAAATCTATAAGATGGAGAGTGTGATATTTGGTGACTAAATCCTCCAATTTAAATTTTTTCATAAACATTTGTTATACACCTTGTTTGTTGTGAATTATCCTATAGAAGCTTAACTTAAAATTTTCACATAAAAGAATATGTGTAATGAGAAATCCCTTTTTAAAATGCATTTATAATATATAATCCATTAAAAATATAAAAAGAATTAGAAAAATTAATTTTATCCTGAAATTCAAAAGCACCTTAAAATAGTTGGAATGGGGGTTTTGGCAAGAATAAAAACCCTATACGGTGTTTTTAATACCGAGAAAGTTGATATGCTTAAAATTTTACAAATAACATGGACAAATATATGGATCAAAAGAAGAAGAAAAAATATTCAACATTATATTACCAATTCGGGAGTACCATTATGAAACCATTAAAGAATAGGTGAAGCCAAGGAATCTTACTCTAGAAATGTTAGAAGTTGCAAATAATAAGAAATAATATACACACATTACGCCACTAAATCAACCAAATGAAATTTATATCAACAAAATTCTCTAATTTATAGATAGAATTTGTCTATATATAGAATAAGTAAGAGTTGTACTCTAACTTTACTTTTGATTATATGATAGATATGAGTGTGCCAATCTATCTAAGCCTAAGAGGTGTGAAAAGTAGACTAAGTCAACAAATCTTAAATAATGCTAAGTGAATTAAGTAAAATTAAAATAATAGGCATGCACACACGCACACATGTACATCACACGTGTGCACACACACATTACACCAACATGAGACCTATCCTAAAATCATAAGATCCATAAATCAAAGTCCATGTATATTGTAATGACCTTTGTTTCAATAAAATATAGCAAAAAAGGTATATTCGTCATAGATCATATCCCTTATTTATTGGCATACACAAAACTACCTTTTGATTTTGTTTCACTCTAGAAAAGCTCACTATTTTTGTAGCAAACCCTAATCATACACGGAAATATATATATTTTCAAAATCTTTACACATTGTTTTGATATATACGATTAAATTTTTGTTACATTTTTCATTTTTATATTGCCTTTTATACCTTTACCCTATACATATCACCTATTGTGATAAAATTATGTACAAATAATGTCATTCTATTACTTCTTGTATGATGGTGACAGTGGAACTTATCTAAATTTATTGTTATTGTGTATTTCATGTAAACACCGTAAAAATACATACATATATCTAGTTTGCTTTTATCTAATTAGAATTAATTAAATTAATTTCGTCATTCAAATACTCTCTTGTAGAATTAATTTAAATTAATTCTATCACCTAACATATATTCCTACGCTTTAGAATTAATTAATTTAATTCTACCATGCTCTTAGAATTAATTTCTCTTTTGGTTTCTTTTTTATCTTGTCTTTTTAGTTCTGGATCTCTATACCTTTAGATCCACTTTACACCTTTATTGTAATATCTAGCTGCTAAGCCTTTCTTGGTTGACTGTTTTTCCCTTCTCTGGGCTGATCTTCTCTTGTTTATTATCTGGCTTTTGAGCCTTTTTTTATATAGGGTATAGTCCCTTCAAAACTATTTGCCCTAAATAAAAAAATTTAATTAATTCCTTACACCTTCTAGCTAATAGAATTAAACATTTGTTTATTAAAATGTCTAATTATCTACTCATAATTAAATACTTATTAAATTTAGCTATTTAATTCCACATATGCGATGAACTACACTTGAACTACACTTCCCTATACCACTTGGATTCCACTTCTAGATTCCTAGAAATGAGGGGGCTATAGTAATTCAAATGTCGGATGTAAAATCCCTTAACCCAAATGTCCATTGCCCTTGTAAATTTGCAACTACCAATTTCCAAGTCTACCGCTAATCTAGGTGATTGAACCATTAACTTGGATTTTAGTCAATGTTGAATACATCTTACATGGTTCTACCCTAAGCTATAAAAGAAATCCATTTCCTTTATAAATCCATCCTTGGAGCTTTGAGAAAATAGCATCCAACTTCTACCAATTTGATAAATGCATCCTTGTGAAATCTGCTCATAACATCTGTAAATCCCTTTGGAGAAGTAATATAAAATAACATCCACAATCCAAGCTTTAACAATATCAAACAAGTTTAAAATATTCTACGATTTTACTCGAGGTTTGCAAGAGATCTATAGTGAAGGTATAATATGTGTTTTATTTATTTATCTTCTGTTGTTTTTTATTTTCAATTTTTACAATCTGGCATTCGCTTACCATTCTACTCGATGGGGCATCCAAATGCTTCACTGCTTTCTACTTGTTGATCTCGCACGTGTCTATTACCTTTAAAGCACCATTACTTCACAATATCACTTTAAATAGGGGGAAATGTAGACACCTTAAAAATACATACATATTTCTAGTTTGCTTTTATCCAATTAGAATTAATCAAATTAATTATATCCTATAGTGATATACCCCTTTAGAATTAATTAAATTAATTTTGTCATTCAAATACTCCCTTTTAGAATTAATTAAAATTAATTCTATCACCTAAACTATATTCCTAACCATTAGAATTAATTAATTTAATTCTACCATGCTCTTGGAATTAATTTAATTAATTCCTAACACCCTCTAGCTAATATAATTAAACATATATTTATTTAAATGGCGAATTATCTCCTCATAATTAAATACTGATTAAATTTAGTTATTTAATTCCACCTATTCTATTCAACTACACTTGAACTACACTTCCCTATCCCACATGGACTACACTTCTAGATTCCTAGAAATGAGGGTGCTATAGAGTTGTACGTAAAATTCAAATGTCGGATGTAAACTATGTTATTGCAAATTTCCATTTCCCTTGTAAATATGTAACTTCCAATTTCGAAGTCTACTTGCTAACTTGGGTGATTCAACCATTAACTTATAGCTTAGTCAATGTCAAATCCACCTTTCATAGATCTACCCTTAGATATAAAAGCAAGTCATTTCCTTTGTAAATCCATCCCTGGAGCTTTGACAAAATTGAATCCAACTTATGCTAATTTGACATCTACTTCCTTGTGAAATCTTCTCTTAGCATTTGAAAAACCCTTTGGAGAAGTAATATCAAAGATCATCCACAATCCAATCTTTAACAAGATCAAATAAGCTTAAATCTTATACAATATTACATTGAGGTTTCGAAGAGATCTACAATGAAGCTATAATCATTATTTATTTATTTATCTTGTTATCTATAAATTTCCCTATTTACGATACAATTCAATCTTGAACAAGAAGAAAAAATCTTAAAGCTTATATGGTCTTACATTGAGGTTTGTAAGTTTGTTATATAGTGAAGGTATAATCTCTTATTTATCTATTTATCTTTTTTTGTCTGTGAATTTCCTTGTTTACATTTCACATATAATTTTTTCCTAAAGTATATTTTTGAAATTTTAGTCAGTAGTTCTAGTGCTACAAATTCTATTTCATGGCCTTGGAGACTTTCCCTCAAATTCTAGGACCTACAAATAAATGTCCATATATATTATAATGACATTTTTTCTAATCAAGTATATAGTTGAAGGTGTATTCATAAATCTTCATGTCACTTTTTAATTTACATATATGGAACTATTTTTTATTTTTATTACACTCCTTCAAAAGCTCAACAATTTTGTAACAAACCACGAACATTCACGGGAATGTAGAGATTTTCAAATATTTGAAGGAAAGAGAATTAAGGAGGACCAACATGCAAACAAACTCCTCTACAACCAATCAACCATAACCAAAGAGCTAGTCCTCAAACATACTCATTTGTAACCAATCAACCATAACCAAACTTATCGCAACTAATCAGCCATAACCAAAGAGCTCAACCTTACATAACAATAATTTTTATAGTGTTAGTCCTCAAGGTCAGAGATTGCTTGTGTTCTATTATAATTGGTCAAGAACATATTTAAATTTGAATATGTGGGTGAATTTTAACTTCTTAGTAAATGGGAATAATGATTTGTTTTCATTTACTTTATTTGTATTCGAATATTTGAATGTATTTTTTTATTGCGGGTTTAAGAGATTTATTTTTGTGTAAACACAAAATCATGCACTTAGTTACTTTTATAGGTCCTAAAAGCATGCTAGTATTTACATGATTCATAAACAAGAAAAGTAGTGATTGACAACTATATTTGGCCTCTTTTCTTTGTTTCTTTTTTTTCTATTTGGTCTTACACACCCTAAAAATCAGTCATGATTTTACTAATTTATATTTTATGGATTCAAACACTAGTTCTCAGCCAGGACAAAACCTCCCAAGCGCTCATGTCCCCTCCGGGTGCCCCCGACCCTTTTCACCTTACTCCCTTCTTTTGGGTATATTTTATCTTTTTAGGATATTTTTGCTTATGGGTTGGCCTTCCAGGTTGTTAATTACAAAATTCAAATAAGGGAATCATATAAATACATAGTTGTGTGTTCAAACTCAAGGAACTATCACTAAGAATTACTATCATCACCTAAGCTTGCATTAAAAAGGCACTTAAAGAAATTTAAGGCATCCATATATAATCCATTCAAGGGATAAGGATTGCATCAACTTTGCATAAAGCTGTATAGGAAGGGGAAGTTTATTATATTCCATCTACACATGCTCCAAGTCAAAATTCATTTATCATGTGCATATAATATCACTAGAAAAGTGTGGTGTAAGGTGTGAAGGAAGGTACTAGGTTCTTTATATATATTTCCAATTCAGGAGAAGCTAGAAACCTATAGATTATGGGATAAAGGTAAAGTTTAATTAGAAGGGATAAACATGATTAGAGGGAATTAATTAATAATTAGCAACTCATTGGAGCTATAGATTATTTAAATAATCAACTAGGATTAATTAATAGACCAAGATAAGATTAGAAAGCTATTTGGAGATGATTTAGAGGGAAATAGGTAGAATTTAAAATCCTATTCAAAAGAAGGATTTAACCGATAAGAAATTTAATTGATTAAATACAAGATTAAAAAGGCTTAATTAACTAATAAATAGTTAATTAATTAATTAAAAGAGGATTATAACTAACAAAGTGTCATTAATTGGCATCGAATGAAGGAAAGACTAGTTAATTAACGAAGTATCGTTAATTGACTAAAATGAAGGGGAATGTTAGATAATTAGTGGGAAATCACTAATTATAATGGAAATGATGGGAAAGAGGATAATTAGTGTAATTTTAGTATTAAAACTACGTAGTCAGATTTTAGGTGTCTACATTTTCCCCTCTTTGGTGTGGTGTAATGCAAGTGACGTCATTTCAAAGATAGTAGAAAATTATAGACAATTAAATTTTGGAGGAATGGAAGAAAAATTATTATAATGAAGGATTCCCCCTCGAGTTTCGATGGGGTGATGGAAGAGGCCAATCGCGATCAAAAAGAAGATGTGAAACAAGCCTAGTAGGTGAGAGCAAGTGGAATGATTGGGATAGAAAAGCCTGTGTTTCAATGAATAGAATAAATAAGGGGGGATGAGGGATAAGTATAATCCCTATTGCCCTATGTGTTATGGAATAAAATGTGTATAGTGATGAAAGAGATTCCAATTGAGTCTGGTTGGACAGTGGTAGAATCGAGGAAAATGTGGAAAATGATTGGCAAAAAGTTACATAGAATGAAACCTGCACATGGAGATAAGAAGCATAGTAGATGGCTTAGGAGCATATTTTTATCATCATATTTCTACATGATTAAAAACTATCAGTCCAGGAGAAACTATTTAGTTGATATAAGCATGCAACAAAAGTGGAAAATGACATGAAAAGCAATAATGTGTTCTTTGTTCATTGCTAAAGCAATGAATTAAACAAAAATGTAAGAAGCAGTGCATTAGAAGAAAGTAAACAAGAAGATAAGAAACCAAACAAGCACGCAGACAAGCATTCTCAAACAAATAACATTCGAGGCAGTTGTACCAATGTTTTTTTTATCTAGCTTCAGGTCCCACATGTTTGAGTTATACCAAAAGGGTTAAAAATGAATCCCTAAGCAAGGATACATGGAAGGTGAATAAACGGAGGACATAGTCCCATGAAAAATAAATCATGTACTATGAAATTTCCCAAGAAGCTGCTTGTATAAGGACATACGGGCATAACAATCAAACTAGCTTTGTTAATGGAGGTGAATCAAAATGATCTGCATGTCGTGTGTTAGAACAAGAAAGAACTTAATAGAGATGGTTTTTAGGAAATTTTTCATTATTCGAGGACATTGTTCCATGTGAAAATTTAGATGTGTAAATGTTGTGTTTACCAATTTTTGAATTTTTACCAATTTTTTGGATTTTGGAATTGTTACCATTTTTTTGGATTTTTGAATTTTTACCAATATTTTGGATTTTTGAATTTTTACTAATTCTTTTGGATATTTTGAATTTTTAGGAAGAATGTTATATAGAAGAATGATGGAAGATGTGGTATACCAACAAGGTCCTAGGGAGGAGGTAATAACATGCTCGGGGGAGAGAAGACAAGGTCATCTAGGAAGCAAAAATATGCCCCAACGAGACGAAAAGGCCATTGGGAAGTAAAAATATGCCGAGGGAGACAAAAAATTAGTAAAAACAATCATTTCAATCCATAAATGATCGTGATTCGAGCCAACATGTGGAGGGAGGTAAAATAGAGGAAAAGTTAGTAATTCGGCTCTTGTGAGGCAAGAAAATGGATGAAACATAGCCAAAAGGGTATAAATAACAAAGTGGAGTGATAAAATTCATCACAACCCATTTGAGCTATTTCACCCTATTTACCTTTTGGATTTTTTTCTCCAACTTGTGAGAGATATGACACGATTATTGGATCACAAACATCATGCAGACTATGTTAGAGAGTATGGGAGCCTTCCAGGTAGATAGTGCCTAGGTATGTAGAAGATTTTTTTGATTTGGAGTGCATTTATTGCTCTTTCTACCTATGAGAAATTGTAATTTTAATCCTAGCACACCTGATGATGCACACTAGCGTAGAGCATGGTGTGATAGCATATATGTCAATGCAATAGCATTAAAATGAGTGTGTGAGTGATATAACCTAAAATTCTCAGATAACACCTAGTCACATTGGAACATCACTTAGCATAGGTTGAGCACTCACCGAAGCATGCCAAGGTACTAGGTCCCTCTTTAGGGTTATTGTAGCAAGATGGTAGCATGGTGAAGTGATAAGGACATATAGTTAGAAACTAATCCATCATTACATAGTTATACCGAACCAGATCTATAAAGGCATGCATTTAAGTATAAATCATCAAGAAATCAATAACATGCAATGATAACACATATAAGACACTTTGGTTCATCCAATATTCTTCATACATTAAACATGACAACAATACAGAAGCTTGATACAATAATAGTCATGCGCACATAGATGCATTACAATTATTTAATCTCACGTACTCAGGAATATTTAACCCTTCAACACGGTATATCAATTAGGTAATTCATATAATATATATAGGGTGAGGAACTTTCCTTCACCGCTAACTATGCCAAAAATAGGTCACGAGACTAATAATATCCATGCACCGTTTACAATTATAGCCATACATGCAAGTATGCTATCTATAGATCACTTGAGTTAACTAGAGTGATGAATCTATTCTTAGATTAATTCCATGCAAGATTGCTTCAATATGATCCTCGAAATATAGACAAAGCGTGGTGCACAAGTCTCAACATCGCTTTGTGTGTTCCACACACTAGCCTCTGAAAATAGACTTGATCTACAAAATTGGCTAAGTCCCGAAAGTCTGACTTTGCACCTCCATGCGCGATGCCTTCCTATTCCTTCACACCTTTGATCCCATCCTGTTTTTCTGTGCAGACTCTATGTGTGAGTTTTGCTAAGTGTTTTATCTAATCAACATTACCCCACACTAATCTCATTATCACCCCGACAATGGTGATGTCCACAACTGAGTAAAGAATAGTTGAAATACAGAATGTTGAATGAATCTTACACAAAGAATAGAAAAGAATTAAAGAATCAAAGAATTATTCAGGCTTCAAGCTCCTCCATTTCTTTCTGAAGTATCATCTCTGGATACTCCTCCTTTATGTCTGCTTCTAAGTTCTCCCACTCCGTTAATGCCTTTTCTGCTTTCTCTAGAACATCCACAATGATAGATTCAGCTCATCCTGAGTTAGTTTTCCTTGCTCATTCTATATTACAAGCATTATGCTTGACATAGATGTATGCATCCCTTCTAGCACATCCATCTTCTAAGCAATGAGTTTTCCAAGTTCATCTAACCTCTCTTTATGCGGTGCTTGTGCCATGGCCAATGCCTCACACTTCTATTTTACCATAGTTAGTCATTCAATGTGGCCTAGTGTGTCATCCTTCATGGCCTTTTGCACCTCATTGTCTTCTACCAGTGTTTTTACCCTTATTAGCGCATCTGGAGCTGTGCATATCATTAAGGCATGATCAGATTTCTTCAGCTCCTCTTAGAGTGCTTGTAGTAGGCCCTCATATGTAGCAATCTTCCTTACTACTATAGCTTGTTCTTTTCTACCTCTTTTGCTAGGTCCTTGGGCTGCTCTGGTATATGCACCTTTTCATCCTCCAATACTATTTTTATCATTGTTCTTACGTAGTGCATCGCAGAAGGAAATTATTTTGGTACTTGTGATTCCAAATGTGGGTGTACCTTTAGTATATCATCTCCAATTTCCTCTGCCATACTAACAAAAGTCTCATATTTCATTTTCTCAGATCCCTCTCCTGCACTAAACGTGCTATTTCCACATCCTTTTCTTTTAGCTCCTCTATCAGTGCTTTAATTGTAGCATATTTGTCAATGTTTCTTCTAGCTACCTCAGCAGATACTTTCACCAAGGCATTGCTTACCTGCTCATCCATCATAACAATTGGTTTAATTGTCATGTGTCAGAATTTTGGTGCCTTCTTCAACCATCTAGATGCACATGATTCTTCACAGACATCAAAATCTGGTTCATCCATATGCGTATGCATCAACCATGAAAGTTGCTTTCATGTTCGTAATGTCACCTTGTTCTCATCCATAAGCACCCATCTAAATAAATATTTTTGTGTGACGGTGCTCTGGAACCAAGCATGAACAATCATCTCCTAGTCCTCTGCATACCCCATTATTTGTACCCTTACGTCCTCACTTGTCTGACGGGACCTTGGCCCTTTTGGAATGGCGGCATCAAGGTTAGGAATATTGGTTGTATCCTCATCCTTGCCTTGTGTAGCTTCTGATTTCTCCCTTTCTTCCTCTCCATTCAGTTTTTCCTCCTCATTCTGAGGCTCCTCTTCTACCCTATGATGGATTGGAGATGGAAGTGCTTTCTCCTTAGACTCTTCTGCTTCTTCATCTAGCTTGAGCTTTCTTCTTCTCTTCTTCTCCTCAGGTTCCTTTACCGGTGAGAGTCGCGGTGACTTCCTTGTTGTCTACTTGGGCTTCTCCTTGCGACCTTGTGTGCTTGAACACCTTTATGAACCTTTGGTCACCCTGTGCTACCTCAGTATTTTCTTCTCCTTGTGAAGTCGTCACGCACTCCTCCTCCTATCCACTAGATGGTTTCTTCCTCCTGCACACCAAACCACCACTATCCTCATGCTCTTCATCCTCTTCCTCGTCATCCTGCATGGGTTTAGAAGGCCTAGGTGCCGGGATGTTTTCCATAGTATGCTTCCCCTTTGGTGGTCCTGGGAGTGCGAACTCATTCTCTACATACTTATTATTTTCCATCTTTGGTTTAAGTTGGAGATATATGAGCACGGCCCCAATATCCCCAATAACAAGTGTTTCTGGTTTGATACTCAAAATCTCCGAGATAATACTCTCGTTGTAAGCATTCTTCCCCGGATATCCATACTTCTTTCACAAGGTGTGGTATTCACAATCCACCTTGTCTACATTAAATACTAACCTCCTTGTATCAGTGAACCGATGAACGGAAGCTTGAAAATACCGCGTTGTGAATGCGTACGGTAGTTGTACCAAGGGCTCCATGATCCATCCACCATCGGAAAATACACAATACAAAAGTGCTGGTAAATAGAAAACTGAGCCTACTTCCCCAATACCGAGGGAAACTCCTTTGGTATGCACCACTCCTCTTCAAAATCCATGCAGAGCCTGTCATACCACATCTCCACTCTCTCCTTTACCCCATCTGTCATAGACCCCTTGCATAGATACTTGCTGAATATTTCAGCTAGAGACTTGTTATTCATGGGGTATTCCCATATATTTTCTTTCGGGCCATCTGGTACTCCAATCTCCATGAATACTAAAGAAAGTAAGACAAAACCAAAACTTATCTTACTTCTGTGTGCGCTTCCTCTACTATTTGTTCTGCAATAAAGCCGACAATGTTGTAAATAACCCCTTCTGACATGTGCTTTGCCACATGCAGCCACATTGAGTTTACTTGTGACCAACGATCTTGGTCATTCAATTTCGTAACCAGGTGCGTTGCTACTTTTACTACTAGACAATCGTGTAATTTGTCTATGTCCATTCTATGCGGTCCTTTCTGGTATCCCAACACTTTGTGTGTTTCCAATATGGCAACCTTGTCAGTTAGGTCATTTTTGATGTCCTCACCCATCGCCTTTAAACCTATTACCGTGGTAATTAAAATGGGTGTTAGTCTTACCCTTCACCCTGCAAAATAGAAGAAGTCCTCATGGACTCGGCTCATCAACCACCTGTATAATGGTGCATATTTCCCAAAGTATGGGAGCTCATATAATTGGTAAACACCAATCCTTTTAGTAACTTCTCCCTGCATCATCATATATTGGCATCCCATCACCAGTTCACCTATCATCCAACTTCTTCTTATTGTCCTTGGTTCGGTGGTTGTACTCGCTTATTTTTCTCTTTCATATGTGGGAATCCCATTCCTGGCCCATAATTACTTCTTCAGGGTACTGCATCTTTGAAAAATTTCTCTTAGGAGTCATCTCTTCCTCCTCTTCCACTACTACCTTCTTCTTTCCTTGTCGCTTCTTTGTTACTTCCTTCTTTAGACCCATTCTTCCCTTTTGTGTTGTGTTTTACACCTTCTTCTGTAACTCTTTAACGGTTTACTTCAAACCCTAATTCAATTCAATCGTGCCCTAAATTGTAATCGTGAAATCACGTGCCCTAGCTCTACTCTGTCAATCTGCTTCATTCAAACCCTTCTCCTATGGGGATACAAGCTTCTCCAATACATAGATCTGCCTTTCACACTTGGTTTCACCCTCTTCGCACCTTGAATTGCTTACTCAACTCTTCACACTTAGCTCTTTATCGAATTCTTGTAGTTACAAGGGTAGAAATGAATTCGCATCCCATCCTTATATATATTTTCAATTTTTGATGCATTAATTGCTCCTCCACCTACCAAATATTTCTCATTTATTGCTCAATTTTTTCATTTCCACGTGGTACATCTTCGCACCACAGCTATAACCTTCTAGCATGCCTTCCTACCTTCTGGTCATAGAATTCTCTTCAACGCATGCTCTAGCACCCAAGTACCTTGTCACTACACCTTCTCCTAGTAGTTATCATGGCTGCCGCTTACCTTGCGTTATACTTTTCCTTCATTCATCTCCATCCTTGGTTACTTTTGAGAAGCAATCCTTTGTAAATCACCTTTAGCAGCTTACTTCCTCAACATCCACAACATTATACCTTCCAATCTTCATAGCATTATACTTGGGAGTCACCAACAACCCACCCCATAAAACAAGTGTGTGTAGTCCTCTGCGCATCAACATGCTTCATATTGTATTTAGCTTCATGCACGCAAGCACGCTTATTACAAAAAAACAAGAACTAAATTGACAAATCATAGCAACAATGAAAGAAACACATTAAGGAAATGTAGAAAGGGAAACCTAATCTATTTGGTAACACTGCCTTATTACAAACACCAAGAATACCTATTTATAGTAGGGCTTCAACCTACTCCCGTTAATGTAACTGGGCAGCCGTGTTCCGTCAATGGCTTCTAAGCGGCAAGACCTGACTCAAGTATGTGAGTTATAACATAAGGCCCCAACCATTGCACCTTGAGCTTCCCTGGATGACACAAAAACTTAGAGTCATACAAAAGTACCATTTGTCTGACTACAAGTTTCTTATCCCTAATATGCCTATCATGCCATGCTTTCTGGCACGCTTTCTCCTATTTCTGACTCCATCATGCTATGGCCCGACGCTCATCCAGTTGAACCATGTTCTCAATCCATTCTTCCAAAGCTTTCTCATCAGCTAGACCTCTAGTGCATGCAATGCACAAAGAAGGTAACATAAATTCTATAGGAAGAATAGCTTCCACGCCAAACACCAACTGAAAAGGTGTGGCTTTGTTCAATCTCTTATATGTTGTTCAGTAGGCCCAAAGAACAATAGATACTTTTTCATCCCAATCTTTTCATCCCACATCACAAATCTTGGTCAATGTGTGGCTCAAAATCTTGTTGAAAGCCTCAGTAGTTCCATTTGCCTAAGGGTGATAAGGTGTAGTCTTGTGGTGGGCAACCATAAACTCATCTAACAGAATTCGGATTGTCTCATTTAAAAAATGGGTGCCCCTATCACTAGTTAAACTTAAAGGAAAACCATACCTAGTAAGAACATTTTCCCATAAGAACCTTACTACTGTAGCCACTGTATAGTCCTTCGTAGGTGCTGCTTCTGCCCATCTCGTAAGATAATCTATACAAGTAATGATATAGCGTGATCTAGTCCTACGCACAACTGGTGAAATAGGCCCTACAAAGTCTATTGCCCATTTCTCAAAGGGTTCTACACTTGTAATTGGTCGTAAAGGCATCTCATCCCTCTATCCTAGTTGACCTAGATGCTGACAATGGTCACATGCCTTACAATCCTTATACAACGTTTCCCACCACAAACCAACAAGTAGGATCTTTCGCATGTTGTAGCATCACCTGCATAGTGGCCACCTGCAATACCACCATGGGCTTCCTCCATTATATCCTTTTGTTCATGCTCTAATACATAACAACATAACACCTCATCTCTACCTAACTTGTATAAGTCACCACTGATTAACATGAATGGTGTCGCACGTATAGAAAGTTGCTTTTTCTCCAAGGACCTCATGCCTTCTGGTGCCATCCCATCCTTAGGAAGAGGGAAATGTCCTCTAAGTCTGTTGGCACACGTTGTAACTATATCTGTGCATCAGGCATGGTCTCTTCTATTGCTTTTGCTTCTTCACCTGATTGAACTCTAGACAAGTGATCCAGGTCCAAAATTACTTTTCCTTGGTTTTACCACAACTGTAAAGTCAAACTCTTGAAATAAGAGTATCCATCTACATATGCAGCCCCTGTAAGACGGGATTGTTCACCAAATACTTCAATGCCATATGATCTGTATAAAACACAAAAGGTGTGGCCAACAGATACTATCAAAATTTTTGCAAGGCATATATCATGGACAAATCCTCGTGCTCTGTAGTGGTATAATTCTGTTCTACAGGGGTCAACTTCCTACTAGCAAAACAAATGGGATGATCAACTATACCTTCTCTAGGTTGAGCTAAGACAACACCAATGGTCATGCTAGAGGCATCCACGTGAACATGAAAAGGTTTATCCCATGAAGGAAAGTGCAAGATAGGTGCGGTAGTAAGTTTCTTCTTCAGTATCTCAAACACGTATTGCTGTGACTCCCCCCAATAGAATTTACTTTACCCTTGAGTAGTTCTTCCAAGGGTGAGGAAAATTTGGCATACCCTTTTATAAATTTCCTATAATACCCTGTATGACTCAAAAATCTACGCACCTCACTCTGACTGGTGGGCACTTTCAAGCCTAAAATGACCACAACTTTAGCTGGATCGACCAACAACCATTCCTTGTAGATTATGTGTCCTAAAAGTATTCCAAAGGGAGTAGCAAAGATGCACTTCTTGATATTCAATGAGATAATCAATTGTCTACATCTTTCAAACAATAAGCGTAGATTGTCACAATGATCCTTAATTAGCCCATAAACAATCCAATCATCAAGATAGACCTGCAATAAGTTGTGAATAAAATCCTTGAATGCTTACACCACTATCCTTGAGAATACAGTAGGTGCATTCTTCAATCCAAATGGCATCACAGTATAGGCAAAGCTTCCCCATTCAGTAGTGAAGGTGTTCTTTTCTTGATCTTAGGGGTAATCCTAACCTGATGATACCTTGAGAACCCATCTGTAAATGAATATATCTCGTGTCTAGCCACTCCTAATATTTCCTCTATGAATGGTGTAGGGAAAGGATTTGTAACACATGCTGCATTCAACTCTCTATAATCAACACAAATTTGAATCCTACCATCCTTTTTGATACTTATCACAATAGGATTGACTCATTCTGACTCATCCAATGGTCAAATGATCCTAGATTTCAACATATTATCATTTTCCTCCTTTACTTTCTCATGAAAATTGGGATTCATTCGATAAGGTCTCTTCCTAACAAGGCACACACCTTACTTAAGCTTTATATTCATTTCTCCAAGTGATTTATGCATTCCTTTAAGTTTGTGGTATCCTCCACGGGAATAAGTCCTCATAGTCTTGAAGTAACTCTATGATATTTTCCACTTTTGACTCGACTAGTAATCCCCAATTACCACTTCCTTAGGTTCAACTTCTGTGCCAATATTTACCTTTGTTGTCTTCATAGGTTCATGATATGCGCTAGTGTAAAACTATGTGTGCTAGAGTTAGAAGAAGAAGTGCCATCGTTCATTGGATGTGTTAGCATTGAAACAAGTGTGTTTGTGTAAAAATGTGTGTGCTAGCATAAAAATAGGCCCACTAGCATATAAAGGTGTTAACTAGTATAAAAAGGTCCCTTGTGTAGAAAGAGATGTGCTAGTGTAGTTTCGACTTATTAGGAGACTTTAGAGGAAGATAAAAAAATGGAGTGATTACGAGATGAAGAATGAAGAAATGATGTTAATTTTTTGTTTTTGTTATTTGCAAGAGAGACCATGATCGTTAGATGTGTAGGAGTGGCACGGGTGTCCGTGAGCATTTGAGTAGACATTCTCTCCTCGGGAGTTGAGGGGTTTGATTCTTGTTCTCGCGGCTATTGGGTTATTGTACATTTTAGTGTAGACACAAAACCACACACTTTGGGTAATTATCTAGTCCAGATTGCATATTACTATTCATATGATTCCTAAGTAAGAAAATTACTAATTAACCCATGTATTTGGCCATATTTTCTTCCTTTATACTACCATTTTGATCTTGCACACCTTCTTTCTCGGTTTAACCTTCGACCTGTCAGTTTCTCTAAGTCTGGACACTAGCACCCAGCCGGTACACCGGTGCGAGGCACCCTCATCCCCTCTAGGTATCCATGACCTCTTTGTATTTTACTCATATATTTTGGGTCCTTTCTATCTATTTGAGCATCTTATCTTTTTGGTAGTCATCCTTTTTGGGGTTAATTATGAAATTCAATCAAAGGATATATATATATATATATATATATATATATAAATTTATGTGATCATAATAAGGGACCAAACACTAAACGTTAGCTATCTCCACCTAAGGTTGCATCCAAAGGTTACTCAAGAGCATAAAAACATTCATTCTATTATCCATTCAAGGGAAAGGGACTGCAATATTCTGCATACACATCATAGGAGGGAGTCTATTCCATTACATGCACACTTCTATTACATTTCATTACATCTAGCCACTTTTCTTGCTATCAAGTGTGACACGTATAAGAGCCACC
Organism: Taxus wallichiana var. yunnanensis; assembly: GCA_018340775.1. Taxonomy (NCBI): domain Eukaryota; kingdom Viridiplantae; phylum Streptophyta; class Pinopsida; order Cupressales; family Taxaceae; genus Taxus; species Taxus wallichiana. The sequence goes on from CM031242.1 coordinate 951,208,957, forward strand.
CAGGGAACGATTATGAACACACACACACACACATAGAACTACATTGGGTGAGATGTAGTGCAACAATGAGTCCTAAGATCACCATTGTGATATATTTGAGGAAAGTATGACCCCTCATTTTACATCTTTTTTTTAGGATTTGATGTATATTTGAGGGTTTTGTAGGTCAATACTTCATTGTAGGTTTCTAGTGACCTCAACGATCATTATGTGACATTCCAATGACCAAAAGTGAAGGACATTGAACACCTTGTGACCAATGAAAGATGGTTTTCCGAGAATTTCCACAATCACATGAGCCTACTACAGGTCTAAGGCGCCCGTAGGTACCCCTACCCCTTTCTCGAAACCCCAGTCCTCTTATTCCTTTAGATATACATTTTCTTGAGTCTTTGTGTGATGCTTCTACCTCCTGTTCATCAAATCATCACTTCAGCTATGGATATTCTTACCCTTTTCGCAATTAATGTTTCATTTTTCATAGCTTAATTTTCTTGGGTTATTTGTTGTATTTAATTTCCATTTATTTTGATATAGTAGTAATCATATCAACAATATAAATTCACATTTTTGTTCATCATTTTGGTGAAACTTTCAATTAAATCCACCTCCTCTCTAGGGCTTTTCTTTTCTTATCAATATGGCTCAAACTTATGGAAAATTCATTGAATCCCATCTTAAAGACCTTAAAGATCATATCGTTGAACATCCGTAGGATTTATACTTGATTTTATTCACTTCTCGTGAGGAAGCCACCAATCTCGTGGAGCTTAACACTTTTTCCACTATCCCTACCTCCATTTCTACTTAACCCCTACTTCCACTCTTTCACCTACTTATATTTTTTCTTGTTTCAGTTCCTACTCCAACCAAAAATTTTACTCCGCCTCTTTTTTATCACATGCGACATATTTTCTTCTACTAGAAGTACAAATTTGGCCTCCTTATTAAGATATCCAAGTTTAAGATAATTATAGTAGGCTACTTCTCATGTGTCTCCATCTTTGGATTCCAATTTATTACTTCACACCCCATTCGTACCCACCATTTCCACTTTCCCACTTCCTCTTGATGTGGTCACCCCAAGATTTCTATTTTCAATGCGCATGGTTACCCACAAGAGAATTTATGATCATTTCATGTTGTATGTCTAGATTTTGTGAATGATCGTGCCCTCTTAGCTAAGATCTTTCGGCTCTCTTCATGATTATGCAATGTGTTGGTTTTATGAACTACCTAACCAATCATTAACATATTTCACGTATCTATCTCGCTGATTTTCTCACTCATTTCTCTATCAATATCAGCTCTAATATCTCATATTCTCAACTCACACAATTTATATAACGATCTTACAAACATCTAGCAGATTATGTCTTACGATACAAAAACAAATTAGATAATATTTCTTATGTGCTTGTGGACCGAGCTTTAAGACTTATTCATTCAAATTTTATTGCTTCCTCTCAGGAGAGTGTTATCTTTGAGACATCTCCTTAATTTGATCAATTATGTCATACTCTTAAGCTACGTGAAACTAAAATCTTATCTATAGTCAAGCTTAAGTATCATGAACAAGCTTCATCTTCTATGTGCTTTCAAAGTAAATCAAATTTCAATCCATTAATCAAAACTATCTGAAGAAAAATAATTGTCAACGTTGTCTCCAATACTAAGGAGCATCAATGGAAACCTCCTAAGTACACATATACAAAATTAATTATCGCTCCACATATTATACTTCCACAAGTTGTCAAGAGCATCTTTATTATGATTCCTCCTCCACTCAATTTAGATATGTCCCATCCTAAAGGTCACAATTATGATGAAAAATTATATGAAATTATCACCAATGCATTGGAAAGTCCATAGATTGTTGTTTCAATCTTCGCAATCTCGTTCAAGTTATTATTGATAATAATGCACTTGAGCTTCTGAGTCTACCGATTCTAAAATCATCAACAAAAATCACAAGTTTAAGATATTTAAAAATCCTCTTCTAAAACATGAAAAACAAGTGGTTGAGTCCTCGGTTAATCACACATATCATGTACTACCTCCTCCTACATCAAGGGATCTTGATTTTCTTATTACTCATACTAAGATATCCCCACCGCTCATTACTTTCTACGATCATGACTATCATGCTACATTCTTTTGATCACTTGCACATTAGTGCTTCTATAAGATATATTTCTATCAATAAGACTAAAGTTGATCCATCATGGTGCATCAACGTGTTTTCTATTCCACTTCTTGTCTCTATCAATTATCCAATCTTGTAAATTACATATCAATCCATAATTTAGATGGGTTTTTCCAGCTTCAAGTAACTTTCGGTCCTCTCACCATGTTTGTACCCTTTATTTTGGCACCAATAATTCAAGGGTGTCATATGCTCTTAGGTCTCAATTAGATTTAGATCTCAATCTATCATATCCACGAATCACCTATACCTAAAATTCATTCATAATAACCAATTCATCTCTATCAATGGTGTTATGCCATCTACTCCATGGTTGTAACCTCCTCTTAAAGTTTCCATTCCATCGATAGAGAAATGTAAGATAGAAAAAAAATACACTACTAACAAGGAAGTAAAATACCAATAATCATACCTCCTCCTTCGCGTTCCGTAGAAAACCTCGGAATGGGCTAGGAAACTTGGATTGAGACCTGATTGTGTGATATGTAGGTGCTTTTCTTTGAGATGGAGCAAGACCTTCCTGCAACAATGATCCTCTTACTTTGCACCAAATGGGAAAAATGATTATGAGTCTATTTGGGTATTAGGATGAGGCAAAAGGATTTTCTTTGCTCAAAGGATGCAAGAACTTAGATATGGCATTCAATCTTATTCTCTGTGTGTTTAGAGGGGAGGGATAAGGTTGTATTTATAGCCTGGGGGAGTGATTAACTTAGAGTAATTTAAGTAATCATGGTTTGAAAATATGGGCAAGATTAAGTGAGTGGTTTGAAAATGTGGGCAAGATTAGGTGAGTGGGGGCCACGAAGAATGGGTGAGGATTTGAATTATATTTTTAATTCATAAGTGGAGGATTTTAGGTGAGTGGGGACCACAAAGGGTGGGTGAGGATTTGAATTTGAATTTTTAATTCAATAGTAGAAAAACATGGAGAATAATGACATGTGGTGAGGATTGGGTTATTTTTTAGATTTTGAAATGGATAATTAATCAAATTATATTTGATTAATTTGAAGTGTATTTTTGTGGGAAATGAGGAAGGGAATTAATTGATTTAGGATAGATGTGAAATTAGGGTGTCTACATTTGCCCCTCTTTAGAAGGGTACTATGAAAGTAGTGTCCTTTCAAAGAAAGTAGATGGGATGGGGGAATAATTCAATCTACTTTTCTTAAGCAAAAGGTAAAGAAAATGTTTGTTGGGGAGAATAGAAAGTGGTGAGTGACGAATGTCATAGTATCCTCCAAGACAAAAATTTCACGAGAAGATGTGATTATGGATAGATGTGTGATACCCCCTTAAGAGGACTGACAAGAATGGAATATACGACAGAACTCTCGAAAAGAAGAGAAATGAATTATGTGGAGAAGAGGATGATAATGGAGTGGAAGAGACTGGAATGACCACATGACACAAATGGAGAAAGGATTCAATCGGCCTTGAATGCTAGGTGTGAGGGTGTGTGGGAAAGAGAAAAGGGAATGGATAGGATTGGGGGTTGATTACAAGAAGAGTAAGGGAGATAGGGGAGGGGAAAAAATAATGGAAGAGGTAGAAATAAGAGAGAGGGATGATAGGGGAAGAAGAGAATGATGAAGGAAAAACAAGGAAAAAACAGGAAAATGACAGAGTAGAGGGTGAAGGGATAAAATAGAGAGATGTGCAAAATGAAGGAAGCAACAGAGATAGTAAAGAGGGATGCGTGAAAGTGAAATAAATGATAGAGCTGAGAAAAGCAGGAAATGGGAAAGGATAAATAAGAAGGAGAAAACGAGGTGGGAGTAGGGGGTGAAATGGATGAAAATGGAAAGAGGACGAAAGAAGAAGTAGAATGGAGAAAAAAAAAGAAACTATGAGGGGTGAGGAAAGTGTGAAAAAGAGAAGAGAAAAGAAGAGAAATAGATACAAAATGAATAAAAAGGTAGGGGTGGTAGAGAAAAGGAGAAGTGGTTAGAAGAAACGTGAAAATTAGGGGAGAGGAAAGGAAGATAGAGCAAATATAGGGAGAAGATTGAAGGAATCGTGTCATTGCAAGGAAGACCAAGGCCAAGAATATGGAAAGACCGTATGGAGATGCATGTGGAGGGTGGTATGATAAAAATATAGGACAACACTAAAGATTCAGGTTATTGATGGGGAAGTAAGGAGGAAACGTGATGGAAAAATGGGAAGAAGAGGCGATACGGGGAAGGGAAATAAGACGAGGGGGGAGAGAGAAGAGGATAACAAAGAAAATGATGTAGAAGAAGGGAATACAGAAAGGGGGTAATAAGTGGAAAGGGAACAATATAAGGAATGTTCAGAGAAGAAAGAGGGGAGGAATGACATCGATTGGAAAAGATGTGGAGATGCATGAAATGAGGATACTAGGATGACGAGAAAATAGAAAAAGGATGTATGATGAAGACAGTAAAGATATTGAAGAGGGCAAAGAGGAGATGGAGAGATGGGTAAGAAGTGACAAGAAAGGGTGGGATTGAGGGAAAAGAATAGGAGAGAAAAGAGAATGGGGGAGAGAAGAAGCAATGCCAATGAGGGGACGTTAGGGAAATCCCCTTTACAATGAGTGGTGGGGAAGGGTGAGAGAAAAAATGAAGAAAAGGAGAAAGCTAATGAGGATTGGAAAGGGTAATGCCAACAAAGGGACGTTAGGGAAAACCCTTTTACAATGAGTGGTGGGCTTAGAGGAGGGAAGGAATGAAGGGAAACTCTAGAAGGTCCAAGGGAGTGAATGAGGTCGTGCGGAATGAGGATTGATGATTTTTAGGGAAAACCCGTTTACAATTATTAGCATGGGAAGAGAAGATGATGATGAAAGAATGATATAGGAGTGTTAAAAATAATGGCGAATGTGTGTGTGGGTAGAAATGTGGGGGATTTTTATAAGATGAAGTGGATGAATTGGGACTAGGTGAAAGTGAGGAGAGGATGTGGGTGATGAGGATGAAGCGAAGTGAGGATGAAAAACCAAGACATGAAAAGAATGGGAAGAAATGGTATGAAGGATGATGGATCACGATGGGGAAAATGGGGAAAGAACATGATTATAAGTGGAAGAGATTAGATGTATGTTATAAGAGCATATGTGGAGAAAGGATAATAGTAGGAGGAAAAAGTGGGTAGTAGGAGATACCAGGTGGAAGAAGCGATCAACAAAGTGAACGAAGAATGAGGTGGGGGAGAAGTTCACGATGACAAGTTAAGTGTAGGGAGGACCTTGACATAAGATTGTCATGTGATGGAAGTGGTTAAGTAAGATTGCCAAGTGAGCAAAATTGGAGATGACAAGTGGTCAAGTGAGAAGTGGTGTTTGCAAGAATCGAAAAGGAGGTGAAAGGATGTGATAATGGGGAATGCCGAGAAAAAGTGAAGGGTGAAGGGTGTGTAGTGATGGGGAAAGGCAAGGAGATAGATCATCCTTAAGAGGGACTCTTAAGCGAGATCGCCATGTTGGGTGATTCGTTAAGTAAGATTGCCAAGTAGAGGAGGGTGATAGTGGTGGTAAAAAGATGTGATGATGGGGAATGAAGAGGAAAGATGGATGGTGAGATTGTAGAGTGATGGGTGAGTGTAAGATGACATGTCATGCTTAAGAGAATCTCTTAAGTAAGATCATCATGCTACTGGAGAGGTTTCGTAGGATCACCCAACCGACAAGGATGATATGCAAGGAGAAAAACAAGATGATATTAGGGACAGGGGTGGAATGGTAGGTTGAAGAAGATGATCGCGATGAGAGGCGGGAGAAATAAGATGGGGAAATATGATGGGATGGGGGAAGGCCATAGGGTAGATCAACCTTAAGTGGAAGTCTTAAGTAAGATTTCCATGCGGCCGGAATGGTTAAGTAAGATCTCCAAGCTGAGGAAGAAGAAGGATGATGTTAGAGTTGGTGGGAATAGGGTATGACAAAATGGGTGAAGGGGAACCCTCAAGTGAATTTTCCATACTACAAAAACATGTAAGTAGGATGACCAGGCATAATACATATTTGGGGAAGGATGAAAAAGAGTGAGTGAGGTATGCATGAGTGGTATATTATATGAGATGAGGTGATAATAAGAAAGAAAGGAAACAAAGGAGTGTAACATGAATGGATGAAGGAATATATGTAGTGGAGTGCAGAGAGTGTGAGGGGAATCCTTAATTGGGATGCCCGCGTGGTGAGAGTAATGATGTGAGAATGGGAAGATGTGTTTGGTGGTGATTGTTGTTTGATGAGAGGGGAGGTGGTGAAGAAGCTTCTACAACAAGAAGATCTTAGGGAGAGGTAAACCTCCACTGAGGATTCCATATAGAAGGGGTTATTAAGTAAGATTGTCAAGCGGGAAGCAAAAGGGTGAAAGGAAAGAATACAAATGGGTGAGAGGGGACAGGAATGGTGAGAAGGGTAATATGGGGATAAGTGGCGGAGGAGTAAAGCGAGGAGTGAGGATGAATGGATAAAATACATGGTGATCATGGTGGGGGAGGAGTTTGGATAGAGAATGCTACTTGAGAAAGATCATCAAGTAGGATTCACAAACTGCAACGGTGATCAAGTAGGATTCCCAAACTGGGGAATGTATTAGTATGGGTGAATGGATGGGGTGCAAAGTAAGATGTTGATCATGCAGGAAGATACTCACATGATGAAAAACATCTTAATTTTAATATAACACATAACAGGATGCATTGTGATATAAAATATCAGGATGACTAGACTGTAATATGCGTGATAGCATAGACAGGGGCCATCAAAAAGGTTTGATGCCCCAGTACGATATGTAAATGGAAGAGAGCATAGATAGAGGCCATCAAGAAAGTATGATGCCCCAGTACGACATGTAATCAGATAACATAAGAATATTAGAGAGAACACCAGGATACATAAAATCAAGATGCCCCTGTAATATATCAAGATGCAAGAAAGCAATTAATAATTTACAACTAATAATGCAACACAAGAACCAATAAACATATCCCTAACATGTTCCACAGTGAGGATTGATTGGATGTGCCCCCAAGTAGGGGTACGAGGACATAGTAAAGTATTGGGTCATTATTCTTAAACAAGGAAACAATGATAGCTGGATTTGCCCCAAGCGAGGATTCACGTGAGGAGAAGTGGTTTGAATTTGGTAGTCATAAGGTGATTGGATTTGCGTTGGCGAGGATTCACGCGAGGTGATTTGCCCAAGCTAGATTTTCTAATGTTTTTGGGTTTTTTTGACGATTTTCAAATGTTTTTGACTTTTTGATGATTTTCAAATGTTTTTGGATTTTTGACGATTCTTGTTAATGGTTTTGGATTTTTGATGATTATTGTAATGTTTTTAGATTTTTGTGAGTTCTATTTTTTTGTTGGGTTTTGACGATTGTTTCTAATGTTTTTGGGTTTTTGACAATTTTCAAATGTTTTTGGATTTTTGATTTTTACACCGTTTTTAGATTTTTACATTATTTTTGGATTTGTCGATTTTCAAATGTTTGTATATTTTTACATTGTGATTGGCAATTTATGGACAGAGTGCAGAATTATTTTTGAGGCGATAAACATGGATATTATAATTATGTACCATGTTCGTGTGTTGTAACTTATACTCGAGAATAACACAAATTCTCTTTCCATTAGCAGGATATGGTGGTGATGATATGATGAAAATAATTCCAGCTCCATTCTTGACTTCACACAACTAGTAAGATGTGTGGGCTTATCACCAAGAATCAACAAGGACATAGGAGGTAGATAATGAATATAGAGACAAATGCTATCAACAATCCCTTTGGGAAATTGTGACTCCATTATTCATAACGGTAGTGAACCAGTTTCAAAAATGGCTTTCACTTTATGAGTCACATGCTAGACTTAGACAATTATGTGGCCTGTTGATTGATAAGATATGAGGTTAAGGGATAGTTCTCTCTTCACTTAGGCATCTAAATTACGTGTTTGGGGATTCTATAATTTGTAAGCACTGTAAGATTTTGTATTTTTCAAATGACTCCCTATGCCTTGCCCCATGCTACTAGTGAGAAGCAAGGGCTCATCACCGAAGGCAAAATATAGGCGAGTGAATTCCCTTTTTATCTTTTTTTTGAATATTTGCAATGTTTTTATGCTTTTATGAGAATGACCCTCTATGCTTTGCCCCATGCCACTTGTAAGAGGTAAGGGTTTATCACCGAAGACAAGATGTACGAGTAAGGGCACCTTCCTCCATTCCCAGTCTCACACTACTAGTAAGAAGTGTGGGCTCAACACCAAATACTATGAAGGACGAAAGATGTGAAAATGAATTATTCATAAGTTATTGAATTGATGGATTTTTTTACAATAGTGCTTTGTATTTGGGAAGAAACGTCTGCCCCCAATCTCAGCCCCACATGACTAGTAGGACACGAGGGTTCAACACCGAAGACTGAGATGGACGATCAAACAAACTGGGTAAAGAAGTTTAGAGCTTTGTTATGAAAGAGAGAATGTATTTGAAGGGAATATATTACCATTAGTAAGCTTCTAGGTATGACTATAGAGGAAAATGACTGCAAATGGAAGAAGTATGACGCTCACAAACTTAATAGGATTTGTATTAGCACTTATCTCATGATGATAAATATGAAGATGTGATTTTGATAAAGAAAATATCTTCTAATGGAAATGAATAAATTTAAATTATTCAGAAATAAGAAAGACAAAAGAAACAATGTACACATTGTATTCTCGGAATAGTGAACATCTCAAGGATAAAATTTCTTTAAATGAACTGCATTCATTGGTTCATCAAGATCTTGACCATCTTGGTGGCCAATTTATAGGCTCAGAGCCAAATTTATTTGTGATTACATAGGGTCCTAACCAATTAGGCTCAAATTTTTGATTTTCTCATTCTTTAGTGGTATTCTTTTGATTTTCTTTTAAAACGAGGTCACCAATTTTGAATTCTCTGGGTCTTACCTTTTTATGATAATTGTGTTGTAGTCGGTTTTGATAGACTTGAAGATGATTGAGAGCATTAAGTCATTTTTCATCGAGAAGCTCAAGCTCTTGAAGCCATGATTGGTATTCATCCTCATTAATTACATCTTTAAGGGAGATCCTCAAGGATGGGAGTTCTATCTCAATAGGTAAAATGGCTTCACAACCATAAACAAGGGAAAATGGGGTGGCTCCGGTAGGCGTGCGGTAAGATGTACGGTAAGCCCAAAGAGTGGGGTAAATTTGAGTATGCCAATTATGTCCATGGGTGTTGAAAATATTTTCCATGATGGATTTTAAGGTCTTATTGGTTGCTTCTACTTGATCGTTGCCTTGAGGGTAGTATGGAGTGGACCATTTAAGTTTGATGTGAAAAAGTTTGGCTAGGTCTTTTACATCTGGTTTTAAATGATTTGCCATTATCTATGACGAGCGGATGGAATACCAAATCAACGAGATGAGATTATTAAAAATAAATTTCGATATTTGGATACCGGTAAAATAAGTGAGAGGCATAGATTCTACCCATTTAGTAAAGTAATCGGTAGCGGTAATGATGAACTTATGTGCATTGGAAGATGTTGGTCTGATTTTACCAATGAGGTCAAGTCCCCATTGAGAGAATGGCCATGGTGTGGTTATCGATTGTAATTCTTGGGAAGGTGCGTGGATAATATTTCCATGCTTTTGACATGCTTGACAACGTTTGAAAAAATGACATGTGTCACTTTCCATGGTGGGCCAATAATATCCAACTCGCAATATTTTCTTGGCTAAGGCGATACCATTTGTGTGTGCTCCACAGATACCAGAATGGACTTTAGCTAAGACACTCGAGGATTCTTCTGATTAAGACATCGGAGTAGGGTGCCATCATATCCTCATTTATAAAGAGTTTCTACTAAAATTGTGTAACGAGAAGCACGTTGTGCTAAAGCATGTTTATGCATTGGTTTCATGTCGGTAGGAAATGTTTTATCACGAATGAAGGTATAAAGATCATGGTACCAAGGGTTATTCGGACCCACGATATCACATACCATAGTGTTTTCAGGAAGATCATAGGCAGGCATTAAGAGATGTTCGACAAGAAAATGTGCCTAGGGTTGACTAGATGTGATTTCTAATAGGGATCGATGGTTGCCATAGCGTCGGCAGATTTATTATGAATTAGGAATTTGATCAAAGCTAATTAATCGAAAATAGCTTCGAAGACTATCCACCATGCATTTATATGGGATAAGTTTTTCATCCTTGACTTGGTATTCATCGGTAACTTGCTTGATGATAAGTAAAGAATCACCAAATACAACTAATTCTGTAAGATTCCAAGATATAGCCAGTTTTAATCCTACGATGAGAGCTTCATATTCTGCGATATTGTTAGTACATGGAATGCTAAGGAAAATGATTTAGGGATAACATGTCCACTGGGTGTGATAAGTAAAATACCAGCCCTGAGCCATGGAGATTACAAGATCCATCAAAAAATAGAGTCCAAGCTGGCGTGATGTCTATGTGTAGAATATCTTCATCAGGAAAAGAGAACTGAAGTGGTTCTGTGCCAGGAAGGGGTGCCTCGGCAAGTTGGTCGGCAAGGGCTTGTCCTTTAATTACTTTCTGTGGAACAAATTCGACATCGAATTCACTAAGTAATACTGACCCAACTAGACATTCTTCCCATGAGAATGGGTCTGGACAACAAATACTTGAGAGGATCAATTTTGGCAATCAACTTAGTTGTGTGATTGAGCAAGTAATGACGTAACTTATGGAATGAAAAAGCGACCGTAAGCATACTTTTTCGATTTGGGAATAACGTAATTCATGCTCAATAAGTGTTCGACTAAGGTAATATACAACTGTTCTTTTCCTTGATCGTTATGTTGTGCTAGTAGAGATCCTATGGCATGTTCAGTGGCAGATGTATAAAGCAACATGGGTTTATCGGCAACTGGTGACATAAGAACAGGTGGACTAGAGAGGTATTCTTTTAACTTAGCAAAAGAGTTTTGGAAATCATGGTTCCAGTGAAAGTGTGCATCTTTCTTGAGTAACTGATTAAAGTGATGGCACTTGTCAGCCAACTGTGATATGAAATGCCGAATAGATTGTATCTTTCCTTGAAGACTGCGTAATTGTTTTAGGTTTTGAGGAAGAGGCATTTCCATAATGGCTTTGACTTTGGCAAGATCCACTTCTATGCCTCTTCGTGAGACAATAAACCCTAATAATTTACCAGAGGTTACTCTGAACACACATTTATTTGGGTTAAGATGAACCTTATACTCGCGTAATCTATCGAAAATGCGTCTCAACACACTTGGATGCCCTATTCATGTTTTAGATTTTGCTAATATATCATCAACATAATCTTCCATGATATCATGTAACATGTCATGGAAGATGATAGTCATTGCTCGTTAATAGGTGGCACCAGCATTTTTCAAGCCGAAAGGCATGACCTTATAACAGAAGGTGCCCCATGGTGTAGTAAATGTCATTTTATGTTGATCTCCTTCAGCAATATGTATTTGATTGTAACTAGAGAATCCATCCATTAAGGAGAGCATTTCATGGGCTGTCATAGAATCAACAATCATGTCTATATTTGGAAAGGAAAGTCATCTTTGGGACAAGCCTTGTTGATGTCACGGAAGTCTATGCATATTCTGATGTCGGGAGTTTTCTTGGCGATGGGAACTATGTTAGATATCCATGCCAAATAATCAATAGGTTTGATAAATTCAGCTTCCAAGAGTTTCTTGAGTTCGGCTTTGACAAGCAATGCAACTTGGGGATGCATTTTGCGTAGTTTTTGCTTTACAAGTTTTACATCTGGATGTACCACAAGATGGTGTACTACAAGAGATGGGTCTAGGTCTGGCATGTCCTTATATGTCCATGCAAATATATCTTGGAATTCAATAAGGAGTGTTGTGAATTCCATGCATTCTTGGTCAGACAGACTAATGCCAAGTTGTAAAATTTTTGGTTGTTCGGTGGTGCCAATGTTTATGTCTTTTGTTTCTTCTACAAGCATTTTAGATGTATCCTTTTTTGGAGAAACGATGCTAATGGTTGATGTAGGTCATCAGTGTCGGGTGTTTGTTGGAACTTTTTGTTGACATGTTTGTTGGATAGGGTGGTAGTGAGGTTTTGACTATGGGAAATCCTCTGTTTGCACTTTTGATCCAAATTTTCTGAGGGTGAAGGATCTAAATATTTTATCTCTTCGCCAAAATAGGTTGATTCATTTAGATTGATTTCAAATCCTTTTCTATGGTCGGAAGTAGGGATTTGGTCATGAGTTCCAAGGAATTCTTCGATGGCTTCATCATTTTGGAACATGTCCATGGCCGCATGATGTGGTTGGCCATGGTCTATGAGACTTCGGATGTGTAGGCTCAAAATTGATGACATTAATAGATAAATGTTCAAAGTAAAGATGTGTTTCAGCGAGGTCCTCAAAAAGACTACATGGAGACCTGATGTCATTATCAGAACTGGTGTCATCATTGTCACTTGAAATTATTATGGGAGCAACATCAAACACCTTGAAACCTAGACCATGTTTACCGTGATGTTGTGTGTAATTTATCGGGTCTAAACGACCTTGTTCATTTGGACTGAGTCCTTTACCCTTCCATCGCATGTTTTTCATTATTCGGTGAGCTTTGGTAAATTGAGGGGACTCATAACATGGAGCAAAGTCGTCATTATATAACCAAGATCCTAAAGAACTTGGAATATGTTCATTGTCAAGATAACCAAACTTTTTCCAAATTGATTGTCCCATTTGGTAAGTGGGATGGATTCTCAGATGTGGAGCGTTAGGTTTTCCATAGCTATGTGGGGATTTGGTGATATAAAAAGAGTCTGCCATCTTTTGAAATTGATATTCACCGCATCCGTGTCAATGATTTTAAATGTGTGAGATGGGGGACCAATAGGTACCTCATGTGGTGGGGAAGTTAGTTTGGTAGTCTTAAAAGATGAAGAGAATGGGTTATAAGAAGAAGGGGGTGGATTGAAGGATGAAGGTTGGTTATTCACAGGAGGAGGTATCTTAATAGAGGAGGTGTGGTTGGATGAAGAAGATTGGCTAGGTGAAGAAGAAGATGGTGTGGTGGAAGAATAATTGTTGCTGGAAGAAGAAGCTTGATTAGTGGAAGAAGATGATTGATTAGTGGGAGGAGGACTGGTGGAAGGTGGTTGACTAGTGGATGATAATGGATTGGAAAATGTGTTTTGGTTATGAGATGATGGTTTTGGATTATTGTTAGGGAGTGTATCAGGATCAATGCGTGTTTCATTAGGGATTATATGAGGTGGAGCATATTTATCTGTTGATGGACAATAGTGATCATGTCGATACTGTCCTTCGAGGAATCTACAATACTCAAAAGGTTGGGGATCTGCATGTAATGTAAATTCCTTGTACAAATGAGGAAACTTAATGCATTGGTGGAATGTTGATGGGATGGCTTTCATGGCATGAATCCATGGTCGGTGACCAAAGAATGTTATATGTAACTTCTACATCTACCACATGACAGACCGTGTCTAAGGTGATGGGTCCAACTTGGAGAGGCAATGTGATTGTGCCTTCATAACTTTCTTTCGCTATTATCATACCCATGAATGGTTATGATATTGTTTTGTAAATCATTTTCAGTGTAACCTAGACAACATAAAAGTTTCATGGAACAAATATTTAATGTTGATCCATTGTCGATTAAGACGCACTTGATTTTACGATGAGTTACATAACCCTCGACGTATAAAGAATGATTATTAGTGATGTTGGGATTAAGCAGGTCAGTGGGACTAAAAGATAAAATAGGATTGGTTGTAGTAAGATGTAAATTAAAGCTTGGAATTTTTGTGAATTGATGTCCTCGGGGACACGAGAATTATGCAATGTTCGCATAAGGATGCGTTGTAGTGCGGGAGATGAATTAATTAGTTCCATGATTGAAATTTGTATAGTCTTCTCTAATTGTTTAACAATATTAAATGATGGCGTAGGTTGTGGAGTGGAATTGGTGGTGGAATTAGATGGTGGATTAGGAGGTGATGCCGGGGATGAAGTGGAATATTTTTTTGTTGTAGGGACCCATATTTTTTCTATCTAGTGGTGATCACACAGTCAGTTCTGATCTTTATAGTTGCCACTAAGTCTTGGTCATAATCTATGGTCGAGATGACTGAGTCATACTCGACATTACTTGATGATTGACCCTTATCTTTTGAATTGTTATCATGGTTAGGGAATGGATTTTTGAACATGTGAAGTTTTTCATTAGGTGTTTTTGTCTCAGAAGTATTTTCAACTTCTATGTCTCCACGTTCAATCAGGTCTTGGATGTAATGGTGGAGTTGCATGCATCGATTTGTGGAGTGCCCTTTTATGTGATGGTAATCACAATATTCATTATCTTTATACCAATTTGGTTTGGTTTGTCCTTCTTCGAAGGGTTTGACAATGGGATATGTAATCATATTAGCATTTTCCAAATGATGAAAGACACTAGATAGACTTTCTCGAGAGGAGTGAACTCTCTTCATCGATCCCGAGAAGGAACTTCCTTTCTAGGGATAATGATTGGTTGTTTAGATTTTAATGTGTTGATGGGATGGTTTTAGACATTTCGGACATGGTGGGAATTAGTAATGCCATCGTTGATGATATTTGATTCGGTTAAAGAATTTAGATTTTCTGGTTTTGAGGAGTGTCTCGATAAGGTTGGTCTCTAAAGGGTGCTTTAAGTAAGCCCTTAGAAATGAGGGCTTTTCGATTTGTGTCCCCTTTTCGATGAATTCTTCAAAACTATTCAGACAATGCATTTGCATGTGGAATGATAATTCAACATTGAGATTAGGGACAAAAATGCTAACTAGTTGTCTCTCGGGTACTGAGTAGGGAAATCGACTTGCAATTCCACACCATCATTGTAAAAAGGAGGAAAAATTTTTCATTTGGCCTTTTCCTAGTGTTGCAAAGATCAAGCATGGTTATTTCTAAGTCTAGGTTATAGGAAAAATTTTTGACAAATTTCTCGATAAGTCTGTAAATGTTGTGACCGACCCTTTGGGCAGATGGAAAAACTAGTCTAAAGCTATCCTCCTAAACTTTGGGGGAATAATCGTAAAAGGTATGTGTCTTGATAGGAAACTTCCTGACATTGCATGTAAAATTCCTTGACATGTTCACGGGGGTTGCCTTTGCTTTTGTATTTATCAAACTTAGGGATTTTGAAGGATGACGGAAATGGTAATCGTGATATCTCTGTATCAAATGGATAAGGACACAATTCTTCAAAGTTGAATTGTTTTGATTGTTTTTGTAGTCCCTGAATGGTGTCTTTCATAAGTTTCCATTCTTGTGCGAATGGAGAAGCGGGGGACGGTTTATCAAACATGTCATGAGTATTGGAATCTAGATTGAGGTCTTTTAATCTTTCAGCTCTAGTCGTTGCTTCCTCAAGTTTCTTTGTTAAGTCTTGGATTTTAGTGAATAACTCTTTGGCGAAGAACCATTTGGATTGTTTGGTATTTCATTGTGATAACTTGATTCACCATTGTCGATGAGTTTGTTTAAATTTTTCGTCCCAAAGTCGGGGGTAGTTTTTCCCCCATGGCTAGGATGTATAACAGATATTCATTTTTGTTTTGTTCTATCACCCTATTGACTTGTTCTTGTTCTTCATTGGTGAGTTCTGGTTGTGTGACTTCTTCATCGTCATTTTCATGATTGTGACTGTGAGTGAATACCATGATGAAATGTGTTTGATTAAGCTGAAAAGTGGGTAGGAATTTTGAACAGGTGTGAGGAAATGAGAACTTCGATTACTTTGGATTTATCTTGAATAAGCTCGTGATGACTGATAAGGAGAGTAACTCAAACAAGTTATCTCAATATGATGATGATGTAACTCGAGATGAGTTATTAGAGGATTTGTTGCACATTGTGTAGATTTGGCTTAAACAAGCTCTGGACTATTGACGGGGAGAGTAACCTGAATAGGTTAATCATGATATGGTTGTGATATAACTCAAAATGAGTTATGAAAGGATTTGTGTTGGTTGTGATTTGGATAAACGTGATGGTGGACAGAATAATGAGTGAACTCAAACAAGTCACCCAATATTAGTTTGATATAGCTAGAAACAAGCTATGAAGGATGTTTTGACAATTGATGATATGGGGAGTGAATGCTAGTCACTCAATATCAGTTGGATATAGCCGAAGACAAGCTATGACAAATGTATTGTTGGATGAAGCAAGCTAATGAAATTGGTGTGATGTTTTGGTCTATGTTGTTGGATTGTTTGGATGTTTTCACTTGGTATTGAATTGGTCGAGAACTAATTTTTTGTGGAACACAACTAGGGTCTAAACTTTTATAATGAACACATTGATATCAGCCAAGTTTTATGATAAAACAATGCTAAACTATTTTGTTTTCAAACAGAAAGCAATCATGTGGATTCAATTGTTTTGGCTTATGAGGTAAATTCTTCAGGAATGATCATTGTTTCATGAAATCATACAAGTTTGCTATGAAATGGTGGATGCAGGATCTTATTACTCAAGAAGATGCGTCCTCCGATATACCCTAGTCTGATATACCTAATTGCGTATGGGGTAGAATTGGTATGGGGAACCCTTAAACTTGGAGGAGACTCACCAATTCTTACTTGCCTGTTTTGAGTGAATCACCACGTCCAGAACAGGTTTTGTGAAAAGGTGGAAGGTGATGGAGGGATGAATGTGTATGGTGTCCTTATAACTCCCTAAGATTTCTGAGGACAATACCAGAGCTTTTTATTCTGACTATTTAGGCGTGACTCGCATGCGCTGCATGACAACATTACCTATAAGTGAAGAGTAGGGGCGAGGTAAATACCGAACGTTGTGATGAGACTAGGTCTCAAAGTGCAATGCAGATGCAAATGATGTTGGTGCGTGGTAGTCAAGTCCACATCACCGGTGTAGCTTTGGTGGTGATGAAATCCACCTCGTCTATGTGTAAAAACAAAATGATAAAGTGATTAAATGCAAGGTTCTTTCCAACTTGAAATAAATCACTAGCAAAAAATAATTACGTACTTGAGCGTAATTTTTTTTTTTGGTTTTAGCAATTTTCTTTGAATGGTGGTATTTTTGTGGGATTTTTTGTTTTTTTTTTTTTGTTTTTGTTTTTGACAATATTCCAGTGAACGCGGTTCTACAGAAAACAAATTAGTAGTTATCCTGCAAACGAAATGTTAGAAAAGTGATCGTGGTTATTTTTGATTTTCCAGATCACTCGAAGGCGCAGGAAAAGAGCATACACAACCAATGACCAAACAAATATTAATAATATGACAAAGGAAAATAATGATTGAAATGACAGTTGGAAAACAAAGCTAGAGGATCTGCAATGTTAGAACAAGAAACTAAAAAATTGTGACCGTTTCTGATTTTCCAGATCACTCAAAGGCGCAAGAAAAGAGCATACGTGGATACAATTGGAATAGATTTTTTTTTTTTTTTAAATGTTAATAATTATTGTAATTAATCATGATTGCAAAATAGCGATAATGATTATTTTCACAAAAAAGAAAAATGATGAAAGAAGAGTGTGAAAACGTTACCTAGAAGTGTTGTCATGGAAAATTGAAATGTAAGGCGAAAAAAAATTAAAAAAAAAAAAAAAAATTGTTTTGCAGAGCCCGGGTGGCCTCACGTTTCTGATTTCCAAGATCAATTTTGAAGTTACGAGGAAAGAGCATACGTGTGAGGTTGTTATGTAAATAAAATAAATTAAAATAAAACTATAATTTTGTTGTTTTTGTTAAAAAGATAGGTGTTAGAAGAAATGAAACCAAAATTTTTCTGTAAGTCTAAATCTAAAAATTATTTTTCATTGCATAGATCTTTTTGATACCTTTCCATTAAAAAAATGAAGTCATTCCGAGTTTGGGAGAAAAATTTATGGCTTTCGGAAGATGGGCTATGGTAGCACTCTGAATGAAAATTTTGAACGTGAGAAAAACGTCCAGGAGCTAGTTTTTTTATTTTCTAACTTCTGTACTTCACCTGAGAAGCTAAAATTTTGACAACAAGGTTAAAAAAGAACAATAAATAGAAAGAAAGAGTTAGATCACAAAATTATTGACTAAAAAAAAAAAAAAAATGATTAACTTCCTACAAAGTAGTTATTTTAGCAAAAGTAAATAAATAAATGCATTTTCCGGATTGGTTGTCCCATGACAGTAAGATGATAAACTAATGACTAGTTCATGTGTTTCTATAGATTACGAGTGAATAGCAAAATCAGAACTAGGAACTAAACACCAAGCACCGAGGAGATCAAAGACATGATGAGCTTCATAGTTTCATTGTTGTTATAACCTGTAGATACACCACAAGACACCACACAACAAAAACACTACCCAAAGCGTGAAGGTTAACCAAAGAAGGCCATAAGGAACAGAAAATGAAATAATAACGAACAATAATAAACAAAGAACAGATAAAACCACTAATTGGGAAATTAATGGTAACAGATCGAAAGTAACCGGGCGTGCCAGAATGTAAGCTAGGAAAAATACACTACTAACAAGGAAGTAAAATACCAATAATCATACCTCCTCCTTCGCATTCCGTAGCAAACCTCGGAATGGGCTAGGAAACTTGGATTGAGCCCTGATTGTGTGATATGTAGGTGCTTTTCTTCAAGACGGAGCAAGACCTTCCTGCAACAACGATCCTCTTACTTTGCACCAGATGGGAAAAATGATTATGAGGCTATTTGGGCATTAGGATGAGGCAAAAGGATGTTCTTTGCTCAAAGGATGCAAGAACTTAGATATGGCATTCAAGCTTATTCTCCATGTGTTTAGAGGGGGGTAAGATAATATTTATAGCTGGGGAGTGATTAACTTAGAGTAATTTAAGTAATCATGGTTTGAAAATGTGGGCAAGATTAAGTGAGTGGTTTGAAAATGTGGGAAATATTAGATGAGTGGGGGCCACGAAGAATGGGTGAGGATTTGAATTATATTTTTAATTCATAAGTGGAGTATTTTAGGTGAGTGGGGACCACGAAGGGTGGGTGATGATTTGAATTTGAATTTTTAATTCAATAGTAGAAAAAAATAGAGAATAATGACATGTGGTGAGGATTGGGTTATTTTTTTTGGATTTTGAAATGGATAATTAATCAAATTATATTTGATTAATTCAAGAAAGTGTATTCACCTATTCGTACATGGCCTACGCGACCTCATTGATCTTCTATTCCACTTGGAAATGAGGAAGGGGAATTAATTAATTTAGGATAGATGTGAATTATGGTGTCTACAAGAACATTTGGGTCTCTACATCCTATTGAAACAAAAGAACCAATTGCTCCTTGCTCACCTATTTACATGGCCTCACGCGACCTCATTGATCTTCTATTCCATCACATCAGTGTAGGTCCATCACTAGGACAACTCCTTCATTTAGGCATACTTCACCACCTCATTTCACTCCACATAGGTGGCTACCACTTCTACATTTTACTTCACATAGGTCTCCATCACCTACACATTTTGTTATACAAATATGCCCACCATATACTCATCAGCTGCATGCATATAGGATTCATTCACCTACAACGTCTATCTCATATACCACCACTCTTAGAGCATGATCACACGCCCTTATCTCCAAAAACATCAGATGGAGGACCCTCCTCTTTCACTTTTATCGGATAGAAAATTCATCATCTAAAACTTTAGGGGGAATCACACCTATTCCCCCGTCATGACACGAGTCTTTTTTCTCATCACAACACATCTAGATATTTACACACAATGTGCACAACTTGATACACTATAGTATCATCATTTCACGATGACACACTCTTGTGGTTCGGTATAAAATTGTTTGTTGAGGAAATCCTATACAAATGGACCTCACACACAATACACAAAACACTACATATTACACATCATGACACATACTTCGCATCTGGTATATTTATCTCCTTCCCACAGCATCTACTCTACACACTCACGATACATATTTTTGACATCTACTTCTAGACACGTGGTCATTACCCTAAAAATCTAGTTCCATGGTCCATACTCAACTTCGAGGGTCTAAAACTAAAATTGACGTAACCACACTCATGGTTTCATTCATTCACACACTTACACTCTAAAAGTTGCACTTTGACAATCATCTCTTTCTACTACACCCAATTCAAATCATTTCCCGATGACGCACTCTTGTTAATGGTTCATTCTTAACTACCGAGGGGATACAAATAAATTAACCTTATTTCAAACATACACATCCACTCTAGGGGCACTCTTCTTCTATCATACACTTTGCATTCCATTCAATCTCATCCATAACAAACTACATATCTTGGTAAAATTTACTATTACTTTTTTAATTATTACATGTACATATTATAACAAATGTTAAATATGTATGTATGTCATTATCTTATTCTATACACACATGTGTGTTCACTTGATTTATATTTGTGATCTAATATTATATATATCCATACACATAGCATGGATGCTTGGTGCAATACATATTACTAGTCCAATAGTGGCTCCTGGGGAAATCCACTTTTGTACACTACAAGTGTTATAATTTTTCTCATAACACATTACTTTATCATATTAAACATGACTTGAAACTTTGTTTATCTCTCTAGCATGCTAATGGGCTTCATGTGCAACATTTTTTACATGCCAATTTATTGCTATGATTATACATTACATTGTTTCTTCTTGATTGTCACTATTTTCCATTATTTGCGGGATTTTCCCTTTGTCTTGTGTGCACACTTGTGCAAGTTACAGCCAATATGGCCTTAAAATTCTTGTGATGCCATGAGTGGTGTCCCATGTTTGTAACCCACTTTTCATAGTAAACATTCTATTCTTATGTCTTAGATTACAAATTGTCTTGTTCTCTACTAGCTTACATTTTCCATGCATGTTTTCTTGTACAAACACTTGTCTCCTAACCACTTGTTTTTCATGTGCCTTGGTTTCTACCAAGCACATTCCCCTCTGAGGAATAGTTTCAAGCATAATAGTTTGTCCTCCTTTGGGCCATATACTCCTTCAAAGGTGATGTCACATGCACCCCAAATGAGGGGGAATCATTTGGGTGAATTAGTCACCCCATATAGTGTCTTATAGTCATTACATAGTATAGTGTAACATCCCAACTTTTGGAACTCAATATTGAGGCTTAATTGGTATGATATTTTTGGAATTCTAATTTTGAATTTTTTTGGCATTAACTTATGTGTTAATTATTCCTTTTGGAATGTGGCACATAGTTTCATTTAAAATAAATAAATAAAATTAAACTTAGCCTAGAAGCTAAGTGGAGGCATTTATGAAGTTTAATTATGTTTAAATGGATTTTGGAATCCATGGAATAAAGGAGAGTTAGGTTTTGATGTTTACCATTTAGTATGGCGTGAAGAGAGGAGGAAGTAGAGGAGAGACCATGTCAAAAAAAATCTGCAAGATTTCATGGAAGTTTTACGGCCATTTGGAGCTGATTTTGGCCCTGTATTTTGGGGATATTTCCATTCTTTATTGCAGCAATGTTGGGGAGAAATTTTATAAAAAAATAAATAAGGTTTTGGAGTTTTATTTTTGTGTGGTGTGGAGCTAAGAAGATGGAGGAAGAAAAAAAGAGAAGGAAAAAGAGGAAATCACAAAGGGTTTTGGTCTTCTTCATCTCGAATATTTCAGGCAAGGGTTTCTTGTTTTTATCTATGCAATATTTTACAAGTAAATGCATATTCAGTTTATTCCTCTTCTGGGTAATGAGAAATCTGG
Organism: Taxus wallichiana var. yunnanensis; assembly: GCA_018340775.1. Classification (NCBI taxonomy): domain Eukaryota; kingdom Viridiplantae; phylum Streptophyta; class Pinopsida; order Cupressales; family Taxaceae; genus Taxus; species Taxus wallichiana. The sequence goes on from CM031242.1 coordinate 951,230,979, forward strand.
ATTATCTATTGTGGGTATTAATATTTTCGAGTTAATCCTGTATGGGTATTTGGAAAATATGTTTATTTTAATATGGGAATTTTATATTCCAGATCTCTCATGTAGGAGAGCCAGAGATTTCATTTTTTTAATCCTTACTGATAAATAGAATCCACGAGGTTATTCATTTGGTTGTTGAGAGAAGATTCCTTGACATTTTCGCTATGGGTTTTGGACTGGTCTCTAGGCTGCATTTTTAAATGTTGGAATGCTGCATTTTTGTTGATTCATTGGTCTGCTACAGCTGTTATAAGTTTTGTTATTGCTGCTGTGACAGCTGCTAAAAGCGTTACTTTCTTTATGGTTTTATTGCTGTTGTAATGATTGCTAGAAGTGCTATTTTTTTTAATTAAATTATTACTGCATTTCTTGTTGCAGCGTTGGCTGTTATAATACCGAGTTTTGGGTAATTCCTTATTGTGTGTAGTTAATATTTAATGTGTTATTTAGCTATAACACTAGCTGTCAAAACACAATGCTTTGGGGTGATTTCTATGCTCCAGGTTCTTTATCAGATTGTTTTCTTTCTTTATGCAGTGTTTCTTTTGCTAACTGCTGCATTTTGTCAAATGGTTAATGTGAAATCATTTTCATAGCATTTGAAAGAATGTTTTACTATGACATTTTGTCAAATGATTAGTGTGCAATCATTTGGATAGAATATTTAAAGAATCATGTGTTGTGGCATTACGTCAAACAGTTGATATGCAATCATTTGATTGTTGTTTATTTGTTGTTAATACGCTGCATTTTTTCAAATGATTAGTGTGCAACAATTTGGCTAGAATATTTAAAGAATCATGTGTTGTGGCATTACGTCAAACAGTTGATATGCAATATTTTGATTGTTGTTTATTTGCTGCAGTGTTTGCTGTTAATACGCTACATTTTGTCAAATGATTAGTGTGTAATCATTTGGCTAGAATATTTAAAGAATCATGTGTTGTGGCATTACGTCAAACAGTTTTTATGTAATCTTTTGATTGTTGTTCTATTTGCTACAGTGTTTGCTGCTAAAATTAATTCGATGGAATTGAAATGAATATCTTTATGGCATTTTACTATATTCTTTGGAACAAATTCATTTGAATTTATGTGAAATTATTTTATGGCATTTTATTATCTTTGTTGGATTGGATTCATTGGAATTTATGTGAAATTATTTTATGACACTTTGTCATGCTATTGAAATTCTTTCTTGGATTATATTGGAAGTTTATATTATGACATTTGGTCATACGGATCTCATGCATTCTTTGAGTATAAAAGAATTTGTTGTGCTGGTTGAAAATGCATTATGTTGCTGATCTAATTTGGCATATTGTTCTTTACGAGCTTGTGAAGTGAAGTTCATGACATGAAATTTTGTCATACAATTGATATGCATTCCTTGGATATATGTAAAGTTCATTATATGACATTTTGTCATATGGTTGGCATGCATTCTTGGGTATAAAAGATCTTTTGTTCCTCTTGGAAATTATGTTATGTTGCTGATCAGATTTGGCATAAAGTTCATTATAAGAATTGTAAAGTGAAGTTCATGTTGAAGCTTTGACAATTGGTTATCATGCTTTCTCCTTTTACATGGAGCCTATATGTGACATTTCTTCAAACAGTTGTTATGCTGATTTGATTTGGCATGAAATAATATTATGAAATGCATTTTGTAATCAGCCTTACGTGAGGTAAGTTTTATGCATTTTCATTTAAGATAGTTAAAGACACCACTCTTGAAAGATATTCGAACTTGGTTAGTTCTTGCATGTATACATGCTTTTTGAAATCATTATTATAATAATGAATGAATTAGTATCTTGATGCATGATTTGTATATTCTTAATACATTTTCATTTGGAGAATACTACATATATGAAAATGGAAATCCTCTTGCCGATTCGAGTTTGAGCTGACCCATTTGTGGAAAATACAAGCCATTATGGAGATAAGGGAAAGGAAAGAATCTGAAGGGATTCAAGCTGATTTCAGATCTTGATTAGTTACTTTTATATTTCAGTTATGCAATAAAGTACTTGATGTACTATTGGAATAATCAGTATATTATATAATCTTATGAGGCTCTTTACCATTGCATGTAACTTATAAGATTGTACTGAGATATCAAAAATAATGAAATGTCCTTTGGACTCAATGCTGATTTTTAGTAATATGTTTAGCACATATGATTTGTTTGTATAATTTTATGATTTGATTATGTGAGAAATCAACATATCAATTTAATAACGGGAATAATGGGAGTTAGAAACTAAAAATTGGACCTCGGTTTCGAGGTCCTCACAGTTGTATCGAGAGATGAGGTTGTATAATGCTTAGGCCTCTAGGAACGTTATCTAATACTTATCTTTGTACTTACCAGGAACAATTGTAAGAACTCGGAGCAGTGGTGGTGTGAATAATCCAAACCAAGGTCGTGGTGGCCGAAGGGGAGGAGCTGGAAGAGGTATAGGTAGAGGAGTTGGTGGAAACATCAACCCTATCCTCAACCCCACTGAAGAAGTCCTAAATGAAATTCTCAGATCACAACACTTTGCAAGATAGATTGACAACTCACGAGAGGAACCTAGAGAAAAATAATGGCCTAGGGGGTAGCCATGTAAGACATGACCAACATGAGGTAAACCTGGGAGACTTGAACAACCAGTTGCATGCTCATGAAGATTTACCCATAGGGAATAGAGTAATAGATCCCTTCCTCAAGGAATTGAAGAAAGTGCCTATTCCTAGATTCAAAGGGTTATCCACTAACTTGAGTGATAAAGTGAGGCTTGGTTGTTTAACTTACAACAATACTTTGGGCTGCATGATTGCAACTCCAATACCAAGGCCCGTATTGTAGTTTACCACCCTAAAGAGTATGGTGTCTGTGGTGGGCTCATTTGAAGCAAGTTAAGGGTTATGTGGATTCTACCATTACTTGGGAAAAATTTGAGAAGAAATTCGAACTAGATATGTCTCGGCTAATCACCAAGAAAGGAAGCAAACTGAGTTTCATAGTTTGAAACAAAATAACATGACTGTAGCTGAGTATGAAGCTCAGTTTTTAGATCTGATCTGTCATGTGGACTATATGAAGGATGAAGAGTCCAAGGTAACCAAGTTCAAACTGGGTTTGAGAGAGGTTATCCAAAAAGACGTAAATATGGTCAACCCTAAGAGTCTTGCACAAGTAGTTAGTGCAGCCTACAGGGCGGAAGAAAAAGAGCAGTCTCGATTAAAATACCGCCAGGAAATGAAAGAGAAGGCAACAAATAGTAAGAAGACTATTATTTCCTCTTCTGGACCTTACCGGAAACCTGATTTCAAAAGGACTGCTTTTAATGGCAAGCAAGAACAATGGAAAGTTTCATGGAAATAATAACCGAGGAGGGCCAAGGCCTCCCATTAAAAAACAACAAAATAATCAGTAGGCTGGTGGCAATAGATACACACCTGCTACAGGATCCAACAAGGTTGTTGGACATGTGGTAAGATCCATTACCAAATAGATTTCCCAGAATTCCTTGCAAGCAAGACAACAAGCCACCAGGTCTACGCAACAGTAGATAACCGCAAGCCTGAGCACCAAGCAACCCCTATTGAGACTAGAGGTAAAATCTTTGATGCTGAAATTTTTGTTCTATTTGATTCTGGAGCATCTGATTGCTTTGTGTCTCCTAGAATAGTGTAAAAGCTAAATCTTAAAACTATTCCTATGAAAGAAAAATAGCAAGTAGAATTTGGGACGGGTAAAAAAGTGCAGATTTCTAAATATTTAGATCAAATAGAAGTTGATCTAGGGATGTTTAAAACTAGATTAAATCTACATGTTGTTCCATTGGGATCTTATGATATGATTATCGACATGGATTGGTTGTAAGAACATAAATCTTAGATTGATTGTTTTGACAAAATAATACATTGTTTTGATGATTTTGGCTTTGAACAAGTTCTTTTTGGTATAAAAAATAGCAAGTTTTTACCAACTCTTTCTGCCTTACAGTTGAAAAGAGTAGTCTGTAAGGGATGTCTCTTATTTTCCTTACAAATGGAAGAGTATTTTGAGGTGAAGGAACCTATTTTTCATGATTATCCAATATTAAATGATTTTAGAGATGTTTTTCCCAAGGAATTGCCAAGTCTGCCCCCAAAAAGAGAGTTCAAGTTTTCAATAGATATCATGCCGGTTCAACCCCGCCTCTAAAGCACCTTACCAAATGAATACTGTGGACTTACAAGAGCTAAAATTCCAACTACAAGAACTTCTTGAGCAAGGAATGATTATACCAAGTGTGTCCCCTTGGGGAGCACCAGTGGTCTTTGTTGAAAATAAAGATGGTACATTAAGGTTGTGTATTGACTACCGCATGCTCAACAAGGTTACCATTAAGAATAAATATCTGCTTCCCGGGATAGATGATTTATTTGATCAAATGAAAGGGTCAGATGTATTTTCTAAGATTGACTTAAGGTCTGGTTACCATCAACTTAGAATCAAAGAGGAAGATTTGCATAAAACAACTTTCCATACAAGATATGGACACTATGAATTCATGATTATGCCTTTTTGTTTGACCAATGCACAGGCTGCCTTTATGAACCTAATGAATAGTGTTTTCAGAGATTTTCTGGATAATTTTGTATTAGTCTTCCTGGATGACATGTTAATTTATTCTATAGATGAGAAAGAACATGATAAACATTTAAGAATGGTGCTACAAAGACTCAGGGACCACAAATTATATGCAAAATTGTCTAAGTGTGAATTTTATAAAGATAAAGTGCACTACTTAGGACATATCATTTCTAAGGATGGTATTTCTGTGGATCCATCCAAGATTAAAGCGATTGAAGAATGGCCAGCTCCTAAAATGTGACAGAAGTCTGAAGTTTCATGGGTTTGGCTGGGTACTATAGAAGGTTCGTGAATGAATTTTCACGAATAGCCCATCCTATCACATCACTACAACAAAAGGGTAAACATTTTGAATGGACTGCTAGGTGTGAGGAATCCTTTTTAAAGTTGAAACATGCTCTCACTACAAGACCTATCTTGTTGTTTTTAGATCCAAACGGCCCTTTTGAGGTCTGGACTGATGCATCCCTAGATGGTTTAGGGGGTGTAATAACTCAAGAAGGAAAGGTACACGACTTAGAGTTGGCTTCAGTAGTTCATGCTCTTAATAAATGGAAACATTTCTTGTTGGGTAAGCCATTCAAACTTAGAACAGATCATAAAAGTCCTGGAGCATCTATTTACTCAAGACAACTTGAATGCCCGACAAATGAGATGGCTAGAATTGATTAGTGACTACGATATGGACATAAAGTATGTCAAAGGTAAAGAGAATCGAGTAGCTAATGCACTCACCGTAGAGTCCACTTTTTTGCTATTTCTAGAATTAATTTTTGCTAAAGGATCAGCTATTACAATGAAGAAAATAGATACTTTTCGGGGAAATGACTGAAAATATGTTGCAAGAAATAGCGGATAACAAGTATGTTGGGTACTCCTTGGACTTAGATGGTCTTCTAAGGTTCCAAGGTAGAATTTACGTACCTTTTGAAGGAAATTTCAGAACTATTCTAATGCAAGAAGTGCATCAAGCTCCTCATTTTGCACATCCCGGGGTCACTAAAATGACTCATGAATTGAAACAATTTTATTTTTGGCCTGGTATGAAAAAGGATGTGGCTATATTTGTTTCTAAATGTTTAGAATGTTAAAAGGTGAAAGTTGATCATTGCCATCCCGGTGGTAAGCTTTTTCCCCATGACGTTCCAAAAGACAAATGGGCAACTATAACTATGGATTTTATTTTTGGTTTGCCAAAATCTAAAAAGAGGCATGATACTATCTTAGTTGTTTCGACAAGCTAACAAAGGTTGCTCATTTTATTCCTGGTAATCTAACAGATGATGCACCTATACTTGCTGATAGATTTGTGAAGGAAGTTGTAAGATTACATGGAGTTCCTAAACTGGTTATTACTGATAGAGATACTTTGTTTATATCTTGGTTTTGGCAAACTCTAGCAGAATTGCTTTTTTTGGCACAAAGCTGCATTTTAGTTCTTCTTATCATCCTGCAACAGATGGGTAAAATGAAAGAGTAAATCAGGTATTAGAAGACATGCTAAGAATGTATGTTATGGACCAGAAAAACAAGTGGGAAGATTTTTACGCACTTAGTTGAATTTGCTTATAATAATACTTGTCATACTTCTTTGCAAATGGCTCCTTTTGAAGCTTTATATGGCAGAAATGTAGAAAACCCTTGGGGTGGGAAGGCCTTGAAAATCGAGTAACCACGAGGTCTTGATGTTTTAAAAGAATATTATCAACAAATGATTGTTATAAGACAAAAATTAAAGGCTGCAAGTGATAGACAAAAGAGTTATGCTTTGATAAGAAAAGGACTGAAAAGAATTTCAAGTGGGTGAAAAATTGTTTTTGAGGGTGAAACCTCATAAAATTTCAATTAAGTTTGGAAAGGCATCTAAACTTGCACCCATATTTGTTGGTCCATTTGAAATTTTAGAGAAAATTAGTGTTGTAGCCTACAGGTTAGCATTGCCTCCTTCACTTTCTAAAATTCATGATGTATTTCATGTCTCACTTTTGAGAAAATATGTGCATGATCCCTCACATGTGCTAACTTGGTAGAACTTGCAAGTAGATGATAAGCTAAATTTTCACTTGAGCCGGTAAGGATATTATTGCAGCGAAGCATTAAGTTGCGAAATAGAGATATCCAACAAGTTTTGGTCCAATGGGACAGCCTAAGTGAAAGAAGTGCCACTTGGGAAGATGCAGAGTATGTAAGAAATAACTTTCCATTTCTTTTTAAGTCTCGGTAATCGGGACATTACCCTTGTTAAGGGGGGGAGGATGTAACATCCCAACTTTTGGAACTCAATATTAAGGCTTAATTGGAATGATATTTTGTGGAATTCTAATTTTGAATTATTTTTGGCATTAACTTATGTGTTAATTATTCCTTTTGGAATGTGGCACATAGTTTCATTTAAAATAAATAAATAAAATTAAACTTAGCCTAGAAGCTAAGTGGAGGCATTTATGAAGTTTAATTATGTTTAAATGGATTTTGGAATCCATGGAATAAAGGAGAGTTAGGTTTTGATGTTTACCATTTAGCATGGCGTGAAGAGAGGAGGAAGTAGAGGAGAGACCATGTCAAAAAAAATCTGGAGGATTTCATGGAAGTTCTACGGCCATTTGGAGCTGATTTTGGGCCTGTATTTTGGGGATCTTTCCATTCTTTATTGCAACAATGTTTGGGAGAAATTTTCTAAAAAAATAAATAAGGTTTTGGAGTTTTATTTTGTGTGGTGTGGAGCTAAGAAGTTGGAGGAAGAAAAATAGAGAAGGAAAGAGGAAATCACAAAGGGTTTTTGGTCTTCTTCATCTCGAATATTTTAGGCAAGGGTTTCTTGTTTTTATCTATGCAATATTTTACAAGTAAATGCATATTCGGAGTTTATCCTCTTAAGGTAATGAGAAATCTAGATTATCTATTGTGGGTATTAATATTTTCGAGTTAATCCTATATGGGTATTTGGAAAATATGTTTATTTTAATATGGGAATTTTATATTCCAGATCACTCATGTAGGAGAGCCAGAGATTTCATTTTTTTTAATCCTTACTGATAAATAGAATCCACGAGGTTATTCATTTGGTTGTTGAGAGAAGATTCCTTGACATTTTCGCTATGGGTTTTGGATTGGTCTCTAGACTGCATTTTTAAATGTTTGAATGCTACATTTTGTTGATTCATTGGTCTGCTATAGCTGTTATAAGTTTTTTTATTGCTGCTTATAACAACCGCTAAAATATTTGCTTTCTTTATGGTTTTATTGCTGTTGTAGCAAATTTGAAGTGTTGTTTTTTTAAATTAAATTATTGCTGCAGCGTTGGCTGTTATAATACCAAGTTTTGGGTAATTCCTCATCTTGTGTGTAGTTAATATTTGATGTGTTATTTATCCGTAACACTAGCTATCAAAACACAAAGTGCTTTGGGGTGATTTCTATGCTCCGTGTCTTTGTCGATTGTTGTTTTGTTTATCTTTGCAGTGTTTGCTGCTAGTACGTTGCATTTTGTCAAATGGTTAATGTGCAATCATTTGCATAGCATTTGAAATAATGTTTTACTATGAAATTTTTTTCAAATGATTAGTGTGTAATCATTTGGATAGAATATTTAAAGAATCATGTGTTGTGGCATTACGTCAAAAGCGGTTGATATGCAATCTTTTGATTGTTGTTTATTTGTTGCAAAGTTTTCCGTTAATACGCTGCATTTTGTCAAATGATTAGTGTGTAATCATTTGGCTAGAATATTTAAAGAATCATGTGTTGTGGCATTACGTAAAATAGTTGATATGCAATCTTTTGATGTTGTTTATTTGCTGCAATGTTTGTTGTTAATATGCTGCATTTTGTCAAATGATTAGTGTGCATTCATCTGGCTAGAATATTTAAAGAATCATGTGTTGTGGCATTACGTCAAACAGTTGTTATGTAATCTTTTGATTGCTGTTCTATTTGCTGCTAAAATGAATTCGATGGAATTGAAGTGAATATCTTTATGGAATTTTATTATATTGCTTTGGAACAAATTCATTTGAATTTGTGTGAAGTTATTTTATGGCATTTTATTTATGTTTGGATTGGATTCATTGGAATTTATGTGAAATTATCTTATGACACTTTGTCATGCTGCTGAAATGCATTATTGGATTATATTGGAAGTTTATATTATGACATTTGGTCATACGGATATCATGCATTCTTTGAGTATAAAAGGATTTGTTGTGCTTTGGTTGAAAATGCATTATGTTGCTGATCTGATTTGGCATATTGTTCATTCTGAGCTTGTGAAGTGAAGTTCATGACATGAAATTTTGTCATACAATTGATATGCATTCCTTGGATATATGTGAAGTTCATTATATGACATTTTTTCATATGGTTGGCATGCATTCTTGGGTATAAAGGATCTTTTGTTCCTCTTGGAAATTATGTTATGTTGTTGATCTGATTTGGCATAAATTTCATTGTAAGAATTGTAAAGTGAAGTTCATGTTGAAGCTTTGACAATTGCTTATCATGCCTTCTCCTTTTTACATGGAGCCTATATGTGACATTTCTTCAAACAGTTGGTATGCTGATTTGATTTGGCATGAAATAATATTATGAAATGCATTATGTAAGTAGCCTTACGTGAGGTAAGTTTTATGCATTTTCATGTAAGATAGTTAAAGACACCACTCTTGAAAGATATTCTAAACTTGGTTAGTTCGTGCATGTATACATGCTTTTGAAATCATTATTATAATAGTGAATAAATTAGTATCTTTGATGCATGACCAGTATATTCGAATACATTTTCATTTTTAGAATACTACATATATGAAAATGGAAATCCTTTCAGATTGAGTTTGGTGACCCCTTTGTGGAAAATACAGGCCATCCTAGAGATAAGGGAAAGGAAAGAATCTGAAGGGATTCAAGCTAATTTCAGATCTTGATTAGTTACTTTTATATTTCAGTTATGGAATAAATTGTACTTGATGTACTATTGGAATAATCAATATATTATTTAAGCTTATGAGGCTCTTTGCCATTGCATGTAACTTATAAGATTATACTGAGATATCAAAAATAATGAAATGTCCTTTGGACTCAACTTTGATTTTTAGCAATATGTTTAGCACACATGATTTGTTTGTATAATTTTATGATTTGATTATGTGAGAAATCAACATATCAATTTAATAATGGGAGTTAGAAAAAAAAATTTGGAACTCGGTTCTCGAGGTCCTTACATACTGTGTACAAAAAGTCTTCAATTTCAGGGTTTAGAATCGACTTTGGTCCTTAGCATAATATAGGCACTAGATTCCTTCTTAGATTCCTATAACAAAGGGGTGGTTACAAAGAATTATTTAGTGTAGCACATTCTACAAAGACTCCACACAACAAATTTTTGACAGGGTAGATAGTCCTTTAGCTCAAAGATACATGCATTACATCTTATTTTCCCATCCACAAATTTCAATTGGAAATGGTAGGATCAGATCAGATTTTTACACAACATCTCCAATGGTCCTCTACATTATAAGAAGAAGTTAAAGTATGGAGGATGACACCATAATTTTCTCCCTATAATTCTTCCATATCATTAGCGCATGAGATTTCCCAAAAACTCGCTGGTGACACAACCGGCTTGAGATCGCCCAAAAACTCGATCATCAACAAAATGTATAGGATCATTTCTACACTCATTCGTCATCATGGATTAGGTGCACATGTTCCTTTTTCACATTTTTAAATTTACATACTTTTTACATATATACATGTGTATTTGACTACTTGTTCGTTCTTCTCTTTTATAGTTCCATATGTATGGGAAGAAGTAGTCAACATCATTCAACAACATCAAAAACATCACACAAAAAGCATCAAAACAAAAAAAAAGCACATTGGAAACATCTGTAATATGCATTTCTGACCTAGGGTTACCATCTCATCACTTTTTACACTTAATCATCTTTAGTCTCCACGCTCCACATTTTTATCACTCCATGTTTTTCCTTGTATCTCGACACGTTTCTCACCATCGATATACATGGTTATCATGTACTCATCCTTATCTAATTTATGTTATCGAACTTTCTCTCAACAACATAAAGTGGGGGAAAATGTAGACACAAAATCATGTTCTTTGGTTAATTATCTAGTCCTAATTACATACTATTGTTCATATGATTCCTAAGTAAGAAAAGTACTAATTAACCCATGTATTTTTCCATCTTTGGTTCCTTTCTACTACCATTTTTAGTCTTGTACACATTCTTTCTTAGTTTTTCCTTTGACCCTTCATTTTCTTTAATTCTGGATACTAGCGCCCGGTACTAAGAGGCCACCACCAGGCACCCTCATCCCCTATGCATGCTCCCGACCTCTGTGTACTTTACTCATATCTTTTGGGTCCTTTCTAGCTATTTGAGTATCTTATCTTTTTGGTAGTTGTCCTTTTCGAGGTTAATTACAAAATTCAATCAAAGGAATCATATAAATATAAAGTTATGTGATCAAAATAAGGGACCAAACACTAAGCATTAGCTATCTCCACCTAAGGTTACATCCAAAGGATATTCAAGAGTATTAAATCATCAATTCAAGGGAAAGTGACTACAATATTCGTGTACACTTCATAGGAGGGGAGTTTATTCTATTCCATGCACACATCTATTAAATTTCTTTACATCTAGTTACTTTTCTTACTATCAAGTGTGACATGCACAAGAGCCACCTAGGGCACAATTCCGCACACACACACATAGAACTACATTGGGTCTAAGATGTAGTGCAATACTTAGTCATAAGATCACCATTGTGACAGGTGAGGATAGTCTAACCCCTCATTTTACATCTTTCATTTTTAGGATTTGATGTATATTTGAGGGTTTTGTAGGTCAATACTTCATGTAGACGTTTCTAGTGACCAAAGGCAAAGGACAACAAACACTTTGCTGAACCAAAGAAAGATTTTTTTAATAATTCCATGATCACAAGAGCCTAATATAGATCTAAGGCATCCAAAATTCCCCTACCCTTTTTTGGGTGCCCCATTCCAACTTATTCCTCAAGATCTGCATTTTCTTGAGTCTCTATGTGATACTTGTACCTCCTTGTTCATTGGGTCAACACTTTGGCACACTTCATGTTTTATTGCAAATCATCTAAGGCTCTTCTTACCCTCTTTGCAATTAGGGTTTCACATTACATAACTTAATTTTCTTGGTTCATTTGTTATATTTAATTGTCATTTATTTATTACTACAATAGTAATCAAATTAGGCATATACATTCATATTTCACTTAATCACGGAGTTACCTCAGATCATATTCGACCATGGGATGTTGACATCACTTGTTGATTGCTAGAGTAGTTAGATTCAAACCTTCCGGCTACCCACTAGAGAGATGAATGTGAATCTCGAGGAAATTTATCGAGATTCTTCGAGGTCCGATCCAAGGTAGTTTAGATGTGTATGATGGGTAGTGTGACTAGATTCTAGGACACATCTAGGATTTATTAATTTGATAGGATATACCTCGAGAGGGTATGACAAATGCATTTATACACTATTTTGAGAGTCGAGGATTGTACACATTTTTGTTTATCTTATGGCTCTTATCAACGGCTATTTTTGCCTTATAAGACTAGTACATTCTTTCATCTAATCTTGATATTGATTATCTAAAATATGTATTTTAGTAATAATCTAAAAAGTACAATAATGTAATAGCTGAAATATAAATGCTAAGTAATTTATTTAATATTTTAAATGAAATAAAATGAAAGGGGAAAGGTACTAACATGACTTAGACTTACCTTGCTATGATATGGGACTAGGCAGAGTGATGAATCTTGAAGGATTTGAGTGTCATAATGAACATTAGAAAATTATAGAAATGGAAGATCTAGCCGGAATGGGGTTCCTGGTGAAGGACGGGGGGCACTGTGGGAGACTAGTCTAAAATATAGGTTCCTTGGTCCGAGGAGTGACTTATAAAATAAATTTGATTTGGTCACTAAACCTTTGTAGTACTTCTCCTTTGATCATTTTGGTGTGGCACTTGGTTTTCTAGTGTCATTGTAAGTCTGAAATGAATAATCTCCTACAAAACCCCACACAAAAACATCAAAACCTAAAAAAGAAAGATGCAAATGAATGGATCATATTTTCTCAACTACCAATTGGATGGACTTATGACTGAGCATTGCACTACATCTCAAACTCGATGTAGTTCTATGTTCTTTGTGTGTGCAATAGTCGCCTAGGGTTCCCTAGCACCAACGCCGCTAAAGTAGTGAAAAATAACTAGATAGAAATATAGAGTGGTGGATGGAATAGAATAGACTCCCCTTCCTATGTAATGTGTGATGCAAAATAGTTCCCGAACACGAGTCCCTTGCCTTATGTAGATAGATATCCCCTAGTATAGGTATTCCCCTATAATATAGTATGTATGTTGTGTTTATATAGGAATCTCTTGCTCAAATTTTGACACTAATGATCCAACATATGGACTAGTACCTAGGGAATGGGAAGGAAAATCGTAAAGACCTGACCTTGAACATATTAATTATAGCCAAACGTGTATGCGGGACTAGGGTTCCTAGAAATAAGGACCGAGGGTGCTCTGGGCACCTAATCAAATACTAGAGGTGAAAAATGAGTAAATAATGATAGGTAAGATTACGAGAGATGACCAAAATTTTGCAAGTGAGTGATAAGCTGTGAAAGACACACAATAATAATGACCAACTAGATTGATGACAAGACTAGGGCATGTGACATTAGTGAATATGTTTCTTACGAAAGATCCATATATAAAGCAACATACTCGGCGGTATAGTTATAGTATCAAGTGCATGATTTTGTGACTAAAAATAGGAGTTATACATCCGCTAATGGATGGAAAGGTTTTTTCTTGGGTTCGGTGCATACATTGGCCCACTTATATAGGGAGTTACATCGATTTCCTACAAAGGGATTAAGAGCCTCAATCCTATGACCCTATTAATAATATGGGCCTAGGAAAATATTGTCATTGGCCATCCTCGGGGTCATTTACAATCCGAGAGATGAAAAGGATTCGTCTTGTCATGGTGGGAGCTAGTGGGGGCAAATGTGAGGAGCAATATGGGAGACGTCACCTTCTACAAGCCAACATTTGATGACCTGCGATTCTGAGATGATTACATGGCACCCCTATTATTTATATAAGTGACACATAGAAGTGGTAGAGGTGAACATCGTGGAGGTATATCACTACGATAGGAATCCATAGTCATATTTTGGAGTGGTACGGGGTGGACAGGGTGTAGCAATAGCTATGCATCATTTAGGGGATCCCATACGATGATAGATGGTACATGCATGTAACACGTGAGAAGTTTTAATTTTTGTCCCCAAATATAACCCATGGTAGTACGAGAAATATTTAATTGTGTGGTCCCACGGGTATGGGACTCGCATGCTCAAATTTCAGATCCTAGTACCATAGGAAACTACCTAACCCGATATGCAACCATGTTATCGAGGTGGTGACCATTCCACATGCGCAAGCATTACAACAAGAATTTTTGAAAAAATAATAGAGGGTGGAGGACAAAAACTACAAGATAGGGTCGATTAGGGTGGGAGGATGTCGAGGGAGAGCATGCACAGGACAAGGTGAGGAATAGGGTTAAGGCTAGACACAAGTACAAACTTTGCATGGTCCACCCGCATAAGGACATGGTCTTCTAGGATAACAGCCCCACCCATATAGTAAGATCCACCCATGATACAACAGTCCATATATAGGTGACCTAAGTACAACAACAAAAAGTACCCTTACATCATTTACAACAATGGGTACCTACACAAATTTCACCTTCACCCCTAGAGAAGGTAGTCCAGGTTGTATAGCAAGTCACGAAGGTGATGGGATGGAGTAGATATTACACAGGGGACACCAATACAGATATGTGTGCTTGGATTTAGGTTTATTCTAGTAGTGGGTGGGCCATCGGTGGCGGTTACTGAGATGAAGAGAGATATGGACATGTTGTGTGGTGATGTGGATTTCATCATAGTATAAACCTTGTAGTGATAAGTAGAGCAAGGAGTTACAGATTAGGCTACCTCCAAACATCAGCTACAATAGGCCATAGTAGAGTGAGATCATATCACATTAGAGAGGGTACATCTAGTATATGTGAGGACATAGCTATAGGTGGAGGTGGATTTCATCATAAGTGAGCGGGATACATATCAATGTGCAATAGGGGTCGGCCCTAGATATTTCGTTTATGACTTTGTGGCGGATTTTGGTGAGGTGGGATATTAAAGGGATTGTATTAGGCTATAGAGCCTAAGGCTCAGAGGAAGTTCCTTACAATCATATCATAGGTAGCAGGTCAACAAGGTCTCACAGACCTTTAAGATCAGCCAGATCAATGCAAATGCCCCAACCTGGTCTAAAGCTAGGTAGTTCTGGTGATCAAGAGAGCCAGGATGTCTCTATGATATGTACTTGATGTAGATGCAGATGTTTTTATTTTTGTATATGCCTCATAATGAAGGAACATTTTTACTCGATGTATATGATGTTTATTCATATGCCTTGAGATGAAGGCACATATTTTTGATTTATCAAGACACTTTTTGATTTATGGATAGTGATGATATTGACATGTATTTATAATATGCATTTTTATAGTCATTGATGATTTTATGATATGGATATGATGATGGACATTTTTGTATATCACATTTTGATTTATGAGATATTTATGTTTATCCCATATTTTTATTATGGATTATGATGAGAGGGGATAAAAATAATCCCTATTTCCCCATTGATGATATGATATGATTTTATCTTAGCATACATGTGGTTTTTCATTTTACAATGATGTCGCTTAACATTTATTTATCATATGATGAGTATGTGATGTTATATGTGATGATAACATATAATGTACCAAAAAATAAAACAAGCACACACGAAAATTTTAACAAATCTAAAATATATACATGCAAAACAAACACAACATGACAACACAACAATGTACAAAATAAATAAATAGGTAAAACACACCATATATGAACAAGTATGAATTAATTCACACCAAATTTATATATGAACTAATATTTTAATAGCTCACCGGAATTGGTCCAAATACATACCCGAAAGAACTAATCTAATGAATTAAACAACAGATTAATCTAATCAAGTAGGAATTAATCTAATCAAGTAAAGAACATACTAATCTAAAAACATGTAAGACAACACATTATATTTATGAACAAAATGGAGCATGTACAACAAAAAAACAAGAAAAACTATGTATAAACAACCAAGAAAGAAAGCATTACTTTGTTTTTGTGGAACATTTTCAAACGTTTTGCATTATTTTAGTATTTTCACGAGATAATGTTTTACTATTTTTGAGTTTTCGTGAGACAAATCTGAACTTTTTCTAGGTTTTTCCAAACATATTTGACTATTTTTGAAGTTTTCTAAAAACAAATGAAGCTATGCATACAAGAGAACAAAGATGCATGGATGCCCCTAGCGATAGATGTGAGTGTACAAACACAAAATCCATGCATATGTACAGGAAAGTGAAAATGTGAAGATGCCCCTAGCATTAGCTTGGAATGTACAAGAGAAAACTCTTCGCATATATACAAGAGTAGGATCAACCGGATCAAGGCCATGAAGCATAGGATCAAAAAGATCTTAGATACAAGGGAAAAATAGCTTATGATAAAATTATTTTTCCCCTAGGTGTGATATGCTTGTGAACAACAAACCCTCCTAAGGCACTAAAAACTAGTTTTTACCAAAGGGCTTGTCCAAAGTGCCATAATTGCGTTGTTTTTACACTTGGATGAATATATTTCTCTTTACTTTTTGATTGATTTTTTTATTTTTATTTTTTAATTTTTAATAGATCTCCATGCCTAAGTATAAAAACACTTAAGATGCATGAAATTAATGGGTTCTTGAACTTAATCACCATCAAGATTGAAAAATGTATAAGAACCTTAACTAAATTTAATGATCACAAAATTTGGTCCTAACTAGGTTAGGTTCAAACTTGCGTTTCTTTTTCACTATTTTGTGGTGTTGAACTGATTCTCCTTCAAGACAAGGTCTCTGCGTCAAATGCGTGAGGTATGATGTGTTTTTGTAGCTTTTACATGCTTGATTCTTATACACTTTAAGATGATCTAGAGCATGGAGGTAATTTTAGTCCAAGATCTCTAACTCTTTCAACCTATCCACTATATATTATTCCTATTTACCAGATATTCTCTCAAGGATATGTGTAAAGAAGGAAGCACGATCTCAAGCGATAAGATGGCCTATGTGCCAAAATCAAGGGAATATGGATTTGCACCCGTAAGAGCGTGGATGGATGTTCTATAAACCCAGAGGGAAGGATGATTTTGTAGGCGCTAATTACAACTAATTTTATTAACCACCTTCTCCATGCTAAGAACAAGAGTCTTATTCCTATCCATTACTTGAGGGTAATAGGGTTTGACCATTCTTGTCATATTTATAAGTGTTGGCATAGTGCCTTCATTTTTTTATTATTGAAAGAATTACGTTTTCGAATACAATGGCATAGGGAATTCCATAATGACAAATGATGTGATTCATTATGAATTTGGAAATTTATGCACCGGTGACATAAGTAAGAGGAAAAACCTCTACCCATTTTGTAAAATACTCAGTGGAAGTTATGATGTGATGGAAACCATAAGAGGAAGTGGGTGTAAGATTACCAATGACATCAAGTGCCAACTTTTAGAATTGTCGTGGTGTCATGATGGGTTGTAAATATTACGTTGAAGCATGTATTAGGTTGCCATATTTTTGACATAGCAAGCATTTCTTGACATACTGATAACAATCAATTTCCATAGTAGGCTAGTAATATCCTACTCTCAATAAATTCTTGGAAAGAACCATTCCACTTATATGGGCCCGCATATTCCTTCGTGTACCTCTTTTATAGAGAAGATGGATTCTTCCGAGTTAAGATAGTGTAAAAGGTTCCTGTCATAGCCTTGATGATAGAGAGTGCCCCCAAGTAGGGTATAATGATATATGCATTAGATGAGGTTATGTTTTTCGGAATGGGTAATGTTGGGAGGAAAGGTTCCATCATGTAAGTAATTAAAAATATCAAGATACTAGGGGGATAAGGGACCAACAAATTCACATACCAAGCAATATTTTGGCATGTCGTATATAGGTATGTCAAATGTTCCACAAAGAATGACATGTCATTGTTTCTTGGTGGAATGCGTAGAAAATATCCAATTGTAGCCATGGAATCTACTGAGTAATTCTTTCCTCTGGGTAATTCTGGAAGGTGATTTTTATAAATAATTCCTTTAAAGTATCAACCAATTTCTTGTAAGGGATGAGCTTCTCATCCTTGACCTTATACTCATCATTCACTTTCTTGATGATCAATTGAGAATCACCTATAACATTGAACATCTGATATCCCACCATATAACAATTTTTAATCCTATAATGAGGGTTTCATACTCAAATATTTTATTAGTGCATGGGAAACCCATCCCGAAGACTTGAGGAGTCAAATCATCCATAGGAGTGATAAGAATAAATCCTACTTCTAAGCCATGAAAAATGATTGATGGATCAAAGTATATTTTCCATGAGATGGATTCTTCAATATACATCATAGAAGCCTCCGAGAAGTCATCGACTCAATGGTTCATTTCCTGTCAAAGGGGCTTCAACTCCTTGATCTGGAAACACTTTCCCTTTGATTGATTTCTAGTTGATGTACTCAATATCAAATTCACTAAACAATATAATCCAATTAGCCATCCTCCAAGTAAGTGTGGGTTTAGCTAATAGATAATTGAGTTGGTCAAATCTAGATATAAGCTTAGTATTTTTATTCAACAGATAGTGATGGATATTTTGAAATGCAAAAACAATGTCCAAGAAAGATTTTTAATTTTTGAATAGTAGAGCTCATAAGAGATCAAATTACGGCTAAGGTAATAGACATATTTTTTTTTTATTTGGATCATATTGAGCTACAAGTGCGTGTATATAAAATTAGGTAGCTGAGATATATATAGCATGTGGGTTCACCCGGGGTTGGTAGCATTAGATCATGTGGGTTAGCTAAATAATTTTTGAGTAAGGTGAACACTTGTTGGAATTCAGGACCCTAGTGAAAGTAAACATCTTTCTTGAGAAGATGTGTGAATGAATGGCATTTATCTATGAGTTGGGAAATGAATATGTGGATAGCTTGGATTTTTCCTTGCAAACTGTGCAACTATTTGAGGTTCTTAGGAGGAGTTATTTCAATAATAGTTTTGACCTTTGCTTTGTCCACCTCGGTTCCTCTCCTAGAAACTATGAAACCTAGAAATTTTCCTGATAGCACACCAAAGACAAACTTCTTTGGGTTAATCCTAACCTTGTAGTCTCTAAGACATTAAAAGATACGCAATAGAATTTCTGGATGATCTGCTCTAGTCGTAGAATTTCCCAAGATTTCATCAACATAGTCCTTCATAATATCATTCAACATGTCATGAAAGATGAAAGTCACGGCCCTTGTATAGGTGTAATCGCATTCTTGAGGCTAAAAGGCATGACTTGGTAACAAAATGTACCCCAAGGGGTAGTGAAGGAAATTTATATTGGTCCTATTCTATAATTTTTATCTGATTATAGCCTAAAAATCCATCCATGAGGGATATCATTTCATAACTGCAGTTGAATCAAAAATCATGTTAATATTTGGGAGAGGAAAGTTATCTTTTCGACATGCCTTGTTGATGTCTCAAAAATCCATGAAAATTATGATACTAATTAGTTTCTTTTCTACGGGAACTACGTTGAAATCTATTACGAGTAGTCAATAGGTAAAATGAATACTATTATCAATAATTTTCAATCTCTTATTTGACTAAAAGAGGTATACAATGTTGCATCTTGCGAAGTTTTTTTCTTAATCAGCTTTGTTGATTTGTGCATAACTAAGTTATGCACTACCAAAGAAGGATCCAAGCCTGGCATGTCCACATAGGACCAAGCAAATATATCTGAGAATTCTCGAAGAAGCATGAAAAAAATATTGTGTTCATGTGTTGAGAGAGAAGCTCCTAGCTTAACTATTTTAGGCTCCTCTTTTATTCCAATGTTAACATCAATAGTCTCCTCCACCAGAAATTTTTATTCATATTATATATGTGTAGGATCGGGGGATTGAGATCTTCCTTTAAGGGTTCTCAATGATATTTTCACACTTAGACTGGTCACTTTTTATAACCGTTGACTTTTCAATTTGTTTTTATGTTAGTTCCTCAAAGAGGTTTTCACTATGGGACTTCTACTTTTTATTTTGTCGAGGCTTTTTGGAAGATATTTTTCCCTCGTTTTATTTTTTATTTTGTTGACCACATAACTCAACCTCCTCCCCAAAATATGTTTCTACATTAAGGTTGATTCGAATCCTTTTTCTTGGTCGCCAATGCGAACATCATCATAGAGACCCATAAATTCACCAATTTATTCATCATTCTGGAAGAAATCAATTGCTACATGTTTTTATTGGTAGTGGTTTACAAGAGATGGGTGAACAAGTTTCAATTTCGGATTGGAAGGGGATACAGTTAAAATATCCATTTCAGTAACAAGTTAGTGGAGGCAAGGTATTCATAGAGATTACATTGGTACTTTGTTTCTCTATCGTAACCTAATAAACTATCATCGTGTTCAAAATATATGGCTTCGACCTCCGGAGGATGGGACCCATATGGTCGAATACCAAAACCATATTTTTCTACCTTGTGGTGGGGTATCAGAAGAGGATTCTGCGTACCCTACTCATCTACGTTGTATTCGTATCCTTGGTAACCCATGGCATACATCATCTTGTTAGGGATGGCATATTTAGGAGCTTGATAGCATGAGGCTATCTCATCATCAGGAGACCAAGATGTAGAAGTTCCATGTGGTTTCTCATATTCCAAAATACAACCGGGAATGAAAGTGTTGATGTTACAGTGTTCCTAGGAGTGATGATATTGATAACTGGGCCTACCATACATCTTGGGTGATAGGGGAAGATTGGAAAATAGGAGAGCTTGGTTGAGTTTGTATTCTCTGCAGATTAGTTATAAGTACCTTCGTCTCCCATAAATAGAAGGGAGATACAAATGTAGAAGCACCATTATCATGCAAGCACAATGTATTTGGATCAATGTGGGGGAGATAGCCTCAGATTGAACCTAAACAACTATTTCGGTTGAGGAAATTCATATGTAGCTGGGAAATAACCTGACAATTCTCTACAATGGGAAAAGGATTGGGGATTGCCAAGAATTGTAAGAGTTATTCATTCATGGTACATTTTGATACATTGATGGAAAGTTGAAGGCATTACCTCTATCGCATGAATCTATGGGTGACCAAGGAACATATTATAGCATAGTTCCAAGTCCAATACGTGGAACATGGTATCGTGAATAGAAGGCCTAACTTCCATAGGAAAATTAATTGTGATAGCTAACTATCTGTTCACATTATCATAAGCCTTAATGGTGATGAAATTAGGCTCCAATTCAAAGGTCAAGTATGTCCCAAATGTTTTATGAGCTTCAAAGAGAAAATATTCAGACATATCCGTTGTCCACAAGAACCTTTTTTTTAATCTTTTTACAAGTAACAATCACTTCAATGTACAAGGGTAGATTATTTGTATGATCATCCATTGGAATCTCATGTTGGCTAAAGGTAATATGTTCAGAAGGAGAAAGTCCCATGACCAAGGCTTGGAAGTGTAAAGGGTCAATATCCATTAAAACTCCTGGCCCTTGAAGATTTTTGTAAATGATCGCTTATGAACATTGGATATCTTAAGAATATCCAAGATGGAAATCTTGGTAGTAGTCTTCTCAAGTTGTTCAAGGATATCATAATGACTATCCTGAGGGGTAGGTAGAGGAGGTTCTGAAATAACAAGGTGAGCATAATATGTTACCACAACACACTCTCGTGTCTTGATCTTAATGGTATTCACATGCTCAATAGTAGGATGAACACAACCAATGAGGGAATCACAATGATGTTTTATTTCATCGGAAAAATAGTTGGTGTTTTTATTTTGGGATGATAGACCTTGAGCTTAAGTTTTCTATGCTTGTTTATCCTTTATGATTGGATCTTTATAAATTCCCAATTTTTGGTTAGAAGATTTACTGGGTGCAGGAAAATCCATCTCGAGATCTTTGTTGTCAATGAGATCTTGAATGTAGTGTTTTAGCTTTAAACAATTATATGTGGTATGACCCTTAACATGATGATATTCATAGTATTCATGGTCTTTGTACCATGATGGTTTTAGTGCATCATCTACAAAGGGTGTAGTGTTAGGGAACTTAACCATGTTCACTGCATCTAATTGTTTCAAAATAGATGACAAGGAATCCATAAGAGGAGTGAACACTTGACGTTTGATTTCAGGTGTAGCTGGTCCTTTAGAAAGTTTCAAAGGAGCACTATTTTGGACTCCCCTGAAAATTTTTTTAACTGTAATGCCATCGCGTACAATGTTTTTCTTCTTGTTGAAGAACTTGGGTGTTTTGGTAGGTTTGGACTCATGATTATCTCTTGAAAATGGTTTCAAAGTCCCTTTAGCTAGCAAAGCCTTTTAGCTTCCTTTCTCAATGACTTCTTTAAAAGTGCTCACACAATGCATTTACAAGTGGAAAGAAATTTTAGGATGTAAATTTGGCACAAAAATAATAACAATTTGTTTCTCTAGAATGGATCAAGGGAAGCGACTAGCTAACCCTCACCATCATTGTAGGAAACCAGTGAAGTTCTCATTGTTACGTTATTTGGTGTTGCATAAGTCTAACATGGTGATGTCACTTTCCATATTGAATGAAAAGTGGCACACAAATTTTTTTAGCCAATTCAAAAACGTGAAGATAGACCCTTTAGGTATATGGAGGAACCATTCAAGTTCTTAGCCCATAAGGCTTCATGAAAATAGGTGAATAAGGTAATTTTCGCTATAGGAAACTTCTTAGCAAGCCATGAAGAAGTATTTGACATGATTGCATGGATCACCTTTACCCCTATATTTTTCAAATTTAGGGCATTTGAAGTGAGGAGGAAAGGGTGTACATAAAATTTATTTATAAAAATGATAAGGACATAGTTCTTCAAATTGATATTTCTTACTATGTCCAGCATTGTTTTCTTGAAGGCTTGTAAGGGAATTTTTCATAGATTGCCACTCTTGGTCAAATATTTGGCCATGCAAAGGGAGGTTGACATATACACATGATTAGATTTGGATGTTTCACCCCCATGGATTTTAGTGTAAAGCTTATTATATGTGACCTTATGTTTCTCATCATGCACAACCCTACCAGTTTCTTTATGGACATGGTAAGTCATGTGTGCCAATTAACAACTAAGGGCTTGTATTTGTTATTGAACAGTGACTTCATCATTTTGGGGTTCTCGCTTGAGATTTTCGTGAGAGGGGTCGTTCATGATATTAATTTTCAACTTTATCTTCACGATTAATCTTAAGGGGTGGTAAGCGATAGCCACTAACATTTTTATGGGTTGATTCCTCTTCATTGTTATTTCACCGACAGAGGTAGAAACATGGACTAGATTTAATATGTCATCTATTGATTAAGGGGGACATTTTGCTTCTTCTTCCCCGTGGACCATGTTTGCGTAGGATGGTATGGTTATTGTGGAAATTTAGCCCATAATTTTATAACTCATGCTAGCACCCTATCCCTTTTATAGGAGAATTAAGTTTTCCATGCATTTTAGATCAAACTCAAAGTTGTCCTCGGGGATGTTTCTTCATTTCCACTATGATCAATAAATTCTTCTTCTTCAAATAAGGGTTCCAAATTTGCACCAAGGTAAGTATTTGATCCTAAACTTCTATGTCCCATTATTGTAATAAGAGGCATAGTAGGGAATGTTTTACTAAGGTTTGACAAATGTGTACAAGTACTACAATGAACCTAGAAAAAACCAAGCAACGTGACAACTGAAAATTTCACAAAGAAATTCAAATAACCAAGGTATGAATCAAGGAATCAAGGAATCAAATAATTTCCCAAGGAGATGAAAATGTAGGATGAAAGGTCACTAAAGAAAAATCCAGCAAGTTCCGAACAAGGAACCAATCACAAAAGAACCTACATCCAATATTTTTTCACTCAAATATTGTCTCAAATATTGTTTTGCTCAAGATGATACCACAATTTCAATATTTAAATCAATTTTGTGGACAAACAAGATTTAAATATTAAAAAGGGGTTGAGGTGATTTCCACAATACAAGGTATACTTAAACAAGTTCTATTATAAACAAGGTCCATGTTTTGAAAATGGAGGTTACAATTATGAGAAACACAACAATACCATTTGAATACGTTAATCAATTTTTAGGAAAAACAAGATATTAGTGTGAATAAATTATTGATACAAAGGCAAGCAACATAACTACATCACCTTTCAAAACTCAATGAAATGTTTTGAAAAAAAACAAGGGCTAGGTATAACAAGGATTTAATAATTTGTGAGTAACATAACAATACAATTTAGACACGTATGCCAAGTTTAAATAAAAACAAAGTGTAAGCATAAAAAATGTATTTATATAATGCAAGTAACATAACGATGTAAGGGAAAATCAAGATAAGATAACCTAGATATAATGAGATGTATCAATATGGGTATCAAGAGAAGGATAACAAAATATGAAGACGTACCAACACACTTTTAATACCTACTATCGTATTCGTAATAAGGAAGGATGTAAGAGGGTGTAAAAGTGGTGGACACGATTTTTGATACACTTTGCATGTTGCTCTCATTTGACCAAAAGTGTCAACAAGAGGAAAAAGGAGATAGTATAAGTGGTGATAAAAATAAAATACGTAACCTAAGTTAGAAAATAGGAAAAAAAATTGCTTTGTAAGTTTCGTGATGAATAACATGTGGCAAAAAATTCAATGAACTATCCCCTTGTTTGAATAACAAGGTTTTGAACCCAAAAACGTTTTTGCTTTGTGAAATGTCTTTAGAACATGATTGGATAAGGAAAATTTGGCCCCAATGCCAAATGGCTACCTAGGATTTTGTTCTCAACACTCGCCAATAATTGTCTAAGAGAGATACACTTCACTAGATAACTCCTAGACGAAGTACCATTACCCCACAATCAAATTAATGAAAGAGGAATCATACAAACATTTTGAAACACTCCTCATGGGAATTTATAGTTAGGTAGGTAGTGGGGAACATCCCATTTCATCCACCATTTCCTCAAGGCATGGACTACTTTGAGGTTCCTGTGGTAATCCTTATAACAAGTTTTATGGATTATGCCAAGATACTTCCCACTGATTTAGAGAGAATGAGTTTTAACCCTTATCCAAACCTTTAAATACAATGTTTTGAATAAATTGGTGTGTTTTTTTAATCTTTGATCAAAAATGTGGTTTAGTACACAATTGGGAACCTATAACACACTTTAGTTAGTATTGTTTTGATGTGATTATTTTACAAACGTATGGTTATGTACTCAAAAGTTAGTATTTTTCCATGAAACCTACAATATTTTGAAACATGATCAAGCTTGTTTTTTATTCTCAAGAACGTCAAAAGATGTAAGAGAAGAGCAAACATAATGTTGTATCCAACTATTATAGAGATAGAAAACTTAAATCAAATTACCAATAAATGTTTTGTAAAAGATACACTCCCTTAAACAAAATAAATGATGAAATTTCTAAGCTAATCCAAATGTTAGAAAATAAGGCCAAAATTGCTTTTGATTCTCAAGATCACCAAAAGGTGCAAGAGAAGAGAATACAAAAACTATTAGAGTAGGTATTTATCTTAGCTCATGTTCACCTAAGTACTTCATTTACCTTTATTGTATTTATCCTCACCCACTTATGTGTGTGGATATTTATTTTATCTTATTTAGATATTAGGAGATATTATCTAGTTGTTAGGTATAGTTTTTTCCTTCTTTCCTTGATCTATAGTATTGACTAGATCCTTGATGTAGTTCTCTCCTAAATCTATGGTCTTGACTAGTTCTTTGATGACTAGTTATTTCCTTGATTTATGGTTTGATCTATGACCTTGATGGTTATAAGACTGTTATTCCTTACCTATTTAAGCAAGGCCTATTCTCAATGTATTGAATTGAGTTCCATTATAATATATGATATTGCTTCTCATTTGTTTGCAAAGGTTTTATGTAAATTTATTCTAGCAAATTGCTTTCATCTTATTGATCATGGTGTTTGATTAGCATCTATTTTCTTGGCTTGGTATGATCGGTTATCGTTCCTTTTATGGTATCGAGTTGGAGATTGTTGTTGACATCCATCGTAAGTTTTTTTGCAAATTTTTTTTTCGAATATCCATTAAAATCTTTAGCCCTTGGTCATATGGTATGGTCATATGAGGGTTTAAACCTTGTGATTCCTACTAGTAAGTTTTTTTGTGTGGTGAAGGAAACAACAATTTATTTTGTTTTAGTGGCAACTAAAATAAATAACAGAGAAAAATATTGAAAAGTTTGTATCTTTTTCTCAGTAACTCAGTTTTGAGTGCTGTTTTTGCAAAAGTGATTGTTTTTTCATGCTCTTTCCATTGGAAATATTTATTTTGAGACTTGCACTATAATTATAAAGTGCCAAATATGGAGGAGTGTTGTAATCAATTGTGGACACAATTTCAGTTGAGCCTAACGTCCTAAACTTTTGGGAGTTGCATTTTGTATCTATCATGGATTTTGAGAATGATATGCTTTTCTTTGAAGTGTGTGGAATTCAAGAGGATATTGTAAAATTTGTGGAAGAAAATAGATCGCTCAAGAAGTGAAATTCTCTTCTACAATCACTCATTCACGATAAGGATACAATAATACACTTCCTGCAGAACAAACTTGCTAGCCTACAACATCACCATCATATTGTGGACAACCATATCCATGCTCCTAGTCCACTTGCAGCTATTGCTCTTGAACCCACTAACATTGATCTGTCATTCTTTGAGTCTGTTCCTGCTCTTGATGCTCATACACCTATGAAGCTTGTTACTGCATGCTCTTCCACATCTGTGCCTATTACAAGTACCACATGTTGTGTATCCTACTTGCCACTTTTGAATGGATTTTTTGAGAAGCATACCACTGGATTCAGATCTCACATAGTCCGTACTATGGGTCTCACTAGCAGAGTCATTAGCGAGACATTCACGGGGTATTTTTTCCTCTATTCCACTTGTTAAGTGAAATTTTCGTCATGAAATTGGTTTTGAGCAGATATTTCATTGTGATCACACATTCGATGAGCTCCTTTTTTGTTTGCTTGAATATTTCTAAGGATCATGAGCAACACATGCGTTCTCGCACCTTCACTCGGGCTTGAGAAACCCGAGATTTCAGGCTGTTAGACATGATCAACTAGACACACATTCGATGTTCTTTTACATGCACCCATTATGCATTTTGCACCAAGTCATATGCAGGCATCTTCTTCATCCATCGCTTTGATTTGGGGTGGATATCCGATTACTCATGGGGGAAACATAGGCATTTGTTAAGAGGACTCTCTGAGGCATGGCTCCTCCACCATTAGGCCTTTTTCTCCACTTTCTATACCTTATGCATTGTGATGCTTCTTGTTTTGAGCATTTTTCTTTATTTGGTATAGTGTATCTCTCTCTCTTTTTAGAGATTTTGTATCTCGTATTTTCGACACTTTTGGCATGTTGTGGGATCTCTTGTGGGGGATCTATTCTCGGTGCTTCTAGTGCTAGTTTGTCAGTTTTGAGTAGTTTTTGACAACCCATTCAAAGTGGTATGGGAGGATGTGGTGATGATCCTTCTTCTTTAGGTTTTGTGTCCTTGCCTTGTCACCTTGGCTTTGCTTGAATCGTGACACTTTGAATTTTATGTCCTTGCCTTATTGCCCTGGTTTTTGTTCTTGGATCATGGCACACCTATTTATAGCATTGATCGAATTATGTTTGGTGTTTTTTCCCGGTTATTGTACATGAGTACCTCATCAGGCCTAGTTACCGAGACTCATACTGTGGACATGCCACTTCTATTTTTGCCCCTAGCTTCACTTGAGGGGGCGTGTTAGAGTTGGTATTTACCTTAGCTCATGTTCACCTAGGTACTTTATTTACCTTTATTGTATTTATCCTTACCCACTTATGTGTGTGGATATTTCATTTATCTTATTTAGATTATCCTTACCCACTTATGTGTGCGGATATTTCATTTATCTTATTTAGATATTAGGAGATATTATCTAGTTGTTAGGTATAGTTATTTCCTTGATCAATGGTATTGACTAGTTCTTTCCTTGATCCATGGTATTGACTAGATCCTTGATGTCTAGTTCTCTCCTAAATCTATGGTCTTGACTAGTTCTTTGATGACTAGTTATTTCCTTGATTTATGGCTTGATCTATGACCTTGACTGGTTCTTAGATTGTTATTCCTTGCCTATTTAAGCAAGACCCATTCTCAATGTATGCATTGAGTTTCATTATAATATATGATATTTTTGCTTATTTGTTTTCAAAGGTTTTATGTAAAGCTATT
This sequence comes from Taxus wallichiana var. yunnanensis, assembly GCA_018340775.1. Taxonomy (NCBI): domain Eukaryota; kingdom Viridiplantae; phylum Streptophyta; class Pinopsida; order Cupressales; family Taxaceae; genus Taxus; species Taxus wallichiana. The sequence goes on from CM031242.1 coordinate 951,259,300, forward strand.
CGGTGAATTGCTTTCATCTTATTGATCGTGGTGTTTGATTAGAATCAGTGTTCTTGGCTTGGAATGATCTGGTTATCATTCCTTTCGAAACTTTAGTCTAACTCAAGCAAAGCATCGAAATAAAAAATTCATTAAATCATTTAAGTATGGTATAAAATGATTTAAAATGTAAATCCTGCAAAATAGAAGTAAAAACCTGCAAACAAAACCAAAAATGAGATTATGCAAATCTTGAAATTCAAGCCAAAAATTTGACATAGAATGCTAGCGCATGAGGAAGATACGTTAGCGCACACAGATACCACTAGCTCACAAATGAAAATTCTAGCGCATGGGGACTAATGGAAACCCATCAAGAACAATGTAGATGCATAACCAAAGACACCAATGCATGAAGGTTCAATGTAAGCACATGGGTATCTCTATGTAGAAAGAGATGAAAATTACTTTCAATGCTAGCACATGGGAAGAAACGCTAGCACACATGCAAGTAATATAAATGTAATAAGGGTCAAAAATAAAGCGAGAGGTTCACGAAAACACAATAGATGAAAATTTTAACACATGAGGACCAACAAAAACACATATCTTTGGAACAACACTAGTGCATGAGGTCTATGTAATTTTAAGATCACGGGAAATCTGAATTTTTTTTTCAGATACTCAATTTTCTAATGATAAGATTCAATTTTCAAAAGCAACTCACCTCCCTTAAAACAACAAAGAACACTCAACACATGTAAACTAAACAAAATAAGTTAAAATTTATAAGATTTATTTGTATAGCATTATTTTTATCTTGGTTGTCTTGATGGATTCAAGAGGTAATGACCGAGCTTGACCTCATTATGGCGGGGTTTTTGGGGTACCTGCGGATGTTGATTATGTTTTATTTTATGCACAATTTTTAAAAAATAGATCAAAAGGCATCCTTACCTAGAAACAACTACCTATAAACAATGCTATGAATCACACCAAGATAATGTTACAACTTAAGAAACATTGAAACTCTTATTAGTACTTAAGATCATGCTTATAAAAGTGATATAATAAAGTGTGATTATCACTTATTTAGTTAAGTACATATATGATTAACACAGACTTATGATTTATAGCCATAAATCAAATTCTTGATCTGTATAGAGATTCTCAAATGTGTTAGAGGCTATGGAACCAACAGTGTCCTCCTCTTCCTCAGTGAAGTCAAAATTGAGAACACATATGTAGTGTTCAACGAAGAAGTCAAAATATTCTTCCCGAGTTTTGTACACATGGGCGAATGTGGAGTCAGTGTTGGAAATAATAATGTGGCTATTTGAATCAAATTCTGAGGTAGTATGTTAGTCCTCTTCCGGGTCTTCAAGGTCGGTCTTGTATTGGCATTCATATTGAATGAGATCCTCCTAGAGTCTTAGTGCTTCATCATATGCCTCCAAAAGACATTAGTGGCTTCCCGAATGCGTTGTGTTGCAAAAAAATGGCCTCCAAGCGATCAAATGGAGCTGCTTGGATTGCACAAAGTTCAAGGTCATGAAGCAAGTTATATTTCTCCTAAAAATGGATAGTGAACAACAAGAAAAGGGTCAATTGTGGGAAATTTATATCCTCCTAAGGACATCTAAGTCATCATACTAGACAGAGGATTAGCAAATAATAAAAAACAAAGCATTTTAGTTAATTTTTAGGGAAAATGGCAAAAACATGAAAATATAGAAATTGCTAGCGATTCAGAGAAATTGCTGGCGATTGGGGTAATCGCCGACGATTACGGTGAAATATGAGAATTTTAAAACCGATTCTAAACTAATGAATTCAAGCACAAAATAATCAAAATAGAAGACTATTTATCATATCAATGATATATAAGTAGAGATAAATCTATTTCTAGTTCTAAAATAAATCAAAATGAGTGATTTACCTTACAGAATGTGTTGGTGGATGAAAGAACGAGAGAAGGTAATTGAAGGATGAAAATAAACAATTCAATGTTGAATCTAACATACATTTAGCAACATGATGTTAGGTGATTTCATTATGAATTGATTTGGATACTGATGGACTGAGATTGAGATAGAGTGCACCGCAAAGATCTAGAATTCGTTGTTTTCAAATGAGGTCTACAAATGAGTATATATGGATCATTGGCGATCAGGAAAATTTCCAGTGATTTCAGGGAAATATAGTTTGGTTATAAAATCAAATGATTTCCTTCCATTTTCAGCTCAAAACGATGGATTTTGAAGTGATGAGGATGGGGGATGGTTAAAAAACATGAACTAAGTTTTTAGGATGAGAGAACTCACTTTTTGGATGATTTGGCTAGTTAAAAGGCTAGTTAGTTAGGGAATAGGTTAGTGCTTTTTAGGAAGTAGTTTTAGAAGCAGTTTGGGTAGTTAGTGAGGTGTCCAAGTTAACTCAATGAGGTGTGAGGGTGAGGTGTGAGGAGATAATAGGTAATTTATTTATTTTAATTTAAATAATCATTTTAGATCTTAGAGATATGATGGGTCATAAACGAATTAATTAATTAAAAAGGGGTGATATAGCGGGATGTCGCAAATGTGTTGTCTTTGGTCATGAGTATGTTTGGGCTTGAGGGGGTGTAGATTTTTGGTGTTTACATTTTTCCTTATTTTTTTGGCAAATTGCTAGAAAAATAATTTAAAATAGTTGTGTCGTCATGGGTGAATTCATTGTAGCACAATACAACAAGCACCAGTGTGTTTTTGTTTTAAAAGGGATTTCCCCAATCAGAGAGGGTGCAAGATGAAAAGCTGAGGAATCAAATTTCAGGGTAGCCAAATGGCTCAGCTCCTAAAAATGTATGATTCTCACCAGGTAGTGTTTTTAGAAGTGAGGAAGAACAAGTGATGGGGGCCAAAGGGCTCGTCTCCCATAGATGAATGGTAATTCCCAAATTTTGAATGTGTTGGTTTGTTTAAGAGTTTTGAAGGCTAAATTCCTTTGAAAACATGGCACACTTGTGTAGGAATTGAAAAAAATGTGGTTTTTAGGAAAATGTGGATGAAGATCCATCTAAGGTGGTAATCGCTAGCTATTGGGTGCTTTAATTGATTCATGTGACTTAAGACAACGTAATAGTATACCGTCAAAGCTACGTTTATAAAGGATACCTCCTATGATAATGAATTGAGTGACATGTTGAAGAAAAGAGCATTTGGTGCCTTGTAATAGGTCTGGGGGGACTTTAGATTCCATGAGGTAGTCAAATATTTGAGTATACCATAGGTCTGATGAATTTGTGTTGATGTTGTGGATGGAAGGTAGCTCATTTTGATGTGAAGGATGATCTAGGTGTTGGATGACTACATACATCTTAGTTTTATCCTTTGATTTCTCTATTTCAAAAGGCACAAGGGATCCTAAAGAAGCCATGGTGTCTGTGAACCTATTAGAGGATCATGGGATGGATTGAATGGTATAACGGTCAAATGCACCAAGGATAAAATCAGCAACAACTTTATATTTTTGAAGTATTTCATTTTTACATTGGAATTCCCCTTTGACTTGGCTGATGAAAAGTTGTGAATCTCCATAGATTTCTAGGTCTTGGACACCTAAGAGAATAACGATTTATAAGCCCATGATTAAAGCTTTGTACTCTACCATGTTATTAGTACACTCGAAATTGAGTTTGAATGATAATGGAATGGGAATGTCCCAAGGTGGTATGATGACAATGTCGGATCCTCCGCCTTCTTGGAATTTAGCACCATCAAAGAAGAGGGTCATTTTGATAGGAAAAATCTGATGTGTAATCATCGATTCATCAATGTTATTAATGGATTCATCGGAAAGTATTCATGAGGTGGTTTGTTATCTGAAAGAGGTGCTTAATGAGTTGATCGAAATGTCCCGACCTTTAATGGACTTTTGTGGTATAATTTCCAAGTCAAATTCAGTCATTAGCATGAGCCATCAGGTTATGCGGTCATTATGATATGGTTTGGCATGCATGGATTTAAGCGGGTTAAAACTAGTGACAATGTATGTTTTATGGTTTAAAATATAGTGTCGTAACTTGGAGGTGGAAAAATACAATGCACAACATAGTTTTTCAGCCTTTGTATAATGTGTCTCATATTCATGAAGTGTGTGGCTGATGTAATATACTGACCTGCTCATGACCTTGATTATCACGGTGGGAAATCATGGCTCCTAGGGCATGCTTGAAAGTGGATATGTATAAGTAATATGGATCCCCTTCACATGGTGGAGTGAGGACATGTGGTGATAAGAGATATTATTAATTTGATTAAACGTTTGTTGACAATCTGAGTTCCAATGGGACTCAACATCTTTGTGAAGTAAGTGATGAAAGGGTTAGCAACGATCATGTTGGGAAATACTATAGTGCTCACATTATTATTGTGAGAGTTAGATTATAATGTGATGTAATTGAGTTATTATTACAACTCATATTGTTATTTGAGTGTGTTTTGGTTGTTAAATCAAACTCACGTAAATAGTTTATTGTGATTAGTATTATTAAAACTATTTCCTAAATTATAGGAGTTTTCTCTCCTATAGATATTTATATTGTAATATGAAGATTAAATATGTTGAATAGAAGATCATTCCTGCTGGCTACAATATCTGGTTTCCATTATTTGGTATCAAAGCGGTATCAAATCTTTGTGGAGAAAGAATATATTATCATCATGTAACATTTACGATCTATTGAGGGGCGAATGTATAGATAGTCTTGCGTTCAATTGCAGACTGATTTACGAGATCATATCATTGCACGGGAACAAAAGTCTGACATTATGGGATAGCTTAAAATTGATCCTCCAGTTTTTTGATCACTTAACTCGGTGGCATTTGAAAAATTGTGTATTGACCTTCCTCTGAACTGTATATTTTGACATGGTGTCAGTTTAGAAATGGAATTGCATGGTAATGTGGTTTCTTTAATCCACATTCAACTCAGTTTCTCCAAACTCACGGGTTTGCAGATTTTAGTCAAAGGATGACTGCCAATTCTGCAATATAGTCATATCATTGTGAAATCTTTGTGACATCCTTGCTGAGATCATTGGCTTTAGATTGTACATCTTAACGTTACGTCTACGTTGTTCTGGATGTATAGTTACCTGGAGGGATTTTCATCTTGATAGCTTTCTATGTTGTTCATTCTCGATTACCAGTATCAAGCGATCTGTATGCACCTGATCTCCAGTCGGCAGTGTTCATCACATGCAAATCTTTCCAATAGCAAGGCCACAACTATTTTTTTAATCGTCAAATTCAAGCTTTTAGACGTGTGAAGGTATGAAAGTAGGAAGTTTTTTTGAACAACTCTTATCGGCCTGTCTGAAGAATACGTGAAAATCATATTGGCCCGAGTTTTTCTTTATTACGTGTAATTTGGAATTCTAATATGCCACATCACCCGCTACCCAACCGTCCTTATTGGTAAGAGATTAGATTGTTCAACATTTGGATTGCAATAACAATTACACCATTTTCCACGTTTCTCAATACACACATTACATTTTCCACGTTTGTCAATACACATTACGTTACGTTATTGGATTCCAATAACGATTACACCATTTGCAACCGTCCTTACTGGTAAGAGTTTAGATTGTTCAACATTTGGATTGCATCTTGAAAACTACGTTTCCAAAAATTGAAATAGCTGGAGAAAGATATGTCAAGCTCGGGATTTGAACTTTTCACATGCAAGCTCTAATTTATGTCGGTTTGTGTTCATATTACATAAAAGTATCATCTACTCGATGATAGAATTGTTCCCCTGTATACGGCTTGGTGAGAGACTGCATAGTTGTTTTTGTATTGACTAAAACTTTGTTGGGACATTCAGAATAGGCGTAAGGCTAAGACGCAGGAAGATTCTTTGAAAAATGTCATTATCATTCATTTCTTCAAATTCAGCATTAAAATTACACATTGCACTACAGGTTGTACGTATGGGACAACCATGTGTTTTGGTATGGATTCAGTCAGTTTGTCGAATAGGATATGTGTTGGTTAGTCACTTGTATTTTGTCTCATTTATATCAAATAGTTTTTCGTTGGTTTCTGTGAGAGTTTTTAGTATCAATTATATAGGTGTAACGTGTTCATTGTTTGATGGGCGTATGAAGTCGTTTTTAATAATATTCTCATTTATTTAAATGTCAGTCCCTATAGTTTTCCAATAGTAAATGTCAGTCCCTTAATTGGTAGTTATGTTTTGATGAGATTGATTATTGCCAATTTGTCATTTTTATTTGTCTCGACTAAATATGTTGTTCCTTAAAAGTTATTTGTTTCAGTATATGTCATGTCTTCAATAGACAATTCATGTCAATTAATTGAGTCCTATTTTGGTTCAAATAGTAGGTCAAAAGGTCATTATAAAAAAATGTATTTTATTAGGTCAAAGCATGTTGTGTCCATCAAAGTGTTGATAAGTTGTGAGTCTAGTAAATGGTCATTAAGAGTAAATATTTATTCGATTCAATTTTGAAGCTAGTGTTGTCTTGTTAAAATCAAATGATTTTCACGGTCAAATTGTCATAGTCTAGTCGAGTCTTTTTATCCGAGTCAAAAGTGCCATCGTAAAATGTCTTGTCATTGTAAAATGTCAACAAAAAAGTTGCCTCACGGACGCATTTTTGATGTTACCCGACATCTAAAAAAAGTTGTTTCACATTGCGGGATGGATACTATATAATAAACAATGTGGAAACAGATTAATCATCATAAATTTATCAAATTGAGTTTGCAACACATTCACCGAAGGACAGAGGCATAGAAAGGTGGAGGTCAATCAACAACCTCTCGTCAATCACCAACAACAGGGCCACACGAAGGCTGCGGTGACAGTGTGTATGACTTTTCTCTTTATTTTGAGTTCTTTGTTTGTTTTGATTGTGTGCAATATGATTTCTGAGTTCTTCCTTTGTGTTAAATAAGTGAAATGTTCACATTGAGGGGGAACATGGTCTTAATGTTCCATTTTCATTTCCACCTCTTGTTCATATTTGTATTCAATGAGAAATGTTTCCTACATAATTCCCGTGAAGAAAAACAATTGTCGACAAATGAAAGCATGAGGAAACGTAACATCATGATATTGAGGTTGTTGGTTGTCCTGTAAAACCATCCTTTGTTGAGGTTGTTGGTTGTCCTGTAAAACCATCCTTGTTGAGGTTGTTGGATGTCATGTAAAACCTTCCTTTTTGAGGTTGTTGGCTATCCTGAAAAACCATCCAGATCATGATCACGCATGAACGACACGCTACGAAGGAAGTACGATTGTTTTTCTCCCATGTTTAGTCTAAAGGGGGAATATTGGGAAATACTATAGTGCTCACATTATTATTGTGAGAGTTAGATTATAATATGATGTAATTAAGTTGTTATTACAACTCATATTGTCATTTGAGTGTGATTTGGTTGTTAAAACAAACTCACGTAAATTGTTTATTGTGAATAGTATTGTTAAAACTATTTCCTAAATTATAGGATTTTCTCTCCTATATATATTTATATTGTAATACGAAGATTAAGTATGTTGAATAGAAGATCATTCCTTTTGGCTACAATATATGGTTTCCATTATAGCCGAGAGTTGTGATATAAAGCGTTGAATAGACTACAATTTTCCTTGAAGGCTACGCAACTACTTTAGATTAGTGGGTGGAGGAATTTTGATGATTTCCCTAACTTTTGCTGGGGTCGATTTCAATTCCATGGATAGATATGATAAACCCAAAACGTTTTCCAGTAAGAACACCAAAAACACATTTTGTAGGATTGAGACGGAGGCAAAATTGAATAAGGCGAGTGAAGATCGATTCTAGGACTTTGAGATGGTTTTTATGAGATTTAGACTTTCCAAGGATCTCGTCAACATAATCCTCAAAAGGTTGTGGATAAGGTCATGGAAGATGTATATCATGGCACGTTGATATGTTGCCCCAACATTTTTAAGTTCGAAGGGCATGCGATGATAACAAAAGGTTCCCAAGGGGTGATAAAATATGTTTTGTGTTGATCATCAGGTGCAATGATGATTTGATTATAACTAGAAAAACCATCCATGAGGGATAAAATTTTATGGCTGGTAATTAAGTTGATGAGATGATCTATGTTTGGAAGAGGAAAATCATCCTTCAGGAAGGTGAGGTTGAGATCCCTAAAATATGTGCAAATGCAAATTTTCCTGAGGCCTTAGTTACGGAGAAAATGTTGGAAACCCATTGTGGATAATCAATAGGTATGATGAAATTTACTGCTAAAATACATTGCAATTCTTACGTAATAAAGGGCGCTATATGGGGGTGCATCTTGAAGAATTTTTATTTGACAAGTGTAGCACCAGGATATGTGACTATGTTATGTACAACAATGTTGGGGTCAATCCAGGCATGCCACTATATGACTAGGAAAAGGCTTGGTGATATTTTGTTAAATATGTTGTGAAGTCATACAATTCTTGTGGATCTATACTTTGAATGAATTTGACTATATGGGGATCTGCGAGGTTCCTAGATTAATATCGAGTGTGGATTCATTGAGAAGAGTAGATGTTTCAGATGGTAGGGATTTTGAAGGGAAATCTCTTTAGCTCTCATGTGGGAAAGGATATCTTGGTCATCCTAACATTGAAGGATATCTATTTTGGATGAATCTTCTTCAATCATTTCTAATAAAACAAGTGGTAATGATTTGATGGAGTGTCCTTGATTGATAGGTGAGTGGTCCTAAAGATATAGTATTGATTAAAAAAATTTGGTGGGATAGGTATAGTATCATATTTATCGATGGGATCCTTAGGCTTGGTAGACGATAATGGTTTTAATTCAAGATCAGAACCTTTTGTTCACATGTAATGGTATCGTGTACTTACGGAGTGGGTTTCTTCTGACCTACACCATTTTTCTTGTGTGGTTTGAGAGTGGACAAGACAGGTTGGTCATGTGCCCCTTGTTCGTAATGTCTAAGGCCAAATCCTTTCCATGTGCAATGATGGAGATACATACGAGAAAATTTGGTTTTGTCAAGAGATTTAAAACTTGATTTAGACGGTCTTGCATGATGTGATTTAGTTACATGGATGGCAGGTTGTCAAGCCCACTATAAACAAGATTCAATTTAAGATATATCAGTCCATAAGAGATAACATACCCTACATTAGGGTCATACATGGGTTTCTTTTCGGGGTGACCATATGTTTTTGGTGAAGGGATGCGAGTAAGCATGAGGAGTCGATATTACCTTAGGGTAAGGCATTTTACATCCTCAATGACAATGGAATCATCTCAAAGTTAATAAGTAGGCATTGATGTGCTCGTAGAAGCTTGATAAGAAGATTCAGATTTGGTTTTAGGTACCAACATTTCATTTAGACAGTACATTGTATATCAGCCAGTGAATGGATTTGGGTTGGCGGGGACAATGTGAGTTTTCCCTTCATTTTCATACTTAAGACATTGATGGAGAGTGGAGGAAACATAGCACATGGTTCATATCTAGCGATGGCCTAATAACATACTATCTGGAACTCACCTTCTATAGTGTAGAAAGCGTTATGGTAGGGTTTGGCAACCACCCCGAGTGGTAAGATTACGGTGCCTAGTGTGGGTGCGATTGTGTCATTAAAGGAGTGGAGAAGGACATGGGTTTGAGAAACAACCTTGTTACGTAATTTAAGCTTTTAAAAATCAAGGGAAGATATGATGTTGATGGCAGCACCGCTATCAATCATGACCCTTTTATAGAGATATCATTAATTTGAGTAGTAATGAAAAGTGGTAAGTCATGGTCTTTGGGTCTAAGAGTGGGTATTTCAGATGGTTTGAATGAAATAGCAGTAGATACTTTTAGAGCACCTACAAAATTTGTGAAATAATTTGGATCATTATCTATGATGGTAATAGACTCGAGTGTTTCTAGCATGGCTTTTTATGGGATGGTGATGTTTGAATGAGCTCATAGAGTGACATTTTGACAGAGATTGATGTAATTGTTTAACAACCACTTTCTGTAATGTGGTGAGGGGAAGATTTGCGGGTTTTATTAAAACCTTGACTTTAGATGATGATGATTGACTAGGCCCTTCAGGAGTCAATGATATTGAGACTTTAGGTTTACCAGGTGGTGTTGATAATTCTAGTAGTGGGGATATAACAATAGAGTCCTTATCTTGCTTGGATTCAGGAGGTTGGTTGTCATAATTTTGAAAGCACATGGTAATATGGGACAGAATTGACCGGTGATTAGATGTCTCGGGGTGGATTCATTTAATGGCATTGGTGTTGAGCATGATACGTCTTTGGAGGAGAGGAAGGAATATAAAACTACCAATCCTTTGAATCTTCATTTGAAAGGTCCTACAATCTTCTATGGTATGTCCTCATGTTCGTGGTAATTGCAAAAACATCAAATTCATACCAAGAAGGCTTGCACTCTCGATGGTTTAATAGCTTAATGGGTTGTAACATGATGAGTGACTCTTGTAACATATTGTTCGGGATTGTACCATATCGTTATTTAGGTATAAATAAAAATGGACATTGATTTCTTTGGGAGGTAGGTGAGACAGGTCTTTTTCCAATGGTTTATCTTCCGGTGGTCACAGAGGTCTTATAGTTATTTTGACCGAAGGGTTAATGAGACCCGCATAGGTGGTTGTTATTAAGGGTGATCGGTTCATGTGGGGGTGAATAAACAAATATCGGATGTTTTTTTCCATTGCGAGAATGGAAGGCATAGTGTAAGGACTAATTGTAGGTATGTGATTAGCGAGATCGTGTTCTGTAACAATGGGGTGGTTAGATGGTATGATAATGGAAGGATCATTCGAATAATCTTGATTAAGATTTTGAATGACGATTTTCTTAGGGGACCTTGTGGGCCTATGTTTTGGGATAACATGGGGTTATCCAAAGGAATAAATATTCCTTTGATGTGAAGGAGGATGAAGAGGTGGGGGACCACGGAAATGGTAGGTATCATCATAATAAGGGATTTTAAAGACCTGAACAACACCTTGTTTATTAGGTCCCTTTGAAATCTTTGGAGTCTTGGATGAGCTTGGTGTATTTGTTAAAGTGGATGCTAATGAAGGAAGAGGGGTTCGAATAATGCAGTTGATATGGTCTACATGATTTTTCAGATTATTAGTTTTTATAGGTTGTTGACAATTAGAACTCGACTTCTCTTGGGTGGGTGTGGTTGAGTTAAAAATGTCTCAAGTGGTATCATGGTTATATTGTGTGAACGGGGTATAGGTGTAGATGTAATTGTATCCACGAGATGTAGGCATAAATGTGGGAATAGCGTTAGGAAAATGCATGGAAGTGGGTTTAGTGATAAGTAGTGGTTCGACAATTCATGTTTTATTAGGAAAAGATATTGACTCTGTAGGCGTTGAATCACTAGGCGATAAATTTTTAGGGCTAGTTTGTATATATGCTTGAGAAAGATAATGTCTCGTAGTTACAATCTCACACTCGTTAATCGTTGGTGTCAACTCGTGGACTTTTTTCACTAGGAAATAAGGGAAACTGAATAACAAGTTCAAACTTTTTATTGTATTAATGGTATGGATGACATTGGCTTGTAGTGATTCCGAAAATGTGGGGTAATTCAGGAAGGGTTGCTTAAATATGTCAAGGTTCTAGTTTGGAGGTGCATTTGGATTATCTAAGTGGAGGTCACCCTTATGAATTAAGTCCTGAAGGACATTGCGGAATGTGTGACACCTTTCTATGTCATGACCATTAACCCTATGGAATTTGCAATAATCATTATCATAGTACCAAATGGGCTTGGATATTGATATGTCAATAGGTTGGATGGGTGGAAGTGATATAATGTTGGAAGCAAGTAAATTTTCAAAACAACACCATAAGTTTCTACTATAGGTGTGTAATTATTTTTTTGATGAGAACATTGAGCAATGGGATTCTCTTTAGGGTAAAATTTGACTACGACAACATTGGCAGCTGTTTTAGATTTATCTAGATTAGGTGTTGATTTAGATGGAAACTCCATTTTTGGTTTTTTGGGTGAAGCTTCACCCGACCATCTTCTAGAGCTTGTAATTCTAATTTATGGGCCATGGTAAAGGCCTCATCAAAGGTGTGGAATGTTTGAATTTGTAGAGTAGATGAAATATGTTTAGCACAGGCACAAAGAAAATCTCAATCAATTTTGTCTGTGGCAATGTGAAAGATAATTGATTAGTGACACCTCTCCAACGGTGATAAAATCAACGATGGATTCATCTTCAAATTTTCTAATGGCATATAAATCATTAATAGTGATTTTATGAGCTATGTTTATGGAGAAATGGTCTAGGAAGAGTTGGGCAAGCTGCATGCAAAGGAAAATAAGGAATGTTGTGGAATACTATTATACCAGTCTAAAGTTGGACCAGTGAGGGACATGGGAAATGTTCTCAACATTAAGTCTTGGTCGTGAGATATTAGATAACATGCATGGAAAAAGAGTGAATATGTTGTTTGGGGTCTTCTTTGCTATAGAACTTGATAAACTTAGGAAGCTCCCAGTGCGGGGGATATGGCTTGCATGGTACCAAAGGATGAATGGGTTCATTGAAAATTTTCTCATATGAGAGAATATTTTTGGATGAGGATTAGGAACCTTCTAAATTGTATATGCAGCTTAGGAGAGCTTGGAGAGGGTGCATGTCGAGTGTGTTGGCTATAGGATGAGATAGGTTGATATGAAAACCGGGAAAGTATGCTTGATGTTGTTGTGGAATGTTTTGTTGGTAGGGAGTGTTTGGTTGGGGATATTTTGTTGATAGGATAAATTATGTTGATAAGGGTGACTTTGTTGTGGAATTTTTTTGTGGGGTATTGTATTGAATGGAATTTTTTTGAGGCATGTACTATTGATGGACATGTTGTTGTTGGGGGATGTTTTGTGATGGGACATTTTGTTGAGAGGGGAAACCCTGTTGTGAGGCAATAGATTGTGTAGTTTGGGTGTACTGATATTGTAATGGGAATGATGTTTGTGTGAGAGACTATGAATATGTAGATGTCTATTGGGGGTGTAGAAGAGGTGAAAAATATGGTGCCTCCTGTGGGATAGTTTGTTGCGAGAATGTGATATTTTTAAATGCCTCGTGGAGGTATGGACTGTGTCATAGATATCAATGGTTGCGAGGGTTGTGGCATGTATTGTGAAATGGGATGTGTACTTGCGATGGCACTCTTATTGATCATTGGTATTTTCAAAGGAATAGACATGGAAAATGTTTTGACATGAAAGGTAGTATGTACGGAAGTAGAAAGAGGAATAGAAATCAATGATGATGTTGGTACCTGAGAGGTAACTGAAAGAGCCATTGTGGAAGAAATGGTACTATTTGGGGGAGGTGTGGATCCTATAGAAGGACTTGGTGAAGACGTGAATTGTTGAGTGGACACGTTTTGTGATGAGATCATATGGAGATCATAGATAGATGTCGGGAAGATGTCGGGTGTTTTAGGTTGACTTACAAAAGTTTAATATTTAAATGTATCAAATGGATTGGTGGAGTTAGTAACATTCTGGGATTGACCAATGTTTGGTGTTTTGGATTGAATTGAAGTATTGGGGAATAACTATTGGATCATAGGCTCTGGTCCGATCAATGAGTTGTGTGATGACAGGTAAAGGGTTGTAAGCGTGTGCAATGGATTGCGGTGAAAATGGTTGCATTTGGACATTTCTCACTACTAGTATGCATTAAGAATAATAGGATTTGAGTCTAACATTTCTTCAAAAACAAGATCACTTCCATTGAAAAAAGGATTTCGGATGTATTAGGAGAAAATGAATATTTTGATTGCATAGTGTGTAAAGATTTTATTCATGGTATTTTGGTAGAGGGTGAAAGGATTGTTTTCCTATCTCGTTATTATAGCTAGACCCTATTTCATTCCATGTTTGTCTGTTAGAAAAGAGATTGGATGTATTTGTATGATAAAGTGATGTTTTTGGTTGCATCAATGAAGGAATTGTCACTGGAAGTGGTGTAGTGCAAGGAGGGGCTTGAAGTTAAAACACAGGCAGTGAGATAGACATATTATGAAATGGTTGGTTATACCATGATAAAAACACACACAAAATAAATAGAAAAATTATTAATGACTAAATGTGTTGATTAACAATCAACAAGCAAAAAAAGAAGGAAAATGTTATTTTATTCTTGTTTTACTTAATTATGAAAGGTGAAATGTGTAAAATGGCCAACGAGGGTCCTAATAAGTGGTTATCTAAAGCTGGTTTCAAGTGTGTTTAAAGGTAGAGTCCTCGATATACCCAAAAGTATGTGAGGGAAAAATCTGTACTATTGTTGAGTCTTGGCGTGTATATTTGGGCCTACCCCTCACTTCACAGATCCCACCGTGATAAGGAGTCAGTGTTGAGCCAAAATATACTGAAAAACATGTGTTTATACTTGGCTAGAATACCAAGCTAGTTTCCCTATTGGGTGATGAAATCCCAATCAATTTCACTTGGGTGGGAGTTGTTTTGAATGCATTTTTGTTATTAAAGTGATTTGGTTGTGTGTGAGGGGAAAATAAGTGAATGCAACGAATTTTCCTCTTAATTAGACTATGTGAAACAATAAGGATGTGATTTTTCTACTTTAAGGTCCTAAAATAATCTTATTACAAATATATTGTGTCTATTTTATGCTCTTGCAGGGATTCATTATCATTATGTGTGTATGAAATATTGTTATTAATGTAGTTGGTAGACTATGGAGTCATGTTATCACCCTCTCCAGTATGCAATTCAATTCCATTTTTCACACATTAGAAATTTATTGTCATTCTCTCCTTTTATAGTGTATCAACATTGTTAGTGTAGGCTTTACTTTCATGCAGTCTCTCTCCCTGGTCCATTGGAAATTTAGATTAGGATAAGATAGTTTTTCTTGCATTAGAGTAGATTGTGGAAAGTAGTTTAGGAGTAAGAAACAAATTTCTCTGGAGGTTTATCTCAAGTAGCAAGTCCCACAAATTGGAGATAACACCCATGTTACCCAGTCACACCGTGAGCTCAAGCATACTCACTTGTGCAAATCTAATATTGTTGTGACTCAATGATAATAGTTCTGATACACCCGGTGGGACCGAAAAAGTTTTCGGTTTTTATAGGAAGTTTGATGTGCTCTTGTTGTGAAATTCTAGCTTGTAAGAGGCTTTGAAAAAACACATCCGGTGACTCCAAAAAGTGCACAATCCATTAGTTTCAATAGTCCAAGCCTGTCGATTTATGAGAAGAATTCAAACAAGGCCAAGAACTAGAAAAGAGGGACTATTTGTCTACCTACACTTATCCCCAGATAGATCAAGAAGGGGAATAATATCTCAAAGGTCTCCATCACCACCAATCAAAACCTTCTCAACACATCCACCTGGTAGGACTTTTATTCAATCAACTGGAGTTCTCTGACCAATCAGGATGGAGCAACCCAACCCCTATGTCAACTTCATTAGCATTCGCCCACTTGATCTTAATGCACATAATCCAGTTCCAGTTGCAGCATTGAATAATATTATGTATTTCACTTGAGAGAACCATACAACTACAATTGACCAAATTCAAGACATTGCAAATGTCTGTGCAATTCACAAAATTGCTGAAATGGACATTCTGTTAAGCTATTGGCATCCTCCTTTAAGGGTAAAGCTTTGCAATGGTTCAAAATTCTAACAACAAGGTCTATCCAGAATTGGGACCATTTGTGCACAACTCTTCATAATCAATTCAGGAAAAGGAGATAATCTATCTTTATTGGAACAATTGACAACAATTAAGAGGATCCTAATGAACAGTTTACCGATTTCAACTTCATATTCCAGGGACGTAGGATAGGATTCCATTTTCCATGAGACCAGCATTTGAAAAGGTTCCTTTCTATACTTCCTTAAAGATTTAAATTCGATATTGCCATGATGATTCAATCCATGCGAGGTATAACTTTACCCGCAGCCTATAACATCATTATTAGAGCTGAAAATTACTTGATTCAAGTTGGTAAACTTGCACCTAGGCCACCTATGCCTCTTTTTCTAGAATTAGGAGCCCCAAGTACTAGTCAAACACCTACATTATCGCTTATTCCTACTCCTAGAAATCAGAGTTCGACTGAAGCTTCTACCTCATCTTCTAGTACCTTAAGTGAGTTCCAAGAAGTCATGAAACAACTAAAAAACTTGGGTAATGAGTTGGTGAAACTTAAAAGGCAAAAAACCCAAAATTCTATACCATATAATCCTCAAACCCAACCCAATAGGCCTTCGTATCAGCCTAAAAGACCATTAGTGTAAACTAAAAATCAAAACCAAGTCAAACCTCCTACTAATAGGCCATTTCAGCCTTATAATCCTAGTGTTGCATCCACATCTAGAGCCTTGGTTCCAGTGAAAAATAACATGGCTCAAGAATATGACTGGTGCTTCCCATGCAATCAACCTCATAACCATTCAATGTGTTTCAATGGTGCTTTGAATCAAGCTCTTATGGTGACATCAACGAGTGTGGAACAAGAGATAGGACAAGAAGGAAATCAGTAGCAGGAAGTTACTCAAGAAACACCTCCAAATGAGACCACATTTGTTAATTCGCAGTGAAGATTTTTGTGGTATAAATCAAGCCCCATCTCAAAGTGTAGTAGCCAATACATGATCCAAGAAGATAAATATTGGAGAAGGAAAGTCATCCAATTTAAATGATCTACAACCCTCTATTACTCCACAAGGTGTTGGTAATCAAATTGTAGCTCCCAATGTACAAGGTCAAATCAAGTGACCCTCTAGTCCAACCCAAGTTCTCGTTTGTAACCACCCATGTGCAAGAAAAAATATGCAAAGCAAGGGGCAGAAAAAATATAGCTCATCTCCATTCAACATCATTGAGCAGATGAAGAAAACAAATGTAAACATCTCAATGTGGGATTCATTAGCTATCCCAAGACAAAGAGACTTATTGCAAGCTATTATGGTGAATTGGTCAGCATCAAATCAGTCACCCAATCAACAAGAAAAGGTGCTTACCAATGCAGATTAGTAAGGAGGAAATCAAGGTGACCAATAAGAAAAATTTTTGAATCCTCCACCATTCTATATCTCATTGATCATCGAAGATAATTTGGTGCATAATTACATGATTGATTTGGGAGCAAGTATCTCTGTAATGCCAAAACAAATAGTTAGTTGATCAGTTGGGTCTTCAATATGAATTCATTTTCAGAGGTGTGATTTAATTAGATGGGATAGTGGTAATAATGGTTTGAGTAATCAAAGGTTTGAGCCTCACATTACATGCATGTCCCAATGTGACCATCTTGTAGGATGTATCAGTCATAGAATTGCCACCACTCTTTGCATTGTGTTTGTCAAGAGACTTCACCACTAAAATTGGAGGTTATTTTTCTACCGATTGGTCACACATGTTATTCATAACAAGGTATGGATCTAAGGCTATAATCAGATCTGAGCCTATTGTAAACTTTCATATTGAGCCTCACACACCGAGTCCAATCAATGCGAATTATTCGGCGTTTGATCAAGATGATTATCCAAGCACCCATGAAACATATACCAAGGTCATATGCATTCCATACTTGACTCTTGATGAATGGGAAAACAAGAGACATGCTTTTGACCCTTACAAGGAAATGGAAGAAGTTGAATTGGGAGTCTATTGTTTGCATGAAGATAATCAACCTCTCCCTAGAATTACCAATCCTAATCAAAAAGATGATAATGAAGTATGGTAGTTATTCTTTGATGGCTCAAGGAGTAGACAAGATGCAAGAGGAGGAGTTATCATCATTTCATTATAAGGTAAAAACTATTACTCATCTTTCTATTTCTAGTTTTTTTGCTCAAACAACACAGTTGAGTATGAATCCTTAATTCATGGATTGCATTGGGAAAGAAAGAGAGGTATTAAGAACTTACAAGTCTTTGGAGACAATGAACTAATTGTGAACCAAGTTAGAGGACAAAATATTTTTAAGAATGATCTGTTGAAGAACTACAAAAACTGGGTATGGGATCTCAATGAAGATTTCAAAGCTTTTAGTATTAATTCCATCCCAAGAAAGAAGAATGAAGAAGCAAACAGACTAACAAAGCAATTAAGGAATTTGATGTTATAGAAATTATAACAATTGAGAAATCTCAGCCTCATATCAAGGTGGTTATAAGACCAGTTTTGCTAGATAACAACACAAGTTGGAAAGTATTTGAGAATGATCAGCAAATTGACAATTTTCTAACCGAAGAAACTCGGTTCTCTACTAGAAACCAAGACAAGTTGGATCAACAATATGGTGACCAAGTGGTGTAGCTGAGAACTAATAAATTATTAAAACGTCTTGTAACTTTGGAGTAAATCTTCAACCCAAATGATTAGTTCCGGGAAGAAAAGGAAAACATTTAGGTAAAGGGTGAGGATTCAGATCCCATTTCAGTAGATGATGGAAAGATATTACAAATTAGCAAAGTGAATAATTGACAAGAGAAATCTGAATTTGTTCAACTTTTCCAAGAATTCCCAGATGTATTAGCCTGTAATTATAAGGATTTAAGAGGTTTCAACCCAAAGTTAGCACAACATACTATTGAGCTAGATCTCGGAATCTAATCCTATCAGATATAAGCAAAGGCCGGTGAATCCTCACATTAAACCTCTCATGAGAAAAGAGTTGAACAAGCTAATTAAAGCTAACATCATCTTTCCTATTAAACATTCAAGATGGGTTGTAAACATGGTGTCGGTGAGAAAGAGAAATAGAGAGATCAAATTGTGTGTAGAATTTTGTGATCTAAATAGAGCTTCTCTCAAAGATCATTATCCACTTCCTTCAATGGAACAAATCCTGCAAGTAGTAGTTGGTTCTAAAAGGTTTTCATTACTAGATGGCTACTCAGGTTATAACCAAATAATGGTGAAGGAAGAAGATCAATTCAATACAACCTTCACTATGAAATGGGGCACATATGCTTATAAGAAGATGTCATTTGGATTGTCAAACATCGGAGCAACATTTCAGTGAGCTATGGATATGGTGTTCAAAGGACTAATCAAAAAATAGTGCTTGTATATCTAGATGATATCACTATGTTCTCAAAGAATGCAACAGACCACCTCTTTCACCTAAGGAAAGTATTTTAGAGGTGTAGAAGATTCAGAGTGTCTTTGAATCTGAAAAAGTGTGTATTCTTGGCACATGAGGGAAAATTGTTGGGCCACATTGTTTCAAGAGAAGGTATTGTTATCCAAAATTCACCCCAGTGGTAAATTTTGATAACATGCTTCAGATCTTGGAGGCAGGAAAAATCATGAAAATCAGCTAAGTCCCAAGTCCTAGTCCTTGCAAAGTCGGGACATTTGGGACATCTCGGGCGTGAATCGCCGAAAAGCCACCAGCGTGCAACAGAGCAAATGGGACATCCAGCCATGAGGACGTGGCAGACGCGAAAGCCGTTCGGCCAGAAGAAAAAAGGAAAAATTGACTAAGCTATTGGCTGAGCGGGAAAGTTTGGGACATCTGGGCGCGAGGAGGCGTGAACCACCGAGATCGAGCGAATGGAAGAATTTGTCCCGAGATGGTTCGGAAGCAAGTGGAACAAATGTACACGAAGGACACGAACCGGCCGGTTCGGCCGAAACGGGAACTCTCGTAATGGGACATCCGGGCCGTGAGGACGCGTGGGATGCGGATATTTGAAGGATCCGAGAGCGAATCAAGCAACGCCACATGTCATCAGCAAATAAAGATCAAGGAAGCCCATTTCGGGTGGATCGGAGGTTTTGTCCTGACAAAGACCGGGACATCTAGGATAGATGGACGCGGTGGACGTGAAAGAGCACGGCAGCTCCGAGCCAATCAAAGGAGGACACGTGTCCTAGGAGCCGGGAGTTCGGAGTCGGGAGAATTTTCAAATTTTGGCCAAGTTTTCGGCAAATGGTTTAAAAGTGAAGGATGACCCCATGCCCCCTGTCCTCCAAATGAAACCATGCCACGTGTCCACAACTAGTGAGGCGTGGGGAAAAAGTGCAAAATGTTCCAAAAGTATAAAAGGTCAAATTTTCAAAGGAAAACCCATGGACGGGGAGAGAAAAGAGAGTTACGTATCCAATCAATGCTTGACATGTGTCGTCTCCAGTGGCGAGCACGAGAGAAAGTTCAAATATTTTCTTGCCCATCTGTTTCTTGGCCGTTTTTGGCCTAAAACTTCAGACCTCCATAACTTTCGATCCAAAGCTCAGATTTGCATGTTCTTTATATCAATGGAAAGCTCATGAAATTATCTACAAGATTCCAGGGTCAATCTTGCATTTTGGTTCAGTTTGAGAGAGAAAATAAAGAAACACCTCGACGTGTGATAATGGCGAAGCGAAGTTTCAACATCCGCTTTTAATGCACATGGGTCGCATTCTTCTTCAAAGATGGCTGAAGTGATGTCTCAAACACCGATTTTAATGAAGAATGTGTTTTGGTCAATGGTTGGGCTGCTTGCACATTTTGCTACATTTTATCTCTTGGGATCGACCCATGCATTGTATAAAGCCATATTTGGCTCATTTTAAACAATTGATGACAGTTGTTCATTTTCTCGGCTCTGCCCTCCCTTATTTTCTTCTCTAGGGTTGAAAATGGATTTTGAACCTCCTCCCCGCTCCGTAATGTCGTTTTTGCCTTTTACTAATGAAATGATGTTCTGTGCAAACTTTTGAAGCAACAAAAAACGTGTTTCGTGATGCATCTGTCCATCCTTGCTCGTTTTTTTGCTTGTTCTCTTCTTGCCTCTCTTCATTGCAGGTATTTGTGCATGTTTGAATGTTCATTGCAGGTTTGGAGCTGTGTTCATGTTGTTTTGGGACATTTCTGTGTGAAATCTATCCTTGCACTGTGATGCATCTGTCCATCCCTCCCATTGCTCACCTCTCTTTGTTCCATGGCAATTTTGATAGATGTCCAACATTCTCCTTCTACGGTGTATCACCGTTTTAGTGTAGGCTTTTATTCTTTCCCTTTTCTCTCTCTCTGTCTCCTTGGCATTGTTAGATTAGGATTAGATTAGCTTTGCCTGCCTTTTTGGAATAGCTTGTGGCGGAGTAGTTTAGGAGCAGGAACCAACCTTCTCTGGAGATTCCTCTCTCGTTTCACAAGTCCCCACACTTGGAGGGAGGTTTCCATGTTGTGCAATCACACTTTGGATGATAGTATGGTCAACCTAGAAGCCTGATCTGCATCCAGGGGTGCTGTGATTTTGCACCAACAGTTTTGGCATGCCCGGTGGGACATTAGAGGTCTTTCACTTCATCTTTTGCAGGTTGGTGTGTTCCTGTGAAGATTTCAGCCTTTGGAGGCACTTGCAAACACATCTGGCGACTCCATCTGGTCAACAACCCATCTCTGAAGTTGCAGACCTTCCCTTCCATTCATTTTCATTCATTTTTTCATCCATTCTTCCTTCCATCTCTTCCATCTTCTTTCATTCTATGAAGTTGTGAAATCATGACTTCATTTCCATCATGGGGTTCACATCAACAACAACAGTATATTCCACCTCCAACATGTTTTACAAATCCTCCAAATCAGCATTTTGAGTAAACTCAAGATCAGTATGCATACCCATATGAGCAGCTGTGCCAAAGTCAGTTTGGATATGGAGCTTTCCAAGAGCAAGAGTATGCATATAATGAAGACAATTAGATCCAAGATGCTGGTCTGTTGGAGAAAATCCAAAAGATGGAGGTAAAGATGGTGCAGTCCAGAGCAACAGCTCAAATGAGAGCTTTCAGAATTGGTTGCAGGACTCCTTGTCCATGGGGAGGCCCTTTTCCAAGACACTTCATCCCTCAAGAGAAGCTGGACTTCATGATAAAGATTCTGCCCCAACTTGCGCAATGGACAGCAGAAATAGAGGCCTATACATTTGGTGTTGAACAACCTTGTCAATGGGTAAGTTCTACACCATCATCTGGTTTTTCTCTTCCCATTACTCAAGCAACATCATCTCATTTGGACTTGCAAATTTTAAACTCTCCATCTCGTTGTCCCAAGTGATGAATCCATTTCTCCACCCCTAGTCTTCCACCTCACCTTAATTCTTCTTTCCTTTTTCCTTCCAAACAGTCACCCCCTCCATAAGAGCTAAATGAAATACCTCCCACTCCAAAGAAACAAGAGATTTCATCTCCTTTACCACCACAAAAATTGCCAAATAAATTGAGTTTGCAACCCACCCCTCCTCTTGCATTCCTAATTCCATGTGGGGAAGAAGAAATTGCAAAAATCAATCATCAAGGACAAGCAAGAGGAAGAGCCAAGAAAAGAAGAAATGATTAAGAGCAGTAAGTTTGGCTGCCAAGTTTGGTATGAAAAAGATCCCCTTGATGGTCAAACCTACGAAGAGGCTAAGGTTGAACAAATGGTGGTCAAGGTTGAGTTTGTTGCAGCAGAAGAAGATGCTGATCCAATAGAAGTTGCACAATCAGCCATGAAGGAAGAAAGCTCAAGAAGATCTTGCAGTCCCAACTTGTCCTCTAGAGCAGCAGATTGAAAAGTTTGACTTGAAAAACTTCATGCTGGAGGATGAGTTCAATCAAGAGCAAGATTGTATTCAAACTTTTGAGGAAGGAGAAGCTGCTCCAAATCCAAAAGAAGAGGAGCACATTCTAGCTGTGGGGAAGAAATTTGAAAGTTGCATATCCAAGAGCTCTGAGCACAAAGCAGGCTACAGGAGAACCTTCAGTTCTTCTTTCTACTTCACCTCTCTCAAGTTCCAGTGCTAAAGAGGAGTTTGAACTCTCAAACTCAATGTTGGAGGGAGAAAGAAACCATGGTGGTCAAGTTATAGATCAAGAGGACACCATGGAGGAAGTTGAACATTTGCAGCAGGACAGCCATGAGGCAGTTTATCTGTTAGATTTGGAGGACTATTTTGATGGAGAAGAGCCGGTTGAGTTTCCACCATTCTCTCTTTCATCATCCACATTCCAAACACAAGAGTCTGTTGTCATGAAGGAGAACATTCATTTGCAGTAGCTTGCATCTTATAACAGCTCTTCGGAATCAAGATTGGAAGATTTTAATCTTTCATGTTCTTCATTGGAGGAAGAGAAAGGACAAAGGAACTTCACCATTTCTTCCACACCATCCATTCAAGAAGGTCTACAAGAAGACTCCACTTTTGGAGTTGAGAATCAGAGCTATGGGCATATCAAATGGATCGGACCTTGCCCAATCAGGTATTTGGCTTCATTGGAGCCAAAGGAGAAGTCACAACCAGTCATGCTTGCTTCTGAGCATGAGGGTGAGCTACAAAGTACCAAGGATCAGCTGTCATACCCCTTCAATCCAAATGCAGAGCAACTAAAAGAGGTATTGAATTTTCCTTCAGCTGATACCTTGATGATTTGGGTGGAAGACCAGCTTCTTGTTGATTTTCCACTCATCCTAACAACCATGATCAGCTCCAAATCAATTGCATGGCTGCCACTTTTGAGAAAGGAAGCTATTTTGCACAACCAGTTGCAGGGTTTGTTTAGCTTGCCTTTGCTTCCAGTTAGAGTAGAGTAGGTAGGTTTGCTTTCAGTAGAAGAAGTGCTTGTGCACACTCTGCATGTTCCATTTGGAGCATGTATGATTTTCAGTTCTGTACATAGTTTTGGTGTTGCTGGTTCTGCTCTTGCACAGTTCGTTTCAGTGGCATTTTGGTGAGAACAACTCCATGTTTGGTGGGTTTCAAGTGGCTCAGAGGGAGGTTTTCAAAGTTCAGATCAGTTTGCAGGCTACAACTCATGACTCCATGCCCAATAGATGCTTCAGCAAGCGATAACTTCATCTAGTAGGCAGATGACCCCCATTGAGTCGCCAAATTGTTATCCAAAATTCACCCCCCAGGGTAAATTTTGATAACATGCTTAAGATCTTGGAGGCCAGGAAAAATCATGAAAATCAGCTAAGTCCCAAGTCCTAGTACTTGCAACAATCGGGACATTTGGGACATCTGGGCACGAATCGGCCGAAAATCCGCCAGCGTCTGCAGAACAAATGGGACATCCGGGGCATGAGGACGCGGCGACGCATGAAAGCCTTGTTCGGCCAAGAAAAAAGGAAAAATTGACTAATCGCCGGCGGGATAGTTTGGGACATCTAGGCCGTGAGGACGCGAACCGCCTGGATTGGGAAAACTGGAAGAATTTGTCCTGAGGCAGTGCGGAAGCAAGTGGAACAAATGTACGCGATGACGCGCTGAACCGGGATTCGGACCAAACGGGAACTCTCGTAATGGGACATCCAGGCCATGAGGACGCGTGGGACGCGGATAGCCAAAGGATCCGAGAGCCAATCAAGCAATGCCACGTGTCATCGGCAGATAAAGATCAAGGAAGCCCATTTCGGGCAGATCGGAGGTTTTTGTCCCCAGACAAAGCACTAGGACATCTCTGGGGAGATGGACGCGGTGGACGCGAAAGAGCCGGAAGGCCCGAGCTAATCAAAGGAGGACACGTGTCCTAGGAGACTGGGGAGTTCGGAGCTGGGGAGAATTTTTGAATTTTGGCCAAGTTTTTGGCAAATGGTTTAAAAGTGAAGGATGACCCCGTGCCCCCCGTCCTCCAACGAAACCATGCCACATGTCCACAGCTGGCGGGGCGCGGGGAAAAAGTGGAAAATGTTCCAAAAGTATAAAAGGTCAAATTTTCAAAGGAAAAACCCACGGACAGTAGAGAAAAGAGATTTACGTATCCAATCAGTGCTTGACACGTGTCATCCAGTGGCAGGCGCGGAGAAAGTTCAAATATTTTCCCGCCCATCCGTTTCTTGGCCGTTTTTTCCCTAAAACTTTAGACCTCCATAACTTTCGATCCAGAGCTCGGATTTGCATGTTCTTTATATCAACGGAAATCTCATGAAATTATCAACACGATTCCATGGTCAATCTTGAATTTTGGTTCAGTTTGGAGAGATAAAATCAAGAAA